>ML677340.1:29713304-29962668 GCA_007922305.1 Dermatemys mawii
CTGGATACTTCCACTGCATGCATCCGACGAAGTGGGTGCTAGCCCACGAAAGCTTATGCTTTAATACTTTTGTTAGTCTTTAAGGTGCCACAGGACTCTTTGTCACTTCTGCAAACGCACACTAACACGGCTACCCCTCTGACAGTAGAATCAGGTGTTTAGATAATGGCACTCGGAATAGGAAGGGAAACAGGTTAGTAGAGGAGAACAGAATGGGGTAAATTTGACAAATTGGGATTCTATAGTGTACCTGGTTGGTTTGTTTGTTTATTTAAAGAGTGTTCATCCTTTCAGGCTTTGTCATTGGTTTGGCTACTGCTTCCAGCTGCAAGAAACTGCCAGTTCTGGGAATTGTACACCGCTTCCAACATTGCCAGTTTAGCAGAGGAAGGAGTTGGTAAACTAACTGAAATTCCTCCACTCCTCCCAAAAAGTACTTTCTATGTTTGAGTACAGGCTTTATCATTCAAATATTACTGTACTCATTTCTCTAAGCCAATTGAAATATTCATTAGCTCCTCATCAGGAGCTACAGAATTTCGTGCTGTGCTGGATAGCGTCAGCACTCTGAATACCATTTACTGTATTGCATAATGGATAGGATTTTGGCTGTTCCAGTGCAATGAAATCATAGACTCTATTGTTCTCTGGATGTTGATATTAAAATACAGAACATATTACTGCAGAATGCATCCTTACAGCGAAGCTGATAAATTTAGGGTATATCAAAGAGTGCCCAGGCTGGTTATCTAAAGACGATTGGTCTTTTTGGATAAAACACTTGTGTGAAATATCCCAGGTAAAGTGTCTGGTATGCTCATGTGGCCACTGAGCTATCATTTGGCCTTTCCCAAAAAGATTATTTTATACTGTAACAACTGATTTTTTTTCCCCACTGAATTATAATGCCCCAACACCCCCCTCCCTTTTTTTTTTTAAATAGCAACAAAGCCAGTACAGAAGGAAGTTACTTGAAGCCTCTCACTCTTTACGGTCGATGATGTTTGGTCAGGATCGTTACAGACGCCGGTATTGGATTCTACCACAGTGTGGGGGTATTTTTGTGGAAGGCATGGAAAGTGGTGAAGGTAAGTACCGTAAAAGAGTAATCCTAGAAATTGCCACACAAGGTATAACAGCCTGTGAGTCCAGTCTGTTATATGTGTCTCCAGAAATGGCCTTTTACCTTGAGGAAAAGGCTAAAAACTAACTCGCGATAGCAATAGCTATTTGTGCAGTGCTGTTTGATGAGGCTAAGGGGAGATTTTCTGATTTTCAGTTGGTTAATTTATCCCCTGAAACAGAGAATTAATATTATTTTGTTAATTTTTGATTAGTGTGGTAGCTAGTGTATGAAGCTATATGAAATCCTTTAATGCTGCTGTGATAAATGAAGTGGGGCGGGGGGCTTCCTTTTACGAACACCCAGCTAGCCAGTTAGCTGTAAAATCCCTCTTGGTAACTGTTCTCTACTTTCTTTACCTGTAAAGTGTTAAAAAAAGCCCATAGGTAAAAAGAAGGGAGTGTGCACCACACCAAAAGTGCCAATGGGTGGGCTAGAACTGTTCAAAATTGGGCGCGGGGGAGGCGGGGGGAGTCTGTGTGTCTGTTGTTGCTCTCCAGAGAAAAGAGGAACAGGGCAGCAGTTTTGCTGTGAGAAGCTGAAGGTCAGATATGAAAATCATCAAAGTCAGACTAGAATTGCTTATTTGGAACCCAGATATGTAAGTAGATCAGAAAATGTGTAGAAAGATGCGATTAGGTTTTATTTTGTTTATTTCCTATGGCTTGTGGATTCCTCTGTGCTAAACCCAGATGCTTTTGCTGCTTGTAACCTTTACGTTGAACCCCCAGAAACTGTTTTTGTGTGCGTAATTTTTGGAATTGCTCTTTTTAGCAGTAGCCTGAGTTTTCTTTTCTTTTTGTTTTTAATTTTTTAATCTTTTTTAAGAACAGGATTTGAATTTTTATGTCTTAAGAGGTTTGTGCACATGTTTTTTAGTTAGCTTGTGGCAACAGCTGATTTCGGGGGTGTGGTGGGATTTGTGTGAAAGGGCTTGAGGGTACCCCACAGGAAAGAATTCCCAAATGCACCTTCCTCTGTTCAAGAGGGGTTTGCATTTGGGTGGTGGCAACATCTGCCCATCCAAGATCAGAGAGAAGCTGTGACCTTGGGAGTTTAATACCAGCCTGAAGTGGCCAGTATTCATTTTTAGAATCCTTGCGACCCCCACTTTAGTGGTGAATCAGCCTTAACAGTGGCTAAACTATTTCTCTGTATTTTCCGTGGGAAGGAATTCTGCAGACTGGCCACAGATTGTATAAAGAAGCATTTATTTTTGTCTATTTTAATTCTCTCAGGATTTATGCAGATATTCAGAATGTTTTGTGTTTGGAGATTACATATATGGTGTGAAATAAAATGGAACATGATTGTTATACAATACGATACCGCCTTTTCAGTTCTCTGCTAAAAGAATAATTTCTTTCTTAACCAATAACATGGTTTTATGCTCCTCTTTTTTTTTTCTGAGTGACCTGAATTCTCCGCTGTGAGACATTAAAGTCGATTTAAAATTTAAATGGCGTTTGCTGATTTTAATAGTTAACATATACCTATTCCACAACCTTTTTTTAAAAAAATTATAACCTCAAGTCTAGATACATATGAATTTTAGAATTCATTCATTAGAATTCCTGGATATAGACCCAACCCATGATTTTGGCTCCAGAACAGATCCATTTTTCAGTTCTGGTTTGGATGCAGCCAAACCCCTCCATTTTCACAAGATTTTGGCCCAAGATGGCAAAAATCTCTCCAAGAACTCCTTGGAAGATGCATTCTAGGTATCTCTCTCACACATCCCCAAAGATTTCAGTTCTGTCTAAGTGAAACCTGAGCCCTGATTTGAGCTCAAACCTACATAAGAAGGGCCGTACTGGGTCAGACCAAAGGTCCATCTAGCCCAATATCCTGTCTATCGATAGTGGCCAATGCCAGGTGCCCCGGAGTGAGTGAACCTAACAGGTAAAGATCAAGTGATCTCTCTCCTGCCATCCATCACCCCCCTCTGACAAACAGAGGCTAGGGACACCATTCCTTACCCAGCCTGGCTAATACCCATTAATGGACTTAACCTCCATGAATTTATCCAGTTCTCTTTTAAACCCTGTTATAGTCCTAGCCTTCACAGCCTCCTCAGGCAAGGAATTCCACAGGTTGACTGTGCGTTGTGTGAAGAACAGCTTCCTTGTATTTGTTTTTAACCTGCTGACCGCTAATTTCAATGGATGGCCCCTAGTTCTGCTATTATGGGAACAAGTAAATAACTTTTCCTTATTCACTTTCTCCACGCCACTCATAATTTTATATACCTCTATCATATCCCCCCTTAGTCTCCTCTTTTCTAAGCTAAAAAGTCCTAGCCTCTTCAATCTCTCCTCATATGGACCCGTTCCAATCCCCTAATCATTTTAGTTGCCCTTCTCTGAATCTTTTCTAATGCCATTATATCCTTTTTGAGATGAGAAGACCACATTTGTACACAGTATTCAAGATGTGGGCGCACGATGGATTTGAATAAGGGCAATAAGATATTCTCTGTCTTATTTTCTATCCCTTTGTTAATGATTCCTAACATCCTGTTTGCTTTTTTGACTGCCGCTGCACACTGCATGGACATCTTCAGAGAACTATCCACGATGACTCCAAGATCTTTTTCCTGAATAGTTGTAGCTAAATTAGCCCCCATCATATTGTATGTATAGCTGGGGTTATTTTTTCCAAAGTGCATTACTTTACATTTATCCACATTAAATTTCATTTGCCATTTTGTTGCCCAATCACTTAGTTTTGTGAGATCTTTTTGAAGTTCTTCACAGTCTGCTTGGGTCTTAACTATTTTGAGCAGTTTAGTATCATCTGCAAACTTTGTCACTTCACTGTTCACCCCTTCCTCCAAATCATTGATGAATAAGTTGAATAGGATTGGTCCTAGGACTGACCCTTGGAGAACACCACTAGTTACCCCTCTCCATTCTGAAAATTTACCCTTTATTCCTACCCTTTATTCCCTGTCTTTTAACCAGTTCTCAATCCATGAAAGGATCTTCCCTCTTATCCCATGGCAACTTAATTTACATAAGAGCCTTTGGTGAGGGACCTTGTCAAAGGCTTTCTGGAAATCTAAGTACACTACGTCCACTGGATCCCCCTTGTCCACATGTTTGTTAACCCCTTTAAAGAACTCTAATAGATTAGTAAGACATGATTTCCCTTTACGGAAACCATGCTGACTTTTGCCCAACAATTTATGTTGTTCTATGTGCCTGACAATTTTATTCTTTACTATTGTTTCAACTAATTTGCCCAGTACGGACGTTAGACTTACCAGTCTGTAGTTACTGGGATCACCTCTAGAGCCCTTTTTAAATATTGGCGTAACATTAGCTATCTTCCAGTCACTGGGTACAGAAGCCGATTTAAAGGACAGGTTACAAACTCTAGTTAATAGTTCCACAATTTCACATTTGAGTTCTTTCAGAATTCTTGGGTGAATGCCATCTGGTCCCGGTGACTTGTTACAGTTAAGTTTATCAATTAGTTCCAAGACCTCCTCTAGTGACACTTCAATCTGTGACAATTCCTCAGATTTGTCACCTACAAAAGACGGCTCAGGTTTGGGAATCTCCCTGATGTCCTCAGCTGTGAAGACCGAAGCAAAGAATTCATTTAGTTTCTCCACAATGACTTTATCATCTTTAAGTGCTCCTTTTGTATCTCTATCATCCAGGGGCCCCACTGGTTGTTTAGCAGGCTTTCTGCGTCTGATGTATTTAAAAAACATTTTATTATTACATTTTGAGTTTCTGGCTAGCTGTTCTTTGAATTCCATTTTGGCTTTTCTTATTGCATTTTTACACTTAATTTGGCAGTGTTTATGGTTCTCTCTGGTTACCTCATTAGGATTTGACTTCCACTTTTTAGAAGATGCCTTTTTATCCCTCACTGCTTCTTTTACATGGTTTTTAAGCCACGGTGGCTCTTTTTTAGTTCTTTGACTTTGTTTTTTAATTTGGGGTACACATTTAAGTTGGGCCTCTATTATGGTGTCTTTGAAAAGTGTCCATGCAGCTTGCAGGGATTTCACTTTAGTCACTTTATCTATTAATTTCCGTTTAACTAGCCCCCTCATTTTTGCATAGTTCCCCTTCCTGAGATTAAATGCCACAGTGTTGGGCTGCTGTGGTTTTGTTCCCAGCAGGGGAACGTTAAATGTTATTATATTATGATCACTATTCCCAAGGGGTCCTGTTATAAAGCTGAATCACAAAGTCTCACCTAAACCTAATCATGATCCCATAGGTAGCTTGCTAATATCGTGTGTGCTCTGTAGGACCTCTCTTTCCCCATGCCCTTGTTATATTATGCTTTGAATTAGAAACTGCTGTGCAAACACCAAAAGTTTTATAGAAATAGAAGTTGACTATCAAATGCTGTAATGCTTGTGTTTCTTTTCCTATTTTCCAAAGTGCCTTATCTATTGAACTGTAATAATATTTCATATAGTGTATTTTAACCTAGAGAATTCCAAAGAGCTTTACAAACTACATGCATAGAGAACCACTGACCTAGAGCTACCCCTCTGGAGGTGCTAACCCAACCGTGCACAGAAATTTCGGCCAAAAACACCAGGACAGATCCATATTCTTATAAATTAGTCTAGAGGGATTGTTAAGGTCCATGTAGATCAATGGGACTTATGTTTTTAAGATCTCATCTGCAAGATGTCTCCTTGCCCACTTCATCCCGTTTTCAGTAAGTTGCATAGTAGTCAGTTTGTTACGTCAGAAGGATGAAAGTCTGAGTTGACCCTCCTGAGTTTTGAAACCTACAGTTCCTGGGTGTAGGTAACTTGAAACTTGATGCATAGAACACTAAGCCCTCTCTCCAGTTATCAAAAATACCTCCCTCTAAAGCCTTTACCTGTACAGTTCCCTATATTGTTTCTTCCTGACAGGCCCATTTTGGATCTCTTGATAAATTCAATATTGTTGGTACCCAGATACATTACTAGAGTGGTGGGTGTATTAAAAATTCAGAAAGAGAGAGACAAAATTTTAGCAGTGCATTTTCCTTGCTATTGTGCTTTTTTTGTTGTTGAAATTATTCTGATTTTGCAGAATGTGCGTATAACCCCTGCTGGTGTTACTAGCCATAGACAATAAATAAGGGCCCTGTTTATCTGTAATTATGCAGCTGCACTAACTGATGCAGAAATGAAGAAAACAAATGGCTGCCATTCTGAGTGCTTTCCCTTCTCTTTCCTCCCTGTTCTCTGCCATTTCCCCCTCTTTTGTTCTTTTTGAAGATTATTATTAATGCTTGTTGACATATGTTAATAAGGGCGGAGGAAGACAGAGGATTGAAGGGAGAATTGGAGAGAAGAGAGAACAGAATAATTTTTTCTTCATTTATAAAACTGGTCTTTTCCCACTTCAAAGATATTTGAGCTGACATGGACTCTAAACCTTAGCATTTTGTATAGTAAATTGTTTAGCTATTTAAACTATTCTATCCGTCTATCTTCTTAGCTGTCTGTAGATCCCAGTCATTACATTGTGTAGGTTCTTCAAATAATTTATTTCAGATAATGAGTAAAACAGGTAAAAGTAGCCTCTAGTATTTGGTAATTAAAATTCACAATCCACCCAATTAATTTTTTAATTAAAAGAAAGCAGATAATTTAATGTCCTATTTCTGTCTTTGGGAGACATCCAGTTTGTAAAATAGATTTTATTTTTGTCTTCATTCTTACTTCTCCCCCCACTGGAGGGCTGAGAATTCACAGAAATAGCCTATAAATTTAAAAGAAAAGATCCTACTCTCTTGGTGTGAAAGTGAAACTTTTTGGTAATTCTGTAATCAATGGTAAGTTTTACAAGTACAAAGCTAGAAAAATTTTGTCCCTTCCAAAGAAATTAGAACTAACAAACTGCTCCGGAATTCCATTGGTGTTCTCTATGCAAGTTAAGTGAATCTCTTAGCAATTTCTGGGTCAAAATTCTGGCCTTGTTGAATTCAATAGGAGGGTTTTTTAACTGATTTCAGTGGGTCCAGTTTTTCATCTCTGATGCATAGCAAAGTTTAAATCCATTTTAGATTTGGTGAGGGGAAAAACAAACACAATACAAGGTTACGAGAAGGGTCTGTGAGCATTTTTGTTATAAACCTCTTTCCAAATTGTTTTGAATTGGCTGTGAAATTTTGTCCACACTGAGGTACAGTACAAGTATATTTGAGTATTGTCTATCCTTTTATAAAATATTTTTCAGAACTTGAAAGCAGTTTTGGAGAGTACATGGCGGTCTAGAGCACGTGGAAGTGGCTGATGAAGTTATTCTTTATATAAAACCTGATTACAGAAATTGCCTAAGTTAGATAGTTCTTCTGTGATATTTTAAGTTTACAGTTTTTTCAATTTTGCAGGTCTAGAAGAAATTGCAAAAGAAAAAGAGAAGTTAAAAAAAGCAGAAAGTATACATAAAAAAGAAGAGATGTTTGAGACCTCAGAGGAAAAATTAAACTTCATAAATACAAGTCACTGTGAACAGAAAGAAAATCTTAAGGAAAAGGATAACACTAATTTGTTTCTACAGAAGCCTGGCTCTTTTTCAAAGCTAAGCAAACTGTTGGAGGTAGCAAAGATGCCTCCTGAATCTGACACTTTGCCACAAAAACCCAATGGCAGTTCAGCAAATGGGTGCACATTATCTTATCAAAATAACTCTAAAAACTCTCTTTGCAGTCTTCAGCCCACCATATCACAAAGCACGTCTGAAAAGTCAGATTCTAATAATCTTTTTAATCCCATTGCAAGTGGGACAGGGAAGTTTTACAATTCTCCGTTAATTCCAAATGACCAGTTGTTAAAGACTCTTACAGAAAAGAGCAAACAGTGGTTCAGCCTTTTACCAAGAATACCATGTGATGATACATCAGTTACACATTCAGATACACCAGCTGCTGTTTCTTCACTAACTTTGCATTCAAATCCTCCCTCAAAATCACCTTCACCAGTCCCATCTTCTCATATCACTTCAACCTCAGTACAGAGTCCTATGGGAATAACTCCTTTTGCGTTATCATCACTTCAGGTTGGTACTTAATTATAATCAAAGGTGTCTGATCTTGCAGTCCTTACTCAAGCAAAATTCCCTCTGAGAGTTGATCATACCACTGAAATTGTACCTTTGTTCCTTGATTTTAAAAAAATAAATCATTGTAAAATATAGCTCATTCTTAGAATTATTTTTTTATGCTGCCAAGTACTATTTGCTGAAAAGATTTAGGCCTTGTCTACGCCACCAACTGGATCAACGCGTAGAGATCAATCTATTGGGGATCGATTTATCGCGTCTCATCAGGACGTGATAAATCGATCTGCAGAGGCACTCCCGTTGACTCTGGAACTCCAGCTTGCCAAAAGGCGCAAGGCAAAGTCAATGCGGGAGCCCGCTGTCGACCCCTTCCACCGTGAGGACGGCAGGTAAGTCGACCTAAGATGCATCAACTTCAGCTACGGTATTCACATAGCTGAAGTTGCATATCTTAGGTTGACCCTCCCCGCTAGTGTAGACCAGGTCTTAGCTAGGTAGATTTAGTAGGCAAACAGAGGTGTTTACATTAACAATTTGTGTGATTTTGTGTGTACTGTTTCAAATCATTTGTATTTATATAAAGAAGTTGTAGTTGGTAATTGAATGAAAAAAAGATAATTACAAATAGTAATTTTCTGTCATCAAAAGCAACAGATTTCTAAACATTTACCATATACGGTTACTAGCTGTTTATGTGACTTGGCATCTTAGATTTTTAAATTCATCAAGGCCTCTCTTGTGTTTTTATTATGCCTAGCACAAGGGTTGACTAATCCTAATCCAGGTTTATGGGGGCTCAACACTAGTAATAGAATTAATAGTAATGTTTTAAAAATGTTTTTGATACAGCAGATGAAGACTGGATTACCTATAATGGGACTTCAGTTTTGTGGATGGCCTACAGGAGTTCTTACTTCAAACCTTCCATTTTCATCTCCCTTACCTAGTGTTGGATCAGGGTTAGGATTAACAGAAGGAAATGGTAATTCATTTTTGACACCCAATGTCCCTACAAGTAAAAGTGAATCACCGGTGCCACAAACTGAAAAAACGCCCTCTACAGGAGTTGAAATAGCCAAACCAGTAGATTATCCTAGCCCAAAACCCATACCAGAAGGTAAGTATAATGCAGTAATGTGCCAGAACTGTCTAAATGTTGAGTTTCTCTATTGCTGTTTGCATGATTTCTTGAAATAAATCTGATCATAATAGTGCTTCATGTTTAAAATGCTTGTAAAAGATTTACAAACTTGTCTTGATTCAGAAATGCAATTTGGCTGGTGGAGAATTATTGATCCAGAGGACCTAAAAGCTTTGCTTAAAGTACTACATCTCAGGGGAATAAGAGAGAAGGCCTTACAGAAACAAATACAGAAACACATGGATTACATTACTTTGGCCTGCATCAAGAACAAAGATGGTACGTAACTGATATGAATGTTTGATTGGCATAAGGATAATAAATAGAGGTGACTCTGAGGCACAGTTGGTTCCAGATTAGAAATTCTCAACCGCTCGGCTTGTCCAGATGTGAGCTTTTGGTTCAGGCCAGTATCTAATAATCAGTTCACTTAGCTAAGTGTATTTCTTTTCATGAAAAAAGGATATTGGTTTTAACACAGAACTTGCAGCCAGAGAAGAGGGGGTCTAAAGTGTCTTTAAAACACCTTTGTACCCTCCTGATACTGGGTAGCTCTGGTAGCTGGAGAGCCTCCATTGTAATACAGATAGCCCTGGAGACCTGACTGAGTTATGCTAATCTTTTCAGCCTGCCCGGAACCTTCACAGTGCTCAGGCTGCAGTGCGTACTCGAGGTGCCCCCAACCTAAATATTGCAATTCGTTAAGATCAATACAGAATTAAGCATTCACAGTGGATATATTAAGAGTAAGTTTATATAACAACCATCAGTTACAATGTTAATTAAAATAAAATAAACAATTTTGACTCCCAAATACAGTTGCAATTATTGAAATAAATGAAAATGAGGAAAGCCAGGTAACTCGAGACGTTGTGGAGAACTGGTCAGTAGAAGAGCAAGCAATGGAGATGGATCTGGCTATTCTTCATCAGGTGGAAGACCTAGAACGGAGAGTTGTATCAGCTAGTTTGCAAGTTAAGGTAAAACTGCCTTTCAGTAAAATTCCTCTTCAAAAAGGTTATTATTAAAGTGATAAGAATAACTGCCTTCTCATTAATTTTATGGTCCACAAATGCAACAAATCCAATATAATTTCACTATATTTGTATCACAGAAGCTGGCATGTTTTTTCTCTTTCTTTTCCTATTTCAAACATAAAAGGAAAAGTAGATTATAGTATAGCCCTATGCCTTTCATTGTGGTGGGAATAATGTCATTTTGGGTGATGACCTGCTTTTAACTGCAAAGATTTGATGGGCATGGGCTAGCCTAGCCATTTAGCTGTAGCACTTTGTGCTGCCATTATATGTCCGTGGGTGTTTTTTTGTTGTTCATTAAAATAAATAAAAGAGCATTTCAACTTCTTTGTTTTGGGGATGGTGGAATAATGGAACATACCTCATGTATATAAGGAACTATGTACCACATGGCTTGTGAGTCTGAAGCAGCTCAGGACTTTCTGGTCACTATTACAGCCATGGCATTATTCAAAAAGATTGTAGGCCCCGTTCGTATATCTGGCTACAGTCTGGATCTGATGTTTAGGCTGGAGTAGAGTGGAGAGTTGGATGTTATTTCCATGTCATGAGTTGCACGTTGCCTCCTGTAGTTTGAGGTCTGGGATCTGGCAGGGTCTTTCCTGTCAGAATGAGAAATCTGTTGGGACTAATGGAACTTGATGCTTCCAGAGAGCTCTGAAGGAGAACGCTGCTGCTGAGAGACCACTCTGCTAACGGTTTGACTATGCTTATATTTTGGGATTAATTATTCTAATTATCTGAGTAGTTTAGGAAAGACATGGTAAAAAGCTGATTACCAAGTACTGACATCTGCTGAAGACAGTACCTGAGTTTTTTACGTCAATACAATACAAAATTCCATTATTCCCACACTTATCCAGTTACAGCACCAAACAATGTGTAAACCTCTCTACTAAATATAGGGCTGGATGTATCCTGAGCCTGCATCGGAGAGGGAAGACCTGGTATATTATGAACATAAGTCATTTACTAAATTGTATAAGAAGCATGATGGAGACACTACTGGAGGAGAAGAAGGCAATACCAGTGCTCTAGAGAGGAAGAGTGACAACCCTCTAGATATAGCTGTAACCAGGCTTGCTGACTTGGAGCGGAACATAGAGCGAAGGTATCTGAAGAGCCCCTTAAGTACCACCATTCAGATCAAACTGGATAATGTGGGCACAGTTACTGTCCCTGCTCCTGCACCATCCATTAGTGGTGATGGTGACGGGTAGGTTATTGAGATTAACTTGAAAAATTATTGTGCTTTGCTAATTGGAGCCTATTTTCTATTGCCTGTTATCTATGTATCTTCTTGTATGTCTGTGATCCATATGGATCATGTTATTCTGCATGGTGCTTTGTAAATATTTTTTGTTATGTATGTTGATAATCCTGCAAAGTTATCTTACATTTAACTGGTTGTGACTAAGCTTTGAGGCACGTAGCCACAGTCTGTGCACTACATCAAATTTAGTTGCTTAAACCTTATACTTATTGGCTGTGTACGTTTCGTCATTGCTTGGCTTTCAATGTGATAATGATTGTTCCACGTTCAGAGATCAGCAAACATGGATGTGACCTACTTACTTTCTCTGTATTTCAATGCAGAATTGAAGAGGATATTGCTCCAGGGCTAAGGGTATGGAGAAGGGCATTGTCAGAAGCTCGCAGTGCTGCACAGGTAGCTCTGTGCATTCAGCAGTTACAGAAATCAATAGCATGGGAAAAATCAATTATGAAAGTTGTAAGTGTTTTTCATTTAAGAAATACTGTAACTAAACTTTACTGTATCCTATTTCCCCACTTTAAGATAATGTGATTAATAACGTCTCTTACCACTTCTAAAACTTACTGTAGTTAAACTATACGTAGTCCACTTATGAGTATAAATCATACAGATTTCACTTTTGCCAAAGTCAGCATTGTGAAACTTCCTATAATGCAAAGCTCTTCCACTGGTTGCTTTATTTTTAAGGTGTCAATTACTCTTTGAAATTAACATGTAGGTATAAAGTAGGCATTTCCGTGCCTCTTTGATGGAGGACACCATATTACTGAAAATTACTCATCTGTGATGTTAGCTTCGTGAAGACTCAGTGTCACATACTGTAATTAAAGGCTTGATTTTTCAGAAAGTTGAGATGCTCCAAAATGTATGTGGCTTTTTTGCATGCCCACTTATCACAACTGAACATGCAAACTGGGCAAATAAATAAGCCAGTGGGTTGTAATGTCTGTCTCCTCAAACACATGCCCACTTAACAAGTAGAGCTGTGTTAATTGCACATGCAAAAAAGGCATGCAAATGCATGTGTAAAAATTTGCATGAACCTTTGAATCTCAGATTTCTGGAAATTAAGTTTTAAGACTGCTATAACATTCATCAGAGAAAGAACTTTTACAGTTCAGTGTTATGTATTTACTGTTGAAATGTTAACTTGTAAATATCTTCATTCAATTATTGGACTATTGTTAAAACTAGCTCAAAATTGCTTTATGACCCAATATTGTAAGTGTAATATGGTGGGCACTGTCAAAAGCATTTTTTTTAGTTATTAGCCCCTACCCTCATTTCTGAATAAAAATAATATCCCACTTCTACCCATTAGGTATGCTTTGTATTTCTAGATAGATAATTGAAGGATAATTTACAGAAACAAATTATGCTTATAAGGTTTTATGCGCCTATCAAAGGATTATGGATACTACAGGAGTAGCCAAAAGACCACTGAAATGGCTTAAAGTATAATTTGGGACTTTGAGAGCAAGGTATAGTTTAATTCACAGTTTTTCTGAATTGGGTTTGTGCATTGGATTACACAGGAAATGTGGGTATTTAGTAAAAGGGCTCAGTCCTGAAAGGTGGTGTTACTTTTACCTCCCTCCTGCCAAAAAAATCTTGCATAAGGACAATTTTTAAAATTCAGAATTTTCTTTCTTTTTTAAATTACACTTTGTTTTTATGTGTGTTTTCAACTCATTTATATAGTTAGACTTTAGACTAGAGAAAACCAGGCAAATGAATAGTCTGAAACATCCATCATCTTAGTCTTTCCCCTATATTCACCAAAACAGTATCTATGTTAATAAATTTGGAAGTGGCAACTAGCAGCTGAAGTTAGTAGGGGTTCCATTTCCTGTGCTGCTGGCGCTACAATCATTTCTTCTCCCTTTTCCCCACAAATAGATGTCTGATCAAAAATATGTTTGTGCTCTAAAATAATTGCATGTAAAACTCACTTGTCTAGTTCAGTTGTGGACTGTCAGCTTATATAAATATAAATGAGATATATAGTTTTATAAAAAATATAAATCATAAATATGTATTATATAAAATTAATTTAAAATATACATTAATGTAAAAATATAAAATGAAATATATATGTTATGGTAGATATTATATAATGAAGTTTTTCCTACTTTAAAAGTATGATGACTTCAGAGAGGTCCAAATGGCTACATCAGGCACTCGAACAATTGGCTCTGTCTCCAGTTGGTTCATTGGCTTTTTCTTAATAATTATTTTATAAATATTTATGAACACATCTGGCTCTGATCCTGAAGTCACAGAATTTTCTCTAAGCGATGTCTGCATAGTCCAGCCAAAGGTTATCAAACTGTAACTTGTTTAATTTAAAATGGATTGTATTTAATAATTTAGAAAATATTTTTAAAAATAAATAGGCTTCTTATAACAGCTCTCCATTTTGCAGTATTTTAAAACTAACAATAATGTATTTTAACTCTCTGTTAAGCAGCTCCTTTTCAATGCCTAGATTTTTCATTTGCAATGGCTTCTGACTGACATGTGCCATGTCTTCCAGCACTTAAATTAATACATTTCCAGCAAAACTACACAAATTGCCTCTTTGCCTGAAAAATATAGTTGTGAAGAATATTAATACGTTATGACACTGAGGTCAGAGGTCTAAATAAAAATTATATTTGAATAATATATAATACTCACTCTTAAGAACTTACCAGTATTATCTTAGGGCTGGGCTTCAGTGGGAGGAAGGTTGACCTAAGATACGCAACTTCAGCTATGCGACTAGCTGAAGTCAGCATATCTTAGGGCAACTTACCTGGCTGTCCACATGGCAGTGAATCGACCGCTGTTGCTCCCCCGTCGACTCCGCTTCCACCTCTTGCGGAGCTAGATTTCCAAAGTCAATGGTAAGCGTGCTCGGGATTGATTTATTGCGTCTGCAGTAGACACTATAAATCAATCCCTGATAGATCGATCACTGCCGACCAATCCAGTGGGTAGTGAAGACGTACCCTTAGGTAAATACTTCATTATTTGCTTTTTTTCCCAAGTATTCCCTATAGCAGAGGTAGCGAAACTTACCAATCCTCCGAGCAACATCCAACAATCTTCAGAAGTTTGAGAGCCCAGGCGTGCCTGCTGGGGCTTGGGGCTTCTGCCCCATGGGAGGCATCTACCAGGGCTTGGGGCTTCAGCCCCACCCCTCTGAGCCCCCAAGCTCCAGCTGGCACGCCCCATGAGGCTGAAACCCTGAGACCCTGCTGGGTAGAAGCCCCTATTTCAACACATTGCTGTGAGGCAGAGGTTCTGATCTCCCCCCACCCCAAGTCTGGGAAGTGGAGAATGGGGGAGGAGTGTGGAGGGTTTTGGGAGCCACATTTTAACTGTAAAAGAGCAGCTTGCGGCTCACAAGCCAGTTTGGCCATCCCTGCCGTGTAGCAAATACTGAGGTATTGTATCTATCTAGCCAATACAAAATAGGCAAGTTCTTCAGGTTGACCTGACTCTACAGTATGACCTTCTATTTTACAGTAGTCTAGGAAGAGTTCAAATAGGACTGTTCATGAAATCAGAACCCCTAAACTGCAGGTCAGTTTGTGTTGGTCTGGACATATCTGGTTGGGGAGGAAGAGAGGAGTCATTTACATGATCTGGTCTGTACACGGGCCATGGACTTTTGTCCCTCCTGTCACCTTGGCAGGGCACTGCACTCACTTTAAAGACTCAGTCCACATCAGGAGACTCAGAGAAAAACATGTATCTCCCACAGAAAATAAAAATTCCAAATTTTCTATTTTTAAAATGTAAGTAAAATGTCTAGTTGTGTTTTATTTTTCCATTTATTCACACCATGTGCAGCTGAAGGCACAAAGCTGCATGCATCTTAGACTTGTTCTAACCAACCACTAATGCATGCTATTATTCTAACTTAATGCTCTATCTTTAGTGTAAATTCTGTATCCAGTTGTTGCTAGTGTGCCTTTTTGCAATGGACTCACTAAGACTTCAACAAAACAAAAATTGTGATGAGTAACAACTCCAGAGATATCATGATTTCCTGGAGTCTGGGAAAATTAATAATGAATTGGAATTATTTTAGTGCTAGTATTAAGTTAATTTAGGAGCTCATCCAAAGCCTATTACATTTTTTCCATTGATTTCCAAAGGATTTGGATCAGACCCTTTCTGATTATTTTCCTAAAATATAGTACTAATTTTAAAATATAATTACTTTATACAGTTCAATTAACCATATAACATACTAGATCTTGAAATTAACATATGCAAAAGAAAAATTTCAGACTGTTTTGCCCCACAAACCTTAGGAATGCAGTGTCTCATTCTTTTTCTACCCAGCTCACTCTATCAAATAATTGTCATATTACTGACCTACTTTTAAATTTATTCGCTTTTTAAATAAAGCTTTATTTACAAACTCCTAGCCATATGCCCAGTATAAGGCCGACCTAAAGTTAGAAAAGGGTAACATACAGCAATTGCAGAGTAAAAATACATGATTTTCATTATGATTTTGCATCACTCTTCCTTTTTGCATAGTAGTAATAATGTTCATGATGGCATTTTATTCAATAATTTTGGTCATGTCTTTTGTTTCATGTGAACTTGTTTTTATGCAAAATTAAAATTAATTAAATTTCCTACCCAATGAAAAACCAACAATTATTAGCCAATGCTTAGTCACACAGAAGATCAGTTCCCATCAGTGCTGTGCCCTATCTGCAGACAGTTGAATGTCCTACCAGCTGCTGAACCAGATGAAAAACCCAAAGTGAGACTAAACAGATGTCTTACTGCATCTTGGCATTGGCAGATTATAAGAGAGTGAATTCCAGAACAGAGGCATCTAAGGATGCCCTGCTCTCTTGCCCTAAGATTTCAACCCTGGGGACAGACAACAAGAGCAGTCTAATTGATTGTGACTTCCGCCATAGGGCATAAGTGGCGAGAGAGTCCCTCAGATAGCGTATGTGCTATCAGTGATTTTTGTGGTTACCCAATACTTCTGTATCACTTCAGCATTTAATCAAATGTAAAAGGCATTCATTGCTTTGTATGCTTTAGACACCGGTGAAAGTAAGACAGTATGGGATGGCATGGTGTACCAGGAAAAGTGGCTGCCTGTACCAGCCCCTACCGCCTTACTTTAAAGCACTGCCACGGCTTAACGTTGCTGCTCTTTTTGTGCCACCTCCCACCCCCGCTTCTGCAGCCCAGCCAGTAAGGACCACCAGGACTGCTGGGGGGTAGGGAGGGGCGCAAAAAGAGCAGCAACGTTAAAACACTGACATGGCAAAAGGACCCTGCTTAAAGCGCTGCCAGGGCAGCACTTTAACATCCCTATTCCTTTTGCCCCCTCCTGGGGGAGCTGCCAATGGTGGGGGCGGGGCAAAGGGAGCAGCTACCCCTCCAGCCTCACTGACACCCCCACCCCCAGCCCTGTACTGGTAAGAGAGAAATTTTACTTTCACCCCTGCTTTGACATCAGTTAAATGTAGATGTGTTTTTCAAGTGTGTAAGCATTTTGCCTTTGGCTTAATTCCTCACACTGTACATGAGCCATGCAGATATCCCAGTGCAATCACAACCTGCTATATAGCTGTTCCATATACACAAGAGGGAGAATTATAGAAATACATAGATGTATACACATGTATAGCTGTGGCTACTGAACATATGCAAGATAATATGGAAAATATCTTCCAGTGCTGAATACGTAGCGCATATTACTACATTTCAGGAACATTTTTTAAGGGTTCATTAATAGTTGAATTAAAGTGATTTTTCATGTATCGTAGTATTGCCAAATATGTCGAAAGGGAGATAATGAGGAACTTCTGCTTCTTTGTGATGGCTGTGACAAAGGCTGTCATACATACTGCCATAGACCCAAGATCACTGCTATACCAGAAGGTGACTGGTTTTGTCCTGCCTGCATAGCAAAGGTAATATTAATCTTAAAGATGAATTGAAATGTTTTTGACCCTCCAGTCCCTGAGTTCAGAGTTCTGTGCTTCTCCAGCAATTGCTGACAACTTGGCAAACATCTAAAGTAGAGCAGCAATCTGCATGCCTTATACTGGCTTGGGTAACTATTAGGGATGCTATCAAGTATTGCAAGAGAAGAATAGAGTCTTAATACAGGTATTGGCAAAGGATAGGGCTTTTAGTTACTTTGTTTTTAATTGTACTCATAAGTAATTTTGCACTTAAACATAAGCTGCTACAAATTTGATATCCTAAGCATCTTATTCTCTATTTTAAAATAATTTTTTAATTTACCTTCAAACAGAATTGATATAACTGTTGACAGACAAATGTTTCATACAGATATGCAATATGAAAATAAATGTAGTAGTTTGTATGTTGTTAGTGTGTCACTTCCATCATTCTCATATAGTGTTAATCAAAGATTATACCTCTCTCAGACAAATGTTTTATTTGCTATTGTTACAAGTAATACCTAAGGTTGCTGTATAATTTCTCTGTATGTATATTTCATAACACTTTGTTAACAATGAGGTTGGCTCTTTCTCTCGCTATAGTCAGTTTATGTTTTAGTTTCCTTATTTCACACAGCAATAAGGGAGAGAAACCCTATCTTTTTAAAAAAAGGAAAATGGAAACGTAAAACCACAAAAATTGGGAATTCAGGGAAAGGGGGGGAATTCCAGGACAATTGTGGTACCTGAAGATACTTTTAACTAATTTTTTAAAACTGAGTTTATTTTAATAGTTTCATAAGAATAAGGCCAGAAGGGACCATTAGATCAGGTAGTTTGAACTCCTGAATATCATAGTCTATTAAATTTCACCCTTCCCCCAGAATTCAGCCCCAAAATTTGTATGACTAAAGCATTACTTGTGTTTGACTAAAGGAAATCTTCCAGAAAGGCATGCAGTCTTGAAATGAAGAGATGGAGAATTCACCACTTCCTTTTAATAGTGTCCCTTAAATGGTGCTTTGCCATAGACAGTATTATGCTCTAGAAAGCACCCTGTACCTTTTATCATGGGTTTCCTTCCTCCTTCCCAAATTACTGAAACATTTGGGTATAAAGGAAGCTAGAAACTTAAAGCAAAACTCAGAAAAGACTCCCAGATTTGCTGGATTTGGGTCTAAAATTCTGTAAACCCACCAAATTTGTCTACCTTAAACTGTCAAGTATCAGGGAGTAGCCATGTTAGTCTGTATCCACAAAAATAACAAAGAATCAGGTGGCACCTTAAAGACTAACAGATTTATTTGGGCATAAGTAAAAAACCCACTTCTTCAGATGCAACAAAAGCTTATGCCCAAATAAATCTGTTAGTCTTTAAGGTGCCATCGGACTCCTTGCTGTTTTTGTGGATACCTTAAACTGTAGATCAATCCAGGCAGTATAGGTAAAAGCTCAAAACAGATTTGCTGAAAACTCCATAAACCCTTCCCCTGTAACAAAAACCAAAACTGAGCCATTTTCAGCTAATTGTGAGCTTTTTAATAAAACATCTGCTTTATTATGAATGTTCAGCCAACAAGTTTTATAAAGATACATGCCTTCAATACATTTAAAAACTGCCATTAACTTTACTCAAGGCTTGACCCCGTGAGGTGGCAAGTGACAAAGAAGGTGCTGAGCCCTCTCAGTGCCCATTAATTTAATTGAGAGTTGAGGGTAAACGGCACTTCACATGTTCAGGCCTTGAGTGAGGACATTTGGTCTATTCCCATGACTCTTCAATTGATTTGTCATCTGAAGAACCCTTCAATGGGGTCACCATTAATTCAGCATTTTGCAACAATTGCCACACACAGGTATGTGTGTATGATAATAGAGTTCTTCTCTATTTTTAAAACAAGAAAAATTGGAAACCACTGTGTGGTAATTGTATAGAAAATTCATAGTCATTTATAAACCTTTGCAGTATTCTGTTTTTAAAGCTAAGGAATTCTGCCTCCAGTTTTTTCTCGTAATATAATTCATTCATATTCTCTGCATCTTATACAAATAGTGCAAAAATTTCAGCCCTTCCAGCTTTATCAGGACCAAAATGCTTAAGCAATGTGTTTAATATTTATGCCATAGATAGGAAAATGATATAACTATTTACAGTAAGTAATGAATTCTGCATAATCATACTCTGAAAAAAATGTGTAATATATAGTTTTTTAGATAACTAGAGAACCCAGATATCAAAAAAGGCCTCCATCATTCATTATTGCTTGTATCCTGGTAATAAATATAATACAATCATATTTGAACACTAGACCACAAGTGGGGGATTAAAAAAATAAAATAGCATTTTACAAAACCTATCAAAAATGTTAGAAAATTGTGTTTTAAAGTGTCAAGGAAATTGGTTTTGGATGTATTTAAACATTTTCTTAGTATTTGCCCCCAGAATATATCAGCATCTTGCTAGTGCTTGAGAAACAAGAAGCAAAATTTACTAAATGAAGATGAATGGAGTATAGAAAATCAACAAACGGAAAATACTATGAAATCTAAATACGATTTTTAAAATTATTGTTTTAAATTATCTAAGATGTGTGTAACTATCATTTTTAATGCTTAGTTTTTATTTTGACAGTGTCTTTCTTTATTCACTGATATTAACTTAATTTTATAACATATTGGCTGGAGAACAGTTGGTTGGATGAGTTTAGGAAAACTTCAGTGTCCTCTCTTCAGTAGCTTTAGGTGCTTGACTTTTAGATTTAGGAAATCCCTGTTAAGATTAGAGTGAGAATCCAGATGTAATGGGTTTTTTTGGTGCTGTCAATACCCAAACTCTATTTACAGACTCATCAGGAAATATCTGTATAATGTTTAGTTGAGATTTTTCTCCTAGAGACATCTTTGGACCCTCCTCTTATCAAATAAGGGATGTTTTGGAGTTCATTATTGTTGCCTAGGCAGCTAAATGGAATTTCATGCATGTAATCTATAAATCTGTTGATGTTCCCCTTTCAGCATAGGCTTGCTGGACACTTCTTTTTTTTTCTCAACCTGCTATGGCTCCTTTTTAAAAGGCTGTTGCATGGCTGTCCTCCCTGTTCAGCTGTGGGCTGGTTTTTACATCCTGTTTCTCATCCTTGAAAGACTGCGGTCCTCCCCCTGGTCTTTTCAGTTTGACTTTGAATCTTGCATTAAGATTGATCTTTAAAAGGCAGTAAGATGCAGGCATTTTCATCTCATTATCCCTTTCACTTTGCATGAAGACCATATGGTCCTCTGAATGAATCCCTTTGTCTACTTGTGGAATTTCACTGTAATGAATCTGCTAAATTATTAGTCTGTTTTCTAGAGCTCCTGCATCCTGGTATTAAGACTAACCTATAGCTTTTGGAGGCTTTAATAAAGAATGGAGCTGTCAGAATTAGACGGTAGAGATGGAAAAGACCTATTCAATCATAAAGTCCTTTTCCTTCCAGTTCCTGTCTATATTTAGATATTTGTATAGTGTCTGTTAATACAAAATCTAGTATTTTATCCAGTCTAGTTTTAAAACTCTAGTGATAGGACCACCACCTCTTTTACACATTTTTCCAAAGCCTCATATATATCTTGCTGTCAGGAAGTTTTCACTGCTTTTTAGCCTACCATGTTCACTTCCTTATTTTTCATCCCATTATGCTTAGATACATATATACACATATGCATATAAATAAAAAAAAATTATTTATTTTATAAGGGGAGAGGACTTGGGGAGGGGGACTGTTCAGAAATTTCTAGAGCTTTAAAGAATTCCAATGGACTTTTGAATTAAGATTATAGCCAAGATCTTTCCAAAAAGACTAGTGATATTTATTTGCCTCAACTTTTATGTGCTCAACTTTAAGATGCCATAAAGTGGCCTGTTTTTAGAGTATAGTTGTTCAATATCTTCTGGAAATCAGGTGCCTTTATAGTGTTCCTAACTGAGGACCCAGAATTCCTAGTCACTTCTGAAGATATTAGCCTATGAATCCATACAATCTAGGACTTTTAGAGATCAAAAAGAATTAAGTAATCTATCTGTTCTCTGTATGTTATATTAAATGCAATGATTTTGTTTTGATACTGTTTAGTGTGTCAGACCTTCATGGGTTTTGTGTTTACAAATAATATAAACTTCTGTGTAATCTGGTTATGTTTTGTTACATACTTGGATTCTGTCTATTGTAGGCAAGTGGTCAAACCCTAAAAATAAAAAAACTTCAAATCAAAGGGAAAAAAAGTAATGAACAAAAGAGAGGCAGGAAATTGTCTTTAACAGGAGATACGGAGGATGAAGACTCTGCAACTACAAGCAGCTCTTTAAAAAGAGGAAAAACAGACCCCAAAAAAAGAAAAATAGATGAAAATATTTCTAACCAATTAAAACAAGAAAGCTTCACACCTACGAAGAAACCTAAAAGAGATGAATCCAAGGACCTGGCTATATGCAGGTACTGGTCTGTCTTTTGTGAGAATGATATATAAGCATTTGTTTGAAGCCAAATAGTGCCTGCTGCTGTTAGTGTGCTTGTAGTGGAGAGAGCACAGAGCCCTGTTTCCTAAGGTGCCCCATACAGGAGGCAGTAATAATTTGATTACAGCTGTTGGGGACTGCAAGTGTGTGTGGTAGGGGTACCCAGCTAAATCTACCAATTGCAACACTTGTGTCCTCATGAGAGCGTAGCAAGCTGGGGTGTGGCTATGAAATCCTACCCCCTTTTCTCCTGTGTGTTAAAAAGAGCTGGCATGGGGACACTGAGGAGAGAAGTGTTGACTACAACTTTCTAAATGCATAGGAAATCCAGATTCCCAGCAAATGCCAAAGCAGCATTCTGCCTCACAAAGGGCCCCACCATTCCTGTGGTGCACCTTTTTCCCTTGCTGGTTGGCTCTCGATGGCAAGTGGCATAATTAAGCCTTTAGACTGTTTTAGAAAGTTAGTAGCACTTGTTTGATTTGCATAGAAGGAAATTAGCTATGTTAAAGATCACCTTATGGAAAATTTACATGGATACATTGTATTCTGTTTGAAATACATTGGAATACATTTGTATTCTGAATACACTGTATTCTGTTGTATTCTGTCTGTATTCTGAATACATTGTATTCTGAAATACAATAATTTGTATTTGTATTACAAATACAATACACAATACAAATATAATACAGAATAATACAATACAAATAAATACAATACAAATACAATATTTGTACAATACAGAATAATACAATACAAATACAATATTTGTATTTGTATTCTGTTTGAAATACATTGAAATACTGTTGTATTCTGAAATACATTGTATTCTGTCTGTATTCTGAAATACAATAATTTGTATTTGTATTACAAATACAATACAAATACAATATTTGTACAATACAGAATAATACAATACAAATACAGTTCTTAAATAAAGGACATATCAGATATTAAACTGATAAGAACACACACTACGCATTGATCTTAGCTCAAAAGAGCAATACAAATACAATACAGAATAATATAATACAAATAAATACAATACAAATACAATGTACAATACAGAATAATAAATACAAATATTGTATTTGTATTGTGTATTATTCTGAAATAAAATAATTTGTATTCTATTTGAAATACATTGAAATACATTTGTATTCTGAAATACATTGTATTCTGTTGTTATTCTGAATACATTGTATTCTGTTTGAAAAAATAATTTCTTCTTGGAGAACTATCTTTAAAGCAGGGGTTCTCAAACTGGGGGTCGGGAAGTTATTTATTGGGGTGGAGGGTTACGAGTGTCATTTTCCACTCCAAGCCCCACTTTGCCACTAGCATTTATAATGGTGTTTAACATATAAAGAAATGTTTTTAATTTATAAGGGGGGGTCACACTCAGAGGCTTGCTTTGTGAAAGGGGTCACCAATACACTAATTTGAGAACCACTGTTTTAAAGAGAGATAAATGATAAACTGAGCATTAACGAGAAATGTTACTTAAGTGCATTATGCACTATACATGACAATATTATGCTATCCGTAGTAAAGTTAATAGAGTGACAACACATTGTGAATGTACATAATGGTGAACATCCTGTGCAAATGTGCCAACAGCTGAAGGTATTGATTTAAAACTTGTTTTATTCAGCATGATCCTGTCTGAATTGGAAACTCATGAAGATGCATGGCCTTTTCTACTTCCTGTAAACTTGAAACTTGTTCCTAGTTATAAGAAGGTTATTAAAAAACCTATGGACTTTTCCACCATCAGAGACAAGCTAAGCAGTGGACAGTAAGTAAACATATTGTACATTACATTTGTGAATGTTCAGCAAAAAAATTAAAATGACACAATCAACTTGAAATCTAGTCATTTTAAAAACAAGGAATTCAAAGTAATTTCAGATGCTATTTGTGCCCTGGAGTTCCCCTGCTAATTTTTATGGTTCTTCACAATTTCATATTTTATAAATATTTCTCTCTTCCCTATTCCTATGTGAAAAACCCTTTCAAACATCAAGGGAAGCTGAAAAACAGACTTCACAGAGGAAACAGTAAAAATGACTGTTCACAAAATGCTCTAAATGCACAAAAAAAAATCCACCTGAAAAATCAGTGATTTATTTATGTCAGTTGTAGTAGTCTTTTGAGTTATTTGTGTGTTTTGTCATTGCTTTTGTTTTTTTTAATTTCAAGACAGGAATGTAATTTTTAAGTTGACATCTTTTTAAGTATTATTATACATTGGTTATAATTCATTCCAAAGCTACATACTAGAGAGAAGCATGAAACATTACAACAAATGGTGGTTAATTGTTTCATAGTCCTGAAATTAAAACTACATCTTTTGTTAGAGAAATTTAAAATAAATAATGTGAACAATTATTTATCCCTTCTCCTGACCCTTTTTCAATTTAATTGGAAAGATTTCAGCTGTCATTTCTCTCCAGTTTGCATCCCTGCAATCTTAAGAACCAACATTAAAGCAACTGTCAGCCAAGAAGGAAGAGATGGACTCACTTCAGGGTCCATTAGCTCCATTCAGAACAGGCTATGGAGGGTTTGTTAGGGCAGTGCAAGGCACTCTCCCACATTTAGCTGAATTTGATCCTATGACAGATTTAAACACACACACACACACTTATTAAAATGAACAGCTATAAGCCTTTATTTTTAACCATTCCTCTGAATAATCAGTGACTACTAGAGGTAATACTTCATAATAGTACTATAGGTCTGGAATGCTGTACAGTCACTGTGCTAGGATAGGCAAAGCCAAGAATACCAAAGAAACAGAAAATTTGATTCTGCCTGTTAATGCTCCTACACTTGTAGCCAGTAGGTGATGCTAGCAATATAGCCTGAAATTTCCAAGGATGTCATGAAGTATCACTGCAACAACACAAATTCAGAAGTAAAATGTTTTGCTTTTACTATACTGTAGCTATTTGTGAAGTTCAATAAAATATTAAGAAAATACAGTTATGCATAGGTGATCACAGATGACAAGAAAGCACACTGATTTACAATATCAGGCTCTTAAATTATATTCTTATGTGTTGACAAACTAATTTTCGTCCACAAAATGCTCAAGTAATATTATGTGCCAGATTTTCCACTGCCTTGCACCTTATGTAGTCATTTGCACTAGTGCATAGTAGTTGTAAAATGCACCAAACAACATGAGTGTAGAATTCGAGTAGGTAACATCTTGAGCCCATTTTACGCTGGTGTAAATATCAGAGTACAGGGCAGTGGCAAATGATAGCCCTTAAGTCCTGGTATACACACTAAGTTATATCAGTTTAGCTACAGGTATGATTTTTAAACTGCTTTAGACCTGAGCTACACTTAAAAATTAGATCAACTTAGCTACTTTGCTCAGGGTGTGAAAATTTTCATGTCCAAAATGCTGTAGTTAGGTCAGCCTAACCCACAATATAGATGCAGCTATGTTGATAGAAGAATTCTTCCATCAGCCTCACTGCCACCTCTCCAAGAGATGGATTCACTACATCGATGGAAAAACCCCTTCCATCAATGTAAGAAACATCTACACCATCGTGCTACAGTGGCACAGCTATAGCACTGCAGCTATAGTAGCTGTAGTTTAGTTTAGACATGCCCATAGTTAAACTATTGCAGCTTTTGTGTGTTGAGATTATAATGTTGGTTTAAACCCTGGTTTATATTGGTTTAGCTTGCAGCTATAATTTCCATGTGCTAGCTGATAAATTGATACAATCCAGGTTTTCACCAATATGAGTGTCCACACAGGGTGTGCACAAGTTTAACTAAATTTGTTTTTAAAGTTATTTAAGTGAAACTGGTACAACTTCTGTGTACAGGCAATCCATAAATCTTCAATTTAAACCCACAGAAGTAAGGGAATCTTAACCCTTAACTCATTCTCACATCTAAGACATGAAGCAGGGATGGTGCCTGACTTTGGACTCAGAGAAAACTCTTGTTAAAACCAGTGGAAGATTTACTTGGCCCATGGACCAAGGATTATACACTGTATTTGTGCAAGATTTTTCTGTACCTCGGCATGAGTCATTTTATGGATTTAGTTTCATTTTTAACTGATTCCTTGTTTCTTTTTTAAAAAATTGGTTTAATATTAAAAACAGTGCTTTGAAGTAGACGAGGTGATGGTTAGACAACTCAGCAGAGTTGACCTCAGCATCTCATATCTAAAAAGTACCAAAAATGAAGTACAGCAGTACATCATAAAATATGTCATTTAAAAGTCAGACAAAAGTAGGTCAAGGGAGTTTTACAAATATATTCAAATAATTCAATAAGCCTTATTGACTCTGAAATCAGTTTTCTCTCTATCTAGTTATTTTATATTTGCCCATTTCTGTGATATCGGAGTATCAGTTGTCATTGTGCTATTCCATACTGTGAGCCACTAAAATGTATATACAAATGTGCTTATTAAAGAGATGTGCAATGTATGCATCTCCTTTTCAAACAATCTCCTTTTCAAACATCAGTAACTCATGAAATCAAATGTTGTACATATCAAGAAGGCTTAAATCAGATTATGGACTCAGACGATGGCAGAATATACTTTTTTTTCAGTGTAGTACATTGATATCCTCCCCTCCTCCCCGCCCCCCAAAATCCCCTTTTGAATGGTAGAATTCTCTTTTGTTTACAGGGTCACTCACTGCTGCAATACATCAGTAAGGTTCTAGGATTAAATTTCAAATAGTGGACCAAATCATGAAGTGGGAGTACAGTCTAGCTCATAGGGAAAATATGCTCCAGTGGCATAAGGCTGAGGAACAAAATCTTCAGCATATCCATGTTACAGGCTAGAATATTTGCAAGTGGCCCACTAGTAGCTACTTGATCTGGAACGGGCCTAGTGATTTGTGGAGGCCTGGGCCTGTATCACTGAAAGTTAATTGGAGCTTTGTCACTGACTTTTCTGGTGCAGGACTGTCCCCTGCTAGTGAGGTCAGATCCACAAGATACACAAATATAGGGGTGCAGAGATGCTTGAGCACTTTCCTCATTGCTTGAGGTACCAGTACAATGGAAATACAACAATCTTCTTCAAGTAATGTCGCTATGGGAGCCCCACTGTAGTTGTGTTTGCATCCTTGAGCTGGTGATTGGAGAACTTCTGTAGCAGTGTCCGCTATGCCCGCATATGCACTGTCTTTCCTCGTGCTGCGCAACGAGGCTAGTCAGCATGCACGGGCTAACCCTCGCAGTTTCTTCTCAACTGCCCCGGGTTAGAGACCAAGCTATTCGCAGTCCATTAGGAACATTACTTTCTATTTCCATTTCCATAGTTAATTAGTTTGACTTTTAGTATAGTCGTGGTTTTTTCTAGACCCCATTTTTCTCTTAATGTAAAATAAAAAAATAAAATTAAAAATACTTTAACACCCCCCCACACACACACACACGCTTTTCTTCCTTCTTGGGGACCTTTCCCCAAGTTGAGTATGACTGGTTCACTGGGCTTCAAGAAGTGCCTTACTTGCAAGGAGGCAATCCCTATTGCAGACAAGCATTCCCAGTACATTAGCTGCCTTGGGGAAGGCCACATACAGCAGACGTGTGGTCTCTGCCAGCAGCTCAGGCCATTTTTCCATAAGGACAGAGAGCTCCGACAGAAGATTATCTTCATGGAGATCCTTTCAGGATCCGCACCACAAGTCACCTGGCAGACGTGAATCTTCCCCACAGCCCTTTATATCTAAAGACTATAAGTCGAAGAAGAAAGCTGCTGATCCTTCCCACATGTCATGAAAGAAGAAGGCAGGAAGCCCCATAGTGAATCCCGAGATAGCTGTAACCAATCCCCGTCATGCTCAGTATCTTCGGTATGGTCAGCACTGAGACCTTCCCAGTCTGGTACCCACAGCTCAAAGAAAAGTCAGCAGCTGATACCATTGACATGCCTGTAGATCTGATGGGTACAGTCATCAGCACTGAGGGACAGGACTAAGCACTCCACTGAATAGGCACTCCCGGTACACGAGTCTGTTTCAGTACCATCAACACCTTATCTGGTACTGGAGTGACCAGTATGGGCAAGATCCCCGTCTTCCCTGTACCGGTGTTGGTACCAGTGGAATTCCACTATTCCAGAGACTTCCATATATTGGACGTACCAAAGACCCTCCTTCTCAGTATCAGGACCTCCACACCGAGTTTCTGCCTAGCATGGGAATCATCCCCGTTCCAATGCCATGCTCCCCCACTCTTTAGTGAAGGGTCAGCCAGCCAGCCAGGGGAGGAAGCATCACAATACTCCTCTTAGGCTCTGTATGGTGCCCAACATCAGCAGGACTCGAGTTTACCCTCAGATGGCCGCACCATCACCATCTTGGAATGGCCATCCTTGGGCACCACCGCTGGTCTCTATGCCATCACCACCACCCCAGTGGCCATATGAGGTCCATTGGGTGGCATATCACCAGCATGCCTCTCAAGCTTCAAGCCTCACCCAAGAATCCTCGAGGTACATCCCCTTGGCCGCAACATCCACAGTTTCGGCACCTCCAAAAGACATCATGGAGGCAGCACCGAGGAATAAGTGTCCCCACGGACCATATCCTCTTTCTCCCTAGGTGAATCTGTCATGCCTTCCCCATCATCTCTGGCTGTTGACTTTTGTCTTTTCCAGGATTTGGCAAAGACAGTTGCAAACAAATACCACTGGAAGAAGTCAAGGACATCCACCATCATCTCCTTGACATTCTCTATTCATCATCTTCTTCAAAGATTGTCCTTATTAACCAGGCCATCTTGGACCTGGCAAGGACCATCTGGCAAACCCCAGTATTGATAGCGCCTACCCACAAGCAGGCAAACAAAAAACATATCCCAGCTAAGGAATCTGAATTTCTCTTCTCCCACCCTCCACCCAACTTCATTGTGGTGGACCCTGTCAAATCCTATGGCAGTCAATGCCTTTTGCCGCCACTGCCAGATGAAGTCCACTCTCTACGATAGAGACTGGAAGCGCTTGGACTTTTTCGGAAGAAAAGCATACTCCTTGGCCATGCTTTGATTCTATATAGCCAACTACCAAGCCCTCGTGGTGAAACATGATTATATAAATTATTCAAAACTGAACGATTTTATTGAACAGCTGCCGAAGTCACACTGTAACCAATTTCAGGCCATTATCCATAAGGGCCAGTTAGTGGCAAACACAACACTGCAATCTTCCCTTGACTCAGCTGACACAGTGTCTGTCCATCTCTGCAGTGGTGGTGATGTGATGAGCCTCATGACTCCATCTGTTGGGCTGCTCAAAGGAGGTACAGTCAACTGTTAAAGATCTTCCTTTTGAAGGCACAAAGCTCTTCTAAGAAAAGACTGATGGCCTCCCTTAATACCTTGAAGGACTACTCTGTTTGCTGGGCATCTACACCCAGGTCAAAAATGGAGATTTAGTCCCCAGTCCCCCTATAAATTATGCACATCCCAATATCCAGCTCAATGCCTGTATGAACCTCAGAGAAATAAAAGTTAATTTTCTAGGCATAAACCATTTGGATCAGAATCTTCCTTGTCCCACTGTCTACATCCAAACACCAATTTTGACAGGCTAGTTGTGGTGTCGATAGATCACGCCCCCCAAGTACTATAGCCAACCAATGCTTTTACACCCATTTGGCCACCAATTAGCATCATTTCACAGTGCGTGGGAAAACATAACATTGGACCAATGGGCTTAGAGATTATTCCAACTGGGTACTCCATCCATTTTACCTTCGTACCCCCTCCTCAACACCCTTCCCCATCCTTCTTCGGGGTCCTTTCTCACGAGAGTTTACTACTATGAGAGCTAGATTGCCTCCTCCAGTTAGGAGCCTTAGAACTAGTACCTCAACATCTACGAGGCAAAGGGTTCTACTCTCAGTATTTCCTAATACTGAAGAGGAAGGGAGGCTGGCAAACCGTAATAGACCTCAGAGCTCTCAACAAGTTTGTCAAAGCTCAAAAATTCAAGATGGTTGCTCTAGCAACAGTCATTCCAGCATCAGAACAGGGAGATTGGTTTTTGACCGTCGATCTTCTGGACATCTACTTGCGTATCTCACAGACGATTTCTGAAATTCACTCTAGGACAAAACCACTACCACTGCCTAGTGCTCCCCTTTGTACTATCATCAGCCCTGAGAGTATTTTCCAAGGTTCTCTCAGCAGTAGTCATGCACTTACACTCTCAAGGGATCATGATTTACCCTTATCTGAATGATTGTCACCTCAAAACCCCATCACTCATAGAGACTTTCATCAAAACTACAGTATGCCTGTTTACAGAATTGGGTCTAAAGATCAACACGCAGAAGTCAACCCTCTTTCCAGTAGTGTGTGTGGAATGACTCACTACAGGCCAGAGCTCTGCTACCTCAACACATATTTCTTCCTTGGTCACACTCATGGAGACTGTAGAAAGAAGCCCACAAATATCAACCAAATACTGCTTCCAACTCTTGGGGCATATGGCAGCAAGCACGGTGGTAATACCATGTGCCAGGGTTCACATGTGATGCCTTGAGATGAGGTTCAGCTCAGTTTACAGACTAAACAGGGACAAGTTAGAGAAACCCCTGTCACTACCCTGCAGGATCAAAAACTCCTTAGACTGGTGGAAAGGGCCAGCCAACCTTTATAGAGGGATTCTCTTCTCGTAACCTCACCCTTCAATTCTTCCCACCACTGACGTATTGCTCATAGGATGGGATGCACATCTAAATGACCTCACCACATAAAGCAAGTGGTCACCCATGGAGATCTCCCTTCACATCAGTCTCCTCGAAGTCAGAGAGGTTGGGAATACCTGCATCCATTTTCTGCCGTTGATCAAAGGATCATACACAAGAATTCTATGGACAAGATAGCCTGCACATACTACATAAATCGATAAAGGGGAGCCAAGTCACCCTCCATTTGTATGGAAACGATGAGACTATGGAACTGGTTTATCTTCCACGATGTCACACTGTCAGCAGCCTACCTTCTGGGCACACAGCATTCTATAGTGGACAGCCAATCACGAATTCCCACAAGACCACAAGCGGGAGCTAGACCTAGTAGTACCTCACAATCTAGTCAGGTGATGACCACAAACTTGGTGACGCTGACCACAAACTTGTTCACCACTTACCTGAATAAGAAATGTCCGTGCTACTGCTCGAGAGCAAGAATAGGAAAACACACCTTGAGTGATGATCTTCTCCTCCGCTGGACTTCCTTTCCTTTCCTCCTTTTTCCCTACTGTTGAAGGTTCTGCTGAAAATAAAGAGAGACAGCACACACGTCATTCTGATTGCTCCTACTTGGCAGAGACAGAGACAGAGCTGGTACCCTTACCTGTCATAGCACGCAATGTACCTGCTGATCTCTCTTTCAGTCACTCTGAAATGTCTCCCAGGACAGAGGATGTAACCTGCATCCCAACTTGGGAGTTCTCCACTTCACTCTTTCTTAGTTCAAACACCTAGAAAGCTCCTGTTCAAAAGAGATGCAAGAGGTATTATTACACAGTAGAAAATCCTCAACACAAAAATGGTCCTGGTTTCATATTTGGTGTGCTTCCCAACAAATCTCCCGAACATCCTTGACTCTTCCAAATACCTTACACTATGCTGGGGGGGCAAGCTTTATGGCCCAAGGGCCACGTCGGGGTTGCAAAACTGTATGGAGGGCTGGGTAGGGAAGGCTGGCCAAACAGCCTGGCCCTCCCACCCGCTATCCACCTCCTCCCACTTCCCATCCCCTGACTGCCCCCTCCCCTCGAGAATCCCCAACTCATCCAACTCCCTCTCTCCCCACCCCCTATCCAACACTCCCTGTCCCCTGAAAGGCATCTGGGACTCCCATGATTATCAACCCCCACACACACACCCGTTCCCCAACCCCTGACTGTACCCGCAGAACCTCTGTCCCATCCAACCGCTCCGTGCTCCCTGTCCTCTGACTGCCCCCCATCCCACAATCCTTTGCCCCTTTTCCAAAGCCCCGTCCCCCTTACCATGCTGCTCAGAGTAGCAGGACTGGCAGCCATGCAGCCGGGCCAGAGCCAGACATGGTGCCACACTGCCCAGAGTGCTGCTTGCACAGTGGCGTTGCTGCAGGGGAGGGGCTTCTCCAGCTGGGAGCTCAGGAGCCGGGCGGGACAGTCCCGTAGGCCGGATGTGGTCCACGGGCTGTAGTTGCCGATGTCTGGAGTATGCACTAAAAAATATTGAGGCTATCTCTGAGTTCTCTGAGTCCACTTATCGGCTATAACAGCCTTCCATCAACCAGCAGAGGGATACATGCTGTTGTCACACCTAACTACTAAAAGGTTCCTCTAGGGCAGAGGTGGGCAAACTTTTTGGCCCGGGGGCCATGTCGGGGTTGTGAAACTGTATGAAGGGTGAGGTAGGGAAGGCTGTGCCTCCCCAAACAACCTGGCCCCTGCCCCCTATCTGACCCCTTCCCACTTCCCGACCCATTCTACTCCTCCTCCTCCTTGTGCCCTGACCACCCCCTCCAGGAATCCCACCCCCAACCTCCCCTGAGACCCCGCCCCACATCCAACCTTCCTGCTCCCTGTTCCCTTACTGCCCCGACCCCTATCCACACCCCTGCCCCCTGACAAGCCCTCGGGACTCCCATGCCTATCCAAACGCTCCCTGTCCCCTGACTGCCCTGACCTGTATCCACCCCGATCACCCCTGGGACCTCACCCCACCCACCCCTCCCAGCTCCCCCTCTCCCACCCACCCCTCCCCCGAAAAAACTTCACTCCATGCAACCGTCCCTGCTCCCTGACTGCCCCTGGCCAGGACCCTCTGCCCCTTATCCAACCTCTCCCCCACTCTCCCTGGGTCTCCGTTCCCTTACCATGCTGCTCAGAGTGGCAGGAGCTTGCAGCCCTGCCAGAGCCAGCCACGCCACTGCAACACTGTCCAGCAGGAGCGGCAGGCAGGCCAGAGAGCTGGCAGTGTGGCGTGCTGAAGTTGTGGGGGAGCAGGAACAGCAGGGGAGGGACCAGGGCTAGCCTCCCCTTCCAGGAGCTCTTTCCACAACCTCAACTTCCTACTTCCACATGGAACCTAAATCTGATACTGAAAGGACTGACTAGGCCTCCCTTCAAACTCATGGCCACTTGTTCTCTTATGTACCTCTCAGTGAAGATGGCCTTCCTGATAGCAATCACCTCGTCTAGGAGAATAGAAGAAATAGTGGCTCTGATGGCACATTCCCCCATACAGAGTATTCTTTTGAGACAAGCTTACTCTCAGACCACATCTGAAATTAATTCCCAAAGTAATCTTCCCATTTCACACGAACCAATTAATACATCTTCCAACCTTCTGCCCCAAGCCTCATTGAGACAACAGGGGGTTATATTACACCCACTAGATATCAGGAGAGTCTTAGCCTTCTACCTGGACAGGACAAAGGTTTTCAGGAAGTCCCCCTGGCTTTTCCTTATTATTTTAACCAGAAAACTATAGAGGGAAGAGCGTTGGTTAAAAATTGGTGTTTGTTCTAGTATAGACCTAGAATGCTCCCTTCTAGACTACTTTCCTGCAAACATCAAAAACCAAAATAGAAATTATCTTCTTTGCTCTAATGACTATTTTCCTGGAATTAGTTAATATTAAAACTAGAAATGCCAAAATTATAACTGAGATGTACAGTATATACTGAATATTTCATGGTCACCTGTACATTAATTTGTATTTTTACATTCCCTTCTGATGTATGTAGGTTGTTTTTCCTTGGATTCTCAGTGTTCCAAAAAAACCTTACCCTCTCTGTTCTTTCAGGTACCCTAATCTTGAAGCATTTTCTCTAGACATCAGGCTTGTTTTTGACAACTGTGAAACCTTTAATGAAGATGATTCTGACATAGGCAGGGCTGGCCACAACATGAGGAAATATTTTGAAAAGAAATGGACAGAGATTTTCAAAGTGAGCTGAATTTATCAGAACTCAGTTTTTTTCCTTAAACAAGGACAAATGAGACCAGCAATGTGAACTGTATTTACATAAAAAGTGCAAGGCACATGCATAACTAATGACTGTTTTTTTTCCTTAAAGTATCGCAGAAGAGTGATACTAATTCTAAAGGCTTCACTCCTACAGCAACCATGGCCCTTGGTTATTGGTTTGTGTGTTTTATCAAACTAATTTAGGTAGAACAGGGAAGCACACCCAAAGAATTTCAAAGAAAGGGGTGTTATAGTGCAATAGCAATTTAAAATGTATCAAAACGCACTGAATATTCAACCACCAGAGCTCTACTGGGGGAAATGATTCTCTTTTCCCTTTCAATAAATATCTATTTTTCATTTTTTTACTTTGTAGTTTATTTTTTAGTGAATGTATTTAATTTTATGAATTATTTATGATTAAACAGCATCCAGAATCTTCGTTTTCTGTGAAAAGGAAGAATTAGAAAAATTGCTTTAAATCTTGAAAATACAACAAGGAATGTTTTAAAATATAAAACAAAGCCAAGTAAAACTGTTTACACTGATGTGCTATAAAAGCACTAAAAGTTAAAACTTTACTGTAGAGTTACAAGTACATTTATATATATATATGTTGCTGCATCACTTGTGTAGTAAAATTGTATTTGATGACAGTGAAGAAAATTTGAGACATGTATATACTGTTCATTATTGTTTATATTACTTCTTGTTTTAAATATGTATGATGTGTACATATTATTTGCAGACATTATTGTTTATGCCTTAGAAGAACTGTAGCATTTTATTTTAGTCTTAAGGTAACTATAGCTATACTGCTTGTACAGTAATTATCCTCTACCAACACTGTGGAGTCTCCTTAATCTTGGTAGTGCCTGCCTTTAAAACAGGGTGTAGGGGATATTAGTTTTCCATTTTTCTATTTTGTTATATAATTTGAAGCCAACAGGGCCCCAGATTTAAGTATAATCATTTGTATCCATGTGAAATAAAATTGTGACAATTTCTTACGCACACAGTATTTTTTCATAGAAACATTTCCCTCGCCACAGAAATAACAAAAGACATTTGTAACCACTGTGTTTTATCTACTGTGTGTTGTGGTGGCCTGTTGGAGGCAGATAGATCAGAATTTTTTTTAAAAAAACGTATGTAAGAGTACTTGAAGCTTTATTTAAAACAAAAACGTTGTGGAAAAGGTAGCATTCTTTTTTCTTTTTTTTTTTTAATAGGAGTGTTATTTTTCACTAGTATGTGTGGCACGGATACAATAAAAGACTGTTTTGCAAACCAGTTTTTCTTGGTTATTTAGTACTCAAGATATATGTACAAAAGAAATATGGAAAAATGGGGATAATAATCTTACCCATCTACCTCTTAGGAGTATTAAGATTGATTGTTTGATGTTTGTACTTTTATATGTAAAAATGTTCTATATGTTAAATGTGATAAAATATATACTGGTAAAAACTCTGTGTGTGTATACACACACACACACTGTTTATCTCTGTGTACAAAAGGTAGGTATTATTATAACATATGATTTATTACAAAGTTGGAAAGGCATGTCTTTCTGCTTAAATTTAGTTCTGATTCATACTTGTTCCATAAATCAGATCAAATATTTGTTTTTCAAAAAGTTACTGGAAATATAATTCAGTTGTGTTTAGCTGTATTAGAACCCAAACATAAAATAAAACTCAATTTTTGGGGGGATTTGGGGCAGAAAACAAATATAAGGCACTACAGAAAAGCTAAGCTTTAATTTAAGTATCTAAAATCTGTTTCACTGATTCATCAGTCTAGGTGAGATACTTGATAAATGTGTCTCATAGTTTTATAGTAGTAAAATTTCTTCTGATATTTTCCATTGTCTTTGTCCTAATTTGCTACAAGGCCTACACTGAAAAAGCTGAAGAGACTCTTCTAAGGTTAGTACAGTCTGCCAACAATTTTACCTCTCTTAAAAATGTATTCTCATCGAGCCACATTGTCCTGCTAATGTCCTTTAAATAAATAGAGTTCCAACAGGCTTATTTACTATGAAACAAGTAACAAACCAGGCTGCTATTTTCCCATCTAATCTCAGGTGCTCCAAAAACTTTTTACCACTGTGCTTGCCACTCTATTCTTGTTAGGGAGGCTGTGAAGTGAAATTGACAAGAATCCTTATATCTGAAGAGAGCAGGACTCTTGTAAATGTCACTGTAAGGTCTGCATAGAACCAAGCAGGGCAGCCAGGTTTGACAGGTAAGGTTAAGGGTAAATGTGCTTTCCTGCTACCAAAACCACAACTAGGTGTGTGTTTGTTTGCCTGGTAACTTCAAATGTCTCCCTTTTAAAAATACATTATTATTTAGGGGAGAGTTTTTAGTGTGTGCTTGCTTTTCCTTTGAACAAAGGGAAAGACAGGAGTGCAAAGGAAATCTCTAGGTCTGTTTAGCCTGAATTTAATTTTGAGTTTTTGTTGTTGTTTTTTCCTGGAGCAGCTGGGAGAATTCCCAGTGGCAGCAATTCCCAAACTGTTGTCTGAGGACCAATTACTGATTGGCACCAGAGAGCTGTCTGGGCACAGGATGATTTTGTTTCCCTTTTTCCAGCTGCTTCTACAAATATAGATACTTCTTTGCAAAGAATCTGGGTGCCTATAGAAGCAGCTGGAAATAAGGAGGATCAACCAGCTTAATTAAGCAAAATGCATCACATTAAATGCAGTACAAAGTAAATAAGTATTTTCCTAATTCTTTTTTTATGTGATTACAGTAGTTGCCACAGTTATTGGGGAGGGGGGTGTTCTGTGCAGTTGTGAATAGGAAAGACATCTATGGACAACCATGCTGTGAAGAAGCAGTCAGTCTTTTTCTAATATGCAGAACTGCTGGCCCAGGGGATCTTTTTCCTTCAATTCCCCACTTATATTTTTTGGTTTAATAAAATGTTTTTGCCAGAAAAGTAAGGATTAATGATGGAGTCAGTCACCGCATAATATATGTGATAACTACAGATGGATGATGTTGCCTTCTGTCCTTGAGACTACTGTTCCATTGTATCAGTATGGAGTTAAAGATTATACCATTTTAGTCACACAAACCCTCTGCATCCAATCAGAATAGTTTCAAAATAAATTCCTAAAATACACATGCATCTACACATTGTGAAACCTGTATGAGAACACCCTTATTTATCTCTCAAACTTCTGTGGATCACCTGGAGGTATCCCGCACACTATCCATCTTCACTGGAATAGTTGGTACTTCCAAACCTCTGGGCAACTGCAAAGCGATGCTGTTCATTTGAAATCAATGAACCACAAAAATATTTGTTTTCTCCCCTATACAAGATATTTCTCAAAAAAACTGCACTGGCCTACAGCATGGGAGAGACATAATTCATTTCTTATTTCTCTGACAGGGTTAAGGTCTGATATCTCAGGGGCTAGATATAAGAGCTTGCTACCACTGTAAAAGGGAGATTTCCAATAGTGTCCAATAAAGTGCAGCACCTGCTTCAAGTCCTGAAAAGTCCCAAGATACTGATCTTTAAAAGTGTGACATTTTTATCTAACTTAGGTAACTTTTTAGAGGTGTGGGCTCTGTTGTAGTTGATAAGCAGGTAAAATGGGACAGCAACAGCGTCCAAAATACATTTGAACAGGGTAGCAGTTTTTGTAAGTTATTTAGCAGGATTTGGTGGTTCTTTATCCATATCAGGAATCAGTATTGTGTATCTGCTATATAGAGCTTATAAGAAGATTTGTTCTACTTATCAATGTTTCTGCATGTTTAGCCACCTCATTACTAAAATATGCAGATAGTGCTCTCTGCAAAATGTAAAGTTACTAATAAAAAAAAACTAATGACATTAATTCACAATACATTGCAGAGGAAAGTGTAAGATCACTATCAGGGTGTTGTATAGAAACAGAACTGGGATGCACTACTTAAGTGCAGCTATCTCTGTGGTGGAACATGCCAACAATACAACATGACTTTTTAGAGAGGAGCTGAAGAAATAATTCTGCAGTTGAGACTAGGGAAGTACTTTAGATAGCTGTAATAGTAACATATTAATTGCTATACTGAATCATACCTGTGATCTGTCTCATCTGGTATCCTGTTTGACAGTGGCTAGTACCACATGCTGCACAGAAAGTGCAGGCTAGTCCATAGTAGGCATATGTAGGACAAGCTGCCTGCATATGAAATATAATTACCCCAAATGGAATTCATGCAATATATGGTTGCTTTTAAAACATGATTTTTCTTCATACAGTCCTGTTTAGCACTCTGAAGGAAAATAGGAGCTGAGGAACTGACTCAGCATGTTTGGGTTCTGTTCCTGTTCTAATGTTATCATTCTAATCTTATTCACTAGATGACCTTAGACAACTTACTGAACCTCTGTTTCATTTTACTCCTCTGTATAACACTTTGCACAAATGGTGTGAAGCTTAAATGTTTGTAAAGAAAAACACAAACACTGTAAAGCTTATATACCAGTGATATACACTGAATATGGGCAGAGTTTAATGCATGCTTATCAAAGACTGCATTTAGTCTATTCAAATTAATGGAAATCATCAATATATTTAATATATTTAAAAAAGAGAGAATGTAATTTAAGCACCAGAATATTCTATTTCACTTACAGCATTGCTCTCTCAAAAATTGACACTTCTTAAATTACTTGCCCTATGAAATTTGGTTAGCTGTGGCAGTGCCACCGGTTAACATAATGAGTTTGTAGCATGTTTCAGAAGTGTCCAAGACAATTAGATTGGTGTCATGATGTATGACATATTTTTACTGTCATAAAGATGATGGCAGTAAACATGATTTATTCTATCTTGGGTAGAGTCTAGCCAAATAAAGTCATCAAAAAGGAATGGGAGTAAATGGAGAGTAACCTGCTGGCTGTCCAGACCGTTAAATCTGAAACAGAGCTATAGAGAATATGCAGTGAGAATTAATGTTAAAAAAATCTTTTTAAAATGGTAAAATAGTAAGTTATAGAATTGTGTGTGTGTGTATATATAATGTGTATGATATTTGTATTGCAGTTGCACATGACTTAGGAGAGGCTGATGAAATTGGGCAGAAGAGAAGAGTGAGTGGGGATTTGATAGCAGCCTTCAGCTACCTGAATGGGGTTCCAAAGATGATGGAACTCGGCTGTTCTCAGTGATAGCCGATGACAGAACAAGGAGTAATGGTCTCAAGTTGCAGTGGGGGAGGTCTAGGTTGGATATTAGGAGACACTGTTTCACTAGGAGCGTGGTGAAGCATTGGAATGGGTTACTTAGGAAGGTGATGGGAATCTCCATCCTTAGAGGTTTTTAAGGCCCGGCTTGACAAAACCCTGGCTGGAATGATTTGGTTGGTGTTGGTCCTGCCTTGAGCAGGGGATTGGTCAAGACGACTTTCTGAGGTCTCTTCAAACCCTAATCTTCTATGATAGGATCCCCAGTCCTGGAGCAGGACCCCATTGTGCTGAGCACTGTGAAAACACACAGCAAACAGGTGTGTGTATGTGCATATGTATGACAGCCTTCTAAAATTTTGTAAGGATATGTCTACAATGTGTTAAAATCCATGGCAGTGAGATTCAGTCTAGTGCTAAAAATAATGTAAGCACTGTGGCTTGGGCAGTGGTTGTCTAATATAAGTGATCACAACCTAGCTGCATGTGTGAAAAAAGAATACAAACCCAATTAGTAAAACACACAAATGCTGTAAAATGTCCAGTTTTCCAAAGCAGAAAACAATTGGATAACATTGATTGGAAGGAAAATTTAGACATAAAAATGTGAATAATTGAGAGTTATTTAAGAACATTTTACTAGATGCCACAGAAGCCACAATTCTGCAATCATGAACAAAAGCTGTTTTGGCTTAAGAAAACATCCTGGTTAAGAAGAGCAGTGAAAGCAGCAATTAAAAAATATTAGCTTTTTTCCCTGCAGTCTTCTGGAACTTCCCGAATTTTCCAAGATGTATTGAAAATAGACATAAGTGAGACACATTTCCTCAGCCAATTTGTTTAAAATGCTTGGGCACAAGTTTAACGTGTTTAAATAGGCAGGACTAAATTTGTGCCCAAGCATTTTAAACAAATTGGCTGAGGAAATGTCTCACTTATGTCTATTTTCAATACATCTTGGAAAATTCGGGAAGTTCCAGAAGACTGCAGGGGAAAAAAGCTAATATTTTGTTAATATGTTGCTAATATGTTTTTTAAAAAGGTAACTTGGATTACCGAGCTAAGATTAGTTCAGTAAGCCTGACATCAATCCTGGGCAAAATCATGGAACAGCTTATACAGAATTTAATCAAAGAGTTAAAGGTTGCTAGCATCAGTAATGCCAGTCCACATTGTTTTACGAAAAATAGGTTTACTGAAAAGTGGATGATGTTTTTTGATGCAATTACAGATTTGGTGGATCAAGGTATCTATAAAAGCACTTAATTGATTAATTGATAGAACTCAGTACATAATTGTTAATGTATCAAATAGGACTGTTTCTAGTGGAGTCCCAAAGAACTGTTCTTGACAAAGATATTGCAAAACATTGGGCCAATAATCCGGAAGAAAATTTAAAGTCACCAGTGGTCCGGGCTGGATTAACCCATAGGCTAATAAGGCTATAGCCTTAGGCCGGGGGTCAGCAAGCTTTCAGAAGTGGTGTGCTGAGTCTTCATTTATTCACTCTGATTTAAGGTTTTGCGTGCCAGTAACACATTTTAACATTTTTAGAAGTTCTCTTTCTATGTCATTAAACTATTGTGGTATGTAAAGTAAATAAGGTTTCTAAAATGTTTAAGAAGCTTAATTTAAAATTAAATTAGAATGCAGAGCCCCCCAGACTGGTGGCCAGGATCCGGGCAGTGTGAGTGCCAGGGAAAATCAGCTCTTGTGCCACTTTTGGCACGTGTGCCATAGGTTGCTTACCCCTGGCTTAGGCCCTCCTATTTTTAGACCCTATTGTGGGCCCTTCATTTCATATTGAAGTAACAGCTGAGTGACAGTAGCAGGGCCATCAGAAATTTCTTGTCTCAGATATTGCTTTGTACAAATGAATCCATCAAGATTGTGAATTCAATATATGGTGGTTATGATTTTGTCTTTATGGGCTAAGTAATTGTTTTTGGGCCCATGCACATTTTTCCCATCTATTAAGGAAGTGGTAGTGAGGAAGCCCAAGTGAATACCAGTCCCAGTGAACCTGCTGCTCCTAATGAAAAGGAGCAGCCTTCTGTGACTTCTCTAGCTGCCGTCTGACCCCACTTCTCTGAAGACTTTCCCAGTGATGATGATACAAATATATCCTCTTCTAATGATCCAGGCAAGTGAGACATGACGTCTCAAGATTTCATTGCATATTGGACTAAGAAGGACCCACAAAAATGCCAGTATCTAGATGATGACTTTTCACTGACAAAGCGAGAGTACGCCAGTCAGAATTGTTATTTGACCAAATCAGTGTTTGAACATGTGAAGCCTAACAAACAGATTGGCAAGCGAGAATGGCTCATCTATTCACCTTCTCAGAAGAAAGCGTACTATGTTTATTGTCTCCTGTTTTCTGATACCAAGAAAAGAAGTGGGGAATGTTCTGCAAAGCCTTCATGGATTGGAAGAATACTGCATACATTACCAATCATGCAGTGAGTGAGCAGCATGCATTGTCAGTTAGCAGCTACCATGCCCAAAAGAAAGTTAGTGGCAGAATTGATACCCAAATGGAAACCAGTTTTTGGAAGCTTGTGCTTATTGGAAGAATGTTCTTGGACGTGTTGCCAAAACCATAGTTTTGCTTGCTGAGCATGGTCTGCCATTCTGTGGCTCCGATGAGACTGTTGGATCGAAACACAATAGCGGTGACCTTGGTGTTCTAGAGCTACTCACTCAGTTTGACCCTTTCTGAGCTCAGCGTATCAATGAACACGCAAATCATGGAAAAGGCGATACATCATATCCATCAAAGACTATTTGTGATTAATTCATTTCACTGCTGGCAAAGACGACTCTATCAGCATTGTAGATGAGAGAAAAGATTTGGGATATTTTTCAGTGTCCATTGACTCAACACCGGAGGTGTCACATGTAGATCAGCTGACTCATCTTGTGTTCTGTGCTACCGAGCTGACCAGGTGAGTGTTTCATGACCTTCATAAACATCACCAGCCATATAGGGGAGAAACTTGCCTCGTACTTGATTTCCTCACCGAAAGGGGGATTGACATCAGCCGTTCTCATGGCCAAAGCTATGACAATGCAGGTAATATAAATGGAAAATATTCAGAGATGTGGGCAAAGATAAGAGCACAATGATTTGGTTAATTACATACCATGTGCTGCACACTCACTCAACCTTGTTGGCCAGTGGATTGTTGCTGTGGATTGTTGTGTTGAAGAAGGTTTTTTTATTTGTCCAAGGATTGTACAATTTTTTTTCTCTGCATCAACCAATCATTGGATGATTCTTAGAGATTCACTACCAAAGGGATGCCCAGTGCCCAAATTACTCTCAGGGACACAGTGGAGTGCCAGCGCTGAAGCTGTGAATGCAGTTGTTCTGGGATTCCCCAACATCCTTGAAGCAGTATGGGTTAATCCAGCCCAGACCACTGGCACTAGAGCATCAAGAATGATGAATCTCAAATGTCATCAACAAGAAAAGATATGAATATCCTGAGTGATGCAATGCATCTGGAGTGATATACTTCAGCCATTCAGCAGGTGAGGTCTAAGCTTGCAAAATGCTCTAATTGACTTTTCTACTGCTGTAAACCTAAGGAGGAGTCTTGGAAGTGTTCTTCAACAAATGTGGGATAGTTTTGATGAGTATGAAATTGAGGGCTGCAAGGACTGCTGCAAGTCAACCAAACACTGCAGAAGATAGAAGATGTTGCCTACTCATTCAAAGACAAGGAGGCTTTAGGAGTTAATACCTTCATCACAATCATCGACAAACTGAAGAGTTCATTAAAACACTGGATCGAGCCTTATGAAAATATTGGCAAAACCTTTAGTGTACTGACAGATTTTTTCACCTAAGAGTTCAAGTTCCGAAGTCAGTGAAGGTATCAAATGTCTGTGTAAGAAGTACCCAGGCGATCTCCCGGTAGATTTTTACGAAAGAGTTTCTTCAATTTGTTGAATTCACATCACTCTGATACAGAAGGAAAAGATGATGAAAGCAAATCTGTTTGCATGTACTGTGTTATCACTGAATTCAATATGATAGAATGCTTCCCAAATGTTGAAACTGCATTATGGCTTTTGTCACTAATGATCACTAACTGTAGTTGAGAACGTTCCTCCTTTCTCTTCTAAAAGGGTTAAAAAATTTCCTCCGATGCACTAGTACTCAAGAGCATCTCAGTGCATTGTCCCTCTTGAGCACTGAGGATGAAATCATCAGGTCTTTGAATTATGATGACATCATCTATGACTTTGCCACAATGATAAAAAAAATGGAAGAATTGTCTAGAGTAGAAAACTTAATTTTACATAAATATGTATGCAGACAAATATTTGATTTAATAATTTTTTTCAATATGTCATTCAGACAAGCCCTTACCTCTCGTTAGCCTTAAGCTCCTCATAACTTTACTCCTACCCTGCCACTGGTAAAGTTTTCAGATGACACAGAGGTAGTTAGAATGGTAAATAAGGGCAAGTTGTTTAGTGCTATCTGGATTGCTTGATTAAAATGTGTGTTATGTGACGGAGTTAGAGCAGAAGGATATAGGAGAGTGCTGGAAGGCAGGTATATTAGTCTCAGGATGTGCAGGTCCCTGTTCCCTGGATAGCCAAACAAAGGCTACTCCAGGCCAATCAAGACACCTGGAGCCAATTAAGAACCTTCTAGAAAGGAGTAGAAACAGCTAGCCTAATTGGGACACCTAAAACCAATCAGGCACTGGCTGAAACCAGATAAAAACCTCCCATTTAGTCAGGTGGGCTATGGGTGTCAGGAGCTGTGAGAGGAACTTGCGCTGTTGGTGAGACTGAGTGTTGGACAACATATACAGAAGGAAGGAGGCCCTGAGGTAAGGGTGAAGTGGAGTTTGAAGAAGCAGGGACTGCTGTGGGGAAGTAGCCCAGGGAACTGAATTGTGTTTTGTGGATAAAAGGTCAGCTATCTTAGCTGATACTATTAGGGTCCCTGGGCTGGAGCCCGGAGTAGAAGGCGAGCCTGGGCTCCCCCTTTTTTCCACCTTCCATACTGGCCTGTGATGAAGGTAACTCACTAGGTGGTGACTTTTGCCAATTATACTGAGAAAGGGAGGTCACTCTGGGGCCTAGATGAGTTTCTAAGGCCCCTAAATCTGCCAGGAAGTGCAGGACCCACAAGTACAAACTTGGAGATTTGTCACAGTAATTAAACATGCATTTTAAGAAAGTCAAATGCAGCAACATATATGTAGTAATAAAGAATGTGATGTAAGAGACTGTATCCTGAACAGGCTGTATGGGGTCATGGGAAATAATTAACTCAACCTAAGATTCTTGAGCAATGTTTTGATACAAATAGGAATATAGCTCAAAAATAGGAAGGTTGCCCTTTTGTGCTTAGGAGGTCTGGCATCCATACTTCAACAAAGATAGTAAAAAAGAGTTCAGAAAAAAGCCTCCGCTCTGATTCAGGGTCTGGGAAACATGTCTTTAAGTGATATATCTAAGCCCAATCTTTCTAGCTACCAAAAAGGTTAAAAGTGAATTGACGAATCTATAAGTCAGCTCTTTAATTTAGCAGGCAAGGGCATAGCAAGACCCAGTCACGTTACATCAATCCAATGTGAAAACAAAGAATTTTTAAACTGTGACTATAACCACTGGACGAGTTTTACCAAGAGAATTGAGATTCCCTTTCCCATGGGAGTCTGTAAATGAAGATGGGATGTCTTTCTGAATGATATGGTCTCATTCAAACACGTTGGAGGGGTTTGACACAGGCATTAGGCAGTGAATGTGTACGGCATCTCAGTTACAGTGCTTAAGGCTGGACCAGGTCTAACCCCGCCCCCTGTGGCGGGACATGACATGCACCCTGGGTTTTCCTGGGTGCAGTGCTGTTGTAGCCATGTTGATCCTAGACTAGCGAGACAAGGTGCATGAAGCAATAAGCTTTCACTGGGACCTATGCAGTTAGGGTGACCAGATGCCCTGATTTTATAGGGACAGTCCTGATATTTGGGGCTTTGTCTTACATAACCGCCTATTCTCCCCTCCCCCCCTTCACACTTGCTGGCTGGGCACCCTACCTGCAGGTGCTGAGAGAGAAAAGCTTTCCAGCGCCACCCAGCTCTTCTCCAAGGGCTCCGTGGGGCTGGGAAGCTTCTCTCACCACCAGCACCTGAGCCAGTCCCCCTATTACCTCACCCACCTTCCCGTCGGCTTACCAGGGACTGACACCGTGGGAGCGCCACCGCGCCGCCCCCATTACCCGGGGGAACCCAGGCCGCGCGGGCTCCTTCCCCTTCACCCTGCAGGCACCGACCCGCCGCTGGAGCGGGGCTGTCCCGGAACCGGCAGCGCTCCGGAGTGACTCCGGCAGGGGGACCGGCCGGTACCTCTGCAGCGAATCAGCTGGGAGGGGACGGACTTCGCCCACGTGGTCAGCGCGGGGCGGTGGCATTCGCTCGGTCACTGCCCCCGCCTTCCCCTCCCCCCCCGCGGGGTCACGTGGGCGCAGGTGAGTCGGGAACTGGCGTCTTCTCCCTCCCATCACACCTGGGAGGACGGTGCCGTGTCACGCGACTCGCACCGGAGGCGCCCGGCTGGCTGAGGTAGGTGGGGGAGGGGGTCGCAGCGCCTGCTCCGTCCCGGGCGGGGGGAGGGGAGGTGATACGGGCGGGGCTCTGGGGTCCTTCGGGCTCCGCGCTTCTCGCGCAGCTTCTCCGCAGCCAGCCTGGGGCGTCCGCCCCTTGGGGCCAACGCAGGGGCCCTCCCCGCCCGCTGGGGCTTTGCGCTGGGCCCTGCCCGTGACCCGGGCTGGGGCAGGGCCCCGGCTGCTCTGCGGGCCGGTGCGCCGCGGTGCTTCTCGCGCGTGGAAACCCCTCGGCGCTGGGCAGGGCGGTGTCAGCGCCGCCTTGGGGGCAGAGCGGCCCCGAGCCCAGCCCGTGGGGAGCGGGAGGGGGAGCTGCCCGCGCCCCCCGCGCCGCACAGGGAAGGACGTTGAGCCAGGATCCAGACAGCTCGGTGGCGGGGGTCCCGCCCCGCCCCCCGCTTCAGAGGGTCTGACCCCCTCCCAAAGGGCGGACCAGACACTAACCGCTTTGAATGTTCAGCGCTCCTGACCTCAGCCGGCCCCTCACCCGTACCAAGTGCTTCTGCCTTCATTGTGTCCCCACCGTCTCTGTTTACCTTTCCCAGCACGTTGAAAGCCCTGTCGGTCTGTAACGTGAACGGTTTGTAGAAATGCCGGCAGGATTCTGTTGAGCTATTTGAAAGGGAAAAAAAAGAAAAATAAATGGTGGCATCAGAGTGCATGAAAAATATTTTTAACTCCCCCAACCCCCCCTTTTACTCTTTTTCTTTGCGTTGTTTTGATGAAGTCTGAATTTAGGAGCCAGGGTGTGTATTTTGCTTATCTGGCATTTCCTGGTGAGTTTGCCCCTGTTTAGATTTTGCAGAGTCTAGAGCTTTCTCAGTTCCTGGATCTGACCTGAGAATGAGAGCATTTGAGCTTTGCAAACATCACTTTACAGACAAATGGCCCAAATCATGGTTACCACTAAGTTCCTTTGAGCTGGTTAAACCAGAACAAAAAGGCAAGAGTATGGTGCCCTTCCGTGTGGACATGCACAGCACAGGAAGCCTGAGAGCTATAAAGCCATATCTGGCTTTGTGGTCTTGCATCCTCAGGTGCTTTTGGTGTTGGCTGGTGTTCTGTAGGTGAGAGGTTCTTACTCTCCCTGGCTCTTCTCAGCCTAAGTTGGTTCTTTTGGATAACAGCACTAAATATAACATCCAAACAATGCAGTGTATTTTATTGGAGAGATGTAAGTACACCGATTTAAAGACCCAAGACAATGGTACTATTTTTCAATGGGCTCAATTTTTATAAATGCTATATGCAGGGGTGAAAGTAGAAATGGGGACTTACTGGTACAAGGCTGGGTTGGGGCCAGCTCTAACCCCCAGAAGGGACAGGGCTGGGGGCAGAAGGGACAGGGCTGCGGGTAGAGCCAGCCCCCAGTCCCCTCTGTACTTGTAAGTGCCCTCCCCCCTGCTTCCCACCGGGGTAACAGCAGCAGCCAGGGGCTCTGGCAGCTGTTTAAAGGGTGTGGGACTGTGGGGGCTATTTAAAAGGCCAGGGCTTCCCTGCCTCTACTGCCCCGGACCTTTAAATAGCTGCTGGAGCCGCAGTTGCGGCGGAGCTCCGGCAGCTATTTAAAGGGCCAGGGCCGTAGAGGCAGCGGTAGTCCTGGACCCGAGCTCCGGCAGCTATTTAAAGGGCCAGGGCCGTAGAGGCAGCGGGAGTCCTGGACCCATTAAATAGCCCTGCCGCTGCTTCAGGGGCTATTTAAAGGGTCTGGGGCTTCCCTGCTTCTACCGCCCCTGTCCTATAGATAGCCCCCGGAGCCCTGGGGTAGCAGTGGTGGGGCCCGGGCAGCTATTTAAAGGGATGGGGTTGTAGAGGCAGAGGAGCCCCGAACCCTTTAAATAGCCTTTGGAGCAGCTACCCCAGGGCTCCAGCAGCGGGGCTATTGGGGGTAAATTTAAATGGCCTGGGGCTCCAGCCATTGCTGGGAGCCCCAGGCCCTTTAAATTGCTGCCTGGGGAAGCTGGCCACACTGGTACGGCGCACCAGCTCTTGCCGATATGCCATACCAGGGTGTACAAGCTTACTTTCACCTCTGGCTAGATGACTTGGAAGATATAATTTACTGCTGGAATAATACATTTTTTTCCAAGCTCAGAGCAGTTCCCGTTAGATGGTTTGATACCTGCTTTCTTATTAGCTTTACCCACTGATCATTTTAAAACTAACCCTTTAGAAGAGTGAAAAAAGGGGTATGAAGAAACCAGGTAGGACATATTAGTCTAGTGTGTGTGTGGAGGGGTGTGTGTTTGTTTTAATAAAGACTGTTTTAACCAGTAAGATGAGGCTGATGTATGACAGAAAACACTTTTTGTAATAGGATATTGATACAGCTGCATCATCGGTTCTGATCCTCCATACGATGACTAATGTCCACTCCCCTGGATGTCAGTGGGATTGAGATATCCGAGCATCTCATGGGATTGAGTTCATAGTGGATAAAAAGAGAGGATAGATGCAGTGAATTTATAACCATTATCTTTTGCATTACTCCCTTAATGTTTCATTCAGATTTTATTATAAAAAAATCTGGACGTACTAGGCCTGAATCTGATTTCACTTACCCTGCTGTAACATCAGTGATTTAAGTAAATCAGATTAGAAACAGGTAGAGTATCTATAAAATTCACTAGTATTACCAAGATTTTTAAAAGTGACTGAAAATCGGGCTCATTTAAGGCTCTCGAGTTGGGCACAGAAAAACAGATGCTAAAAATCACTAGCCACTTTTGAAAAATTTGGCCATAATATCTTTTCAATGAACTAGGAAAACATAAACATAAGAAGCCAGCTAATGTATTATCTTATTTATATTAAAAACACCACCACCCCCAGTATCCTCAAAACCATTTATTTCTACGCATAATGGGCCAATTAAATTTATGATCTTATTACTGTTTCCACTTAAGTGTGTTTGCAAGTTATTTGGGATAGAGACTGATTTTTACTCTGGTTATATACTACCCAACACAATGAGGCCCTAATCCTAACTGGGGCCTCTAGGCAAGTGGTGGGCAACCTGCGGCCTGTCAGGTAATCCACTGGCAGGCTGCCAGACCACTTATTTACATTTCCGCTGCCACCTGCAGCTCCCAGTGGTGTGGCCACTGGGAGCTGCGGGCAGCCGTGCAATGTAAACAAACGGTGTAGCAGCCCGCCAGCGGATTACCCTGAGGGGTGCAGATTGCCCACCACTGCTCTAGGCACTATTATATACAAATAAGAAAATAAAACTAAAAAAGATGAACACAATACAGCCTGCAGGACTTTTCCGCTCTTTTTCAGGCAGATTAGTAAAGAAAGTACAGTAATAAAATGTATTTGAGATAATAAACTATTGTGATAAAAGATGTCAGGTCAGATTTTTCTCTCTGTTGCACAAAATGCAACCTTACTGCAACTGTAGTTTGAGTGGTCCAACAAAGAGCCATATTTGGCTTTTTGTGGATAACTTTTCATGTTAGTCTTATATGGAATAAATGTAGGTGGTATGGAATTAGATAGAATTCCAAATTAGAAAAAATAATTTAATATCAGACCTGGTGCAATTTGATCTACCCTACTGTTATGGAAAATAAATTTTAATCCATCTTTTCATTTAATAGTAGTGTAGGAAAATAAATTGATCCACTCCAGAGGTGGTCCTAATTTAGGTCTCTTGATTTTAGACTTGGATCTCATTCCATAAAGTAAAGTGTTTCTTTTCAGCATGCCACATGTGTGATAAATGATTAGACTGATCACCTTCTTTTAAAATGCCCATTTGTCCTATTAAACCAGTTTGCAGCAGATTCAGTCACAATGAGGAGGAGTTGAATCTCAGCAGAGGAGACTATGAAACCACTCTGCATTAAATTATGTTAAGACAAGTTTTGGGATAGTCTCAGACTAATTTCCTCTCCTTTCCTTTAAAAAAAGACTGGGGTTCAGCTGTTGTATTTATTTCAAAATGTAGTTTTTACTACACAAGTTTAAATTTTCACCGTGTAATTAACTTATGAAGACTTGATCATGTTCTTGTTGAAGTCAGTGGCATAGCTCCGATTGACTTTAGTAGAGGCAAAATGAACCTTGAATTAAAATAAACTGCCTCTTGAAATGGACATTTATTTATTTGGTTAGGTAGCTAGTTGAATGGATACAATCCATATGTCATTTTTAAAGTAGAAGAACTAAGATCAATGTATTAACTGTATTAACTTTTTTTTAATTTCAGATAACTTGGTTTAAAGCAGATACAATGGTGAAACTAATTCACATCTTAGCTGATCACAGTGACGATGTCAACTACTGTGCCTTCTCCTCTTCCTGCTTGGCTACTTGCTCCCTGGACAAAACAATTCGCCTCTATTCTTTAAGCAACTTTACTGAACTTCCCTACTCACCATTAAAAGGTCACACTTATGCTGTTCACTGCTGCTGCTTTTCTCCTTCTGGACACATTTTAGCTTCATGTTCGACAGATGGTACCACGATGCTGTGGAATACTCATAATGGTCAGATGCTGGCAGTGCTGAAGCAGCCCAGTGGCAGCCCTGTAAGAGTCTGCCGATTTTCCCCTGATTCCGCTTACCTAGTTTCTGGTGCAGCTGATGGTAGCATCGTTCTTTGGAATGTACAGTCATTGAAATTGTACAGGTAAATACCACGTTTTGCTGATAATAACTAAGAAGGCATTTTGGAAATATAATGTTCTTATGGCCTGATAATCAGACGTGCTGAGCTCCTACTGATTTCACTGAGAGCTGTAGTTAGCACCTTTCGTGATCAAGTCTAGCTTAGGCCTTGTTTACATTGGCAAAAATATAATTCACCAATAATAGATAAACTACTAGTGGAGTAGTTTTATAAATGTGGAAATTGTACTATAGACATGGATAGTGCATTTTTATCACCACATTGTCACAGAAAAGAGGAAATTGTCCCTAGAGCTATGGAAGAAGGAACTAAGATGAATAAAATCTCAAACTTCAAATGCAACAGCTGTATTCGGTTAGTATGAAAAATTATAGCATCTTGCATATGCAGTATTTGATTTAACTGTTGTTTTAGCCCAGCTTTTCTAGGGTCAAATCCTGATTCCTTTGTGGTCAGCATACTCCTTCAGTAGAATTGATTTATGGCAACTGGGAACAAGGGACAATGAGACTACAAATTGCTGCTGTGTCAGATTTGATTGAGTTAGTCAACATCTTAAATTTATTTAAAAAATAATCAAAATTCCTTTTGTTTATATATAACAATATAAATATTGTTATATATAGCATATTGTCATAGGTTAGTAGTTTACTTATGTATTTTTTCATACCTTTTTACTTTCCGGAGTAGCATACACTTTAGGAAATGTATGCTTGTGTATCACCCTTTTTGTATTGTACTGCATAATTTAGATTAAAATCTAGTTCTAAATATACATAGTGTAATGGTATGCTGTATTGTATTATTGCTTATTACACAAATGAAGCTGGAAAAGCTTATTTGTAAGCGGTATATTTAAAATGTCCACTATTTATCTCCTTTCTCCCTACCCCAAAAAATCTTTTTCTTATAGAATAGTGTTCCAATTTATTTATGGTGAATTGATATTGGGTTTTTTAATCTAGGGTTGAAGGCTTAATAATCCTTCTCAGAGGTGAAACCCCAGATTTTTGGCCATCAAAGGATGGCTATCCCTCCCAATTACCACTTGTAGAAGATATACTTCGATTGAATGGTACAAATAGCAGATCTGATCCTTCTTTTCTTTGCACATCTAAAACTCTCACTGCAGTCAGTAAGGGATGTGGGGACAGGATTAGGCCTGCTATTCAGTAGCAAATAATTATTTACAAAAATAAGGATGGGAAATGGTCTTTTTTCAGTTATTCTGTTTACAGTGAAATGTTCATTTTTTTAAAAAGATTTTTTTGAGGATTTATCCAGTTTGTCCATCGATATCAATAATTAACTCTCTGGACCAAATCCTGAAGTCTGTACTTCAGGAAAATGTTATTTGAATTTAGAGAGAGATTGCAAGTTTTGACCCTGGAGTTAGAAATTTAACAATTTAACAACCTTCGTTGTCCTGAATAATTCTCCCTATTTTTGCACTAAAAAGCCTGTGGGTTTAGCATATTTCTTAGGACTTTTTGTGAAAAGAAGCGTACCTGGAGAACATTTAATTAACATTCTGCTGCATCTGGACAGCAAGATGAGTGAATAGCAGCTTGTGTAGGCAAAACCTGTCTTCTACCTGTTGCAGAAGTGTTACTTCATGAGTGGACGAGCTTCCTGTTGCCTTTGTCATAGTGACTAGAGATGAACTGGAAAACTTTATAAAACTGAATATTTTTTGAATGTCTGAAATCCTATACATTTAAAGGTTGACATATACATTTTTTTTAAAGTGGGCTTTAGCCATTTCTTGCTTCTTTATGATGCATACAGAAGGATTGAAGAGTGAGGTTTTTTTTTTTTTAATTGCCTGTAACTTGGAAAATTAGGAATGTTAAATCTCACTTTGCTCAGAGGACCAGTGGGAGGTCTTGGAGCATGTTTATTGTGAGCTTTGAAGAATGAGAGCATTGAACTTTTAATATAAGTTTAGTTTATTCAGAAATTAAGTGGATATTAACAAAACCAGTTAAAAATATTATCACTAAAAATCCTTTCCCTTCTCAATAACTTTCATACTCTTAGTGTGTGTGATGTCACATTGTACTTTCTCCAGTCATCAGTGTCTTCCAGGCTGAATTTATAATATAAAAAGCAATCCAAACAATTTAAAGTCAAACAAAAAAATCCTTTGTAGGCTGCTTTTACAAATCATAAAGAAGCAAAAAAGAATAAAAGCCCACTTTTTTTGGCTTTGCAGATTCAACTGTAAGGCCTGGAGGGCCAACTGCTTGTGTGACTTTTATTGCAAGCACTTTGTGTGTGCAGTTGCATTCTCAAATTGGGCATTGGTGTGCATGGTTGCATGCACAGAAATGTGCATTGATCTCAGACCTTTATAAAAATGTGGCCTAATATGTGTAGTTAAAATTACAAAGAAATACAGCTTAGAGAAAAATAGTTGAAAATATTTTCATCCTTTAATTACCTTTCAAATGCAAGGTCTGTGGTCCTTTGTTTCTCCTGCAGCATTTGACAGTATTACTAATGTTGAAAGGAGAGTAGACAAATGAATGCCCCTCCCCTTCAGTTTTAGGTGTCATGTCATTAACTGCTGCAAGGGAAACAGAAAAATCTTAATCAAATTTGTGTGTGTGAATGGATTACTTTTTAATTTATTTTTGATGCACGTAACTTCACAAAGTCTTGTGAAGATGCTATTAGAGTGCAAAGTATTGTGTGTGTGTGTGTGTGTGTGTGTATGTATGTGTATATATATATATAAAAATATGTGCGTGTGTGTGTAAAAAAAAAAAAATAATGTATAAGCCGAAATGCAGTTTTCTTAAGCCTTTTGATAGCCTTAATTCTTTCTCAAATGCTTCCTCATGTCCATTCACGTTAGGGGTGTGTGTGTATGTCATGTGCAGTGTTGCTGGAAGTTTTTCCCTCAACAGTATCCATAGGGGACTGGCTTTTATGCCCTCTGGAGTGGCATGCATGCCGTTGTATAAGGGGCACCACCGGCTCCCCCCCACTCTCAGTTCTTTCTTACCAGCAGTGATGGTGCTGGAACATTCCTTGTTTTGGCAAACCTATTTGTCCAGGTCTACTTCCCACTGTTTCTTCAACTGCCTGTCCCCTTTCCTCCCTGCCTGTTGGCCAGACAAGTGTCAGAGTTCAGAACCCTGACCTCGGAGCCACCGTATATGGAATTCTTCAAGGACAAGGTTCAGCTGTGACCCCCATCCAACCTTCTTGCCAAAGGTGGTGACCTCTTTCCATGTCAATCGGGACATCTTTCTCTGGGTGTTCTGTCCTAAGTCGCATTCATCTGCTGAGGAGAGGCAGTTACACACCCTGGATGTTAGGCGCTCCTTGGCGTTCTATCTGGAATGTACCAAACTCTTCTGCAGGTCAGCTCAGCTCTTCATCACAATTGTGGAAAGGATTAAGGGCCTGGCGGTGTCCTCTCAGAAGATCTACAACTGGAGTACTTCCTGCATCCAGATCTGTTATGAGCAGGCACGGGTCCAACTGCCATCTATTGTGAAGGCCCACTCCACTAGAGCTTAAGCATCCTCAGTGGCCTTCCTAGCACACATTCCTATCCAAGACATTTGCAGGGCCTCAATGTGGTCTTCAGTGCATATGCACGTGGCACATTACGCCATCACCCAGCAGACCAGAGATGATGCTGGGTTTGGCAGAGCTGTGTTAGTCTTCACATCCATGAACTCCTACCCACCTCTGGTGGTACTGCTTGGGAGTCACCTAACGTGAATGGACATGAGCAAGCAGTTACCTTTTTTTGTAACTAGTGTTCTTTGAGATACGGTGCTCATGTCTATTCCATGACCCTCCCTTCTTCCCCACTGTCGGAGTTCCCAGCAAGAAGGAACTGAGGGTGGGGGAGCTGCTGGTGCCCTTTATAGTGGGCCATATGGGCACCACTCCAGAGAGCACTAGAGCTGCCCTCCTACAGATACTGCTGAGGTAAAAGCTTCCGGCACCAGTGCACGTGGTGAGCAACACATCTTCAAGAACACCAGTTACGAAAAAGGTAACATTTTTAATCAGCTGTTTTGCTTTACCTTTAAATTATCACATTTTGAATGCTGTGTGTGTAACTGATTTGTATGCATTTTGATGGCTACATTACTATCCCTCAGAAAAGATCCAGTAAGTGACATAAGCATTTGCAAAGAAACAGTTCACTAGAACTTTTCCCAGAAGAAGAAATGATGTCTCAGTTTTAGCTGGCATCGAGGAAAGTGAATGGCAATTGTAAAGAGGTGAGGAGGGGGAAATGTATTTTTGTTCGCATTCATGATGCTACAGTTAAGGATATAATATGGAAAAAGTGTTCCTTCTAGGTAAGAATAGCTCAGTGTAGCTCTTATGTCTCTGTTTAGAGAGAGAGAAGCGCCATTTCATTGACTATATTTGAAAAACCACAAGAGACACCAAACACTTGACACTTCCGAAAATAATTAAACCTGCTATCCACAAAAGAAAACCACCAACTATCCCACAATACAATAATCCATACAGAATAGATGGATAAATTGAATTTTTGTCTCACAAGGTAGAATTGTTGATTGTGGTCCACCATTTTCCCACTTGGAGTCTGATCTAGAAAGCATGGAAGCCAATGGGAGACTTTCCATTGACTTTATTGGGCTTTGGATCAATTAGGCCCACTGACTACAGCCAGTGGATGGTGTTCGATTAATTAAATGTGAGCTAATGGCTGGACATTAAAAAGAAGGTAAAACAAACCTGCACATCCACTATAAACACCTATTTTGCTAGAGATTTTTTTTAAGTGAGTTGTAACAAATTTGTTCCTAACTATAAAACTTGGCATACAAAACCTCAGTCTGAGAATAATTTAAAAAAAAAATCCTTTTGGACTGACTTTGTTAAAAATGAAATAGAAATTGGTTCTTTCAGGCAACATTTTCTTACTTTTCTGTTGTTCAGAAATAGCCCCATGTCCTAAACTGGAAAATATTAGTCTCTTAGACACAGAACATGGATCTGTGCTCGAGTTTTGGGTGAGTGAAACCCAGATCTGAAAGACTGAAACTTATCTAGTTCATAAACAGAAAATCACATTTATGTATATTTTAAGTCTCTGTTGTGATGGTTGCATGTTAATGTTTGATTTAGGTAAATGTCTGAGTTGTAATTTGCTCAGTAGTGTCCTCTTGGGAATACTGAATCCCTGAGGCTGGGTTTTGGTTCAGGGCTTATTTTATTACTGAGTCAGAATATTGCCTTGGGGTAACATCTCCCATTCTCCTGTGGTCAGAGAGCAAATCCCTGTGCATATGTTATATAGGTGCTTATTTCACATATATTTGCATAGTTTGTCATCTTCTGTCCCTTTTTGTTATGTTTTTTTAAGCTCCATATTTAGAAACAGTTCAGTTTTTCACTAATTTTTCTATATCATACGGCAGTCAGAGATCAAAATTTCAGAGTATTACATTCCCTAAACTCAGTCCTTTATTCTCTCTTACTTTTCAGATCTGGGAGTGTTAAGGATGGTTCCTTGGTGGCATGTGCATTTTCTCCTAACGGAAATCTCTTTGTCACTGGATCATCATGTGGAGATTTAACCATTTGGGATGATAACATGAGGTGCTTGCATAATGAAAAAGGACATGATCTTGGTGTCACCTGCTGTGATTTTTCTTCACAGGCAGTTTCTGGTTAGTTACTTTAATATTTTAAATAATTTCCTTTTCATATAATTTTTTTCCTCCAGCTCTTGCTTTTATTCATAACTTTTTTATCATCAGTACTCAGGACTGAATATCAACTGAAAGTATTCTTGATGTTTCAGACTACTCTCAGTGCCCCTCATTTGCCCTTGTGCTGGAGCTGATGATGAATAAATGCTCTAGGAATCTAAGTAGCTGGTTGTACACTTCCTAGCTTGTGTAGGCCAGACTTAATGCATGCACCAGGGTGGGTTTTTTTGTGTTTTGGTTTTTTAATTTTTCTGTTTCTTGCACCCCCACATACGCTTCCTGTGTGCTATGCTTCCATCACACCCCCCCTTTTTTAGGAATTTCCTGCAACTGCTCCCAGATTCTCTCTCGCTAGAGATTGCGTGTCCCTCTTATCTTCCTATAGCAGGGTCCCACATTCTCATGTACACTGCTGTTCTCACCACCCCCTCATGTTCTCCATATCCTCCATGGTAGGGGTTCTGTCTGCCTTCCTCGCTCCCGAAGTCAGGGGCTGTATTTACGTGAGACAATATCAAAAGCCTTATTAAACACGAGATAATCACATCTACTGCTTCCTCCCTAGCCACAAGGCTTGTTACCCTGTCAAAGAACAATATTAGTTTGGCATACTTTGGCTTGATCTGTTTAAGACAAATCCATGTTGATGTTAGTTGTCACCCTATTTTCTTCTAGGTGCTGACAAATTGATTGATTATTTGCTCCATTATCTTTCTGGGTACCAAAGTTAAGCTGTCTGGTCAGGGTTGCTCCTATTCCCTTTTTTATAAATAGGTATTATATTCGCTCTTTTCCAGTCCTCTGGGATCTCTCCTATCATCCATGAGTTCTTATTTCATGATCACTTTCATCCAAGGTGCCTTCCACCTTCAGCCAGTTCCTCCTGGTTTTTCAGAATCAAATCTAGAATAGCATTTTCGCTTGTTGCTTTCTCCCACCTTCTATAATAAAAAAAAAAAAGTTGTCTCCAGTGCATTCCAAGAACTTGTTGGATAATCTGTGCTCTGCTGTATTACTTCCAAACATATTTCTAGCTAGTTGAAATCCCCCATCACCTCCAAGTCCTCTGGTTTGGATGATTTGGTTCAGTTTTTGTTTTGTTTTTTTAAAAAAGCTTAATTCACCTCTTCTTTCTGGTGAGGAGGTTTAAAGGAAACTCCTACCATGACATCACTTTGGCTTTTTGCCCATTTTATCCATATCCGGAGATTTTCAACAAGTCTGCCTACTACTTCTATTTCAACCTCAGAGCAAGTGTATGTACCTCCTCTCTCTTTTTCTCTGCCTGTCCTTCCCTGAACAAGCTGTACCCTTCTATACTGATGTTCCACTCGTGAATTATCCCACAAGCTTCTGTGATGCCAGTTATGTCATAATTGTGATTATTCACTAGTATTTCTAGTTCTTCCTGTTTATTCCTCATACTTCTTGCATACTACAGACATCTAAGATAATCATTAGATTTCCCCTCTATATTCTCTCTTGTATCTCCTTTTTCCCTACCATGATTGCCCATATTGCCCACAGATTCTGACCCTTTACCCAGGTCTCCATGTGGTGGACTTAACTGTGGGTTTTGGTTTGTTGTCCAACCTAGTTTAAAGTTCACCTCAATGGGTTAGCTGGTCTGCGTCTGAAGATTCTCTTCCCCTTCTTTAATAAGTGGACCCCATCTCTGCTCAGTAGTCCCTCTTCTCGAAATAGTATCCAGAGACATGTATTCACCTCCAGGGTGAGTCTCTTTGCCTGAACCCCTATCCTTGACTTGAAGGATAGAGAACACCTTGTTCCCTCAGTTCTTTCACCCTCACTCCCACAGCCCTCTAGTCACTTCTGATTTGCTCAGAAGTTATATCTCGCAGTATCGTTAGTGCCCACATGGATGAGCAGCATGGAGTAGTAGTCAGAGGGCCTGATGATCCTTGGCAGTCCTTCTGTAATATCTCCGATAAAAGGCCCTGGCAGTCAGCACACCTCCTAAGATGCCAGGTCAGGCAGGTGGATGGATGTCTCCATCCCCCTTAGAAGAGAGTTACCAACCACCATCACCTTCAATGTCTCTTGGGAGTGATGTCCATGATCCTCCCAGTCATGGGGGTGCATGACTTCACCACCACCACCACCTTTTAGGGAGATTCCTCATCCCTCAGGGCCAGGGCAGCATATCAGTTTTTCATTTTTATAGACAATGGGTTTGGAGCAGGGGTGGTGCATGGCCTACTGCTAGAGGTAACCAGCAGCCAGCATCCTCCCTTTGAAAGAGCTGTTTCTTCCTTCCCAGTGGTTTGCCTGCAGTCCTCTCCAGCTGGATTGTTTCCTCAACCTTGAGGTCTTCATATGCATTTTTTTTAGTGAATTCCTCATTTTCATGGATGTTCCTCAGCCTGTCCACCTCCTATAGCTCTCCCACCTGCTCCCTGAAGGATTTTACCAATAGACACCTCTCGTGCAGGATGGTCTTCCCAGCCTGGCTTTCTGTGACAGGGAAATGCAGCCCGCAATTTCTGTGAATCCACACCAGGAGCTGGATAGGGGAATCCATGGTCAGTGTCTCGGTCTTGATATAGATGCAGGTGGAGGAGCCAGGAGCAGTGTTGGCATTGGTGAGGCGGCCTTTCCAAATCACGCTGATTTTATTCTTTCTCCCTCCTACAAACTCCCCTGTTTGCTACCCCTTATTCGCTAGCTCCTCTTGGTTACTTAACACCTGGCTTTTAAATCCTTCTCTGCTAGGTCAGTCCTGCCCCCTAATTCTTGACAGTTTTCATTTCTTTCTCCAAGATTCTGAATAACAGCAGTGATATTTACCAGTTTTGTTGTTTTCACTCTGTTCTTGCTTGGCAAAACCACGAGCTGCATAAGAGGCATTTGGAAATGTCTACCTGCAGAGTCAGAGCAGAACTGGATTAAGTCATTCAGGCACCATAGATGCAATTAATCACAGACATCCCTCCCAAGAGACATCGAAGGTGATGGTGGTTGGTAACTCTCTTCTAAGGGGGATGGAGACATCCATCTACCTGCCTGACCTGGCATCTTAGGAGGTGTGCTGACTGCCAGGGCCTTTAATCTGAGATATTACGGAAGGACTGCCAAGGATCATCAGGCCCTCTGACTACTATTCCATGCTGCCCATACAATATGGGCTCCACTGTGATGCGACTCTCTACTTGAAGTGACAGTGGTCCTTATCTCCATTTAAAGAGGGCAGAGGTGGCAGCAGGCAGGCCCCTCCTCACTGGTGCTTCCTTTGGGGTGGTGAATAGGCTAAGATAACTACTCCTGCCGCACATACGTTTCTTTACTGGGGTATTGGTGGCATAACAAGTCCTTTAGTTAACACCACATTGAAATATGTGGAGCCATTCAAACTTCTTAGCCTGACATATTATGTGTATCTACAGATTTAGGCAGACACCTCTACATCTATTATTCTGTATTCATATTTTTAAGCTTTTGCTCACAACCAAGAGCGCTAGAAACTTTTTTTTAAAAAAATTAAATCTGAGATGCTGACATAATTGCAGGAGCTGTTACCCTGGGCATGGGCCTATGCTGCCTGTGCCTTGGTCCAGCCCTGAGAAAGGAAATGGAAATGAAGGAGAATCCAGAAGAATGACAAAGGTGTGAAGCCCTTAAGTTCAAAAGTGTCTGGCAGGTTGAAAGGCCACCATACTTCATAAAGAGCTTGAAAACCCCATAAATAATAACTTGATTTTGTGGGAGGCCATAGCAAGAAACAGGAGTCTTAGTTTCAGTGGCAGTAATTTATTACCATGTAATCTGCCTATCCTCTGATCATCCTTTATTTCTGGTTTCTAGATCTGTTTATGAAGCCAAGGTTCATATTTTTTGGTGATCTTTCATGTAGTGGTAAATAAAGTTCTATTTTCAAAGTACACAAATATGCTAGACACTGTTTTAGTGAAGTATCAGTTGGAATTTTTAAAAATGCAAAAGAATCATAATTCTACAATAAGCGCGCTTCTTACTACCAAACAGCATTTGTTACGCTTAAGAATAATATATTACGGAAATCTCTAACTATTACCTGCTGCAAAGAAAGAGAGAGACAGAAAAAAGTTGAGAAAGCAGAAAGTGATGATATGCTTCTGAATGAAAAGTTAGCTATTGATAATACCAAATCTATCAAGTGTGTGTACCCTGAAAAGTGTGCAGTAATAAGGAGAATAATTTCCAAGTTGTAAGGAACAGCACTGAATTATTCTGTCATGATACTAGTTTGATGTTTAAATAAAATCTCTAAACAGGGGAAAGACTCTCAGAAAGACTTACACCCTTGCTCCTGTGATTTCCTTTCCCCTAAAGTAGATCATGGCTCTAGAAAGAAAATATTCCAAAGATTACTTTATAGATTTAAAAATTGTGCCACCAGTAATGCTAGTTCTGCATTGTAAGGGGGAAATGGACAAGAAAATTTGCATTTCCCTGCATGGAAGTACAGATTGGTTTTTTTGGCTGGTCCCAATGGTGTAGTTTTAAAACTGGTTGATTGTTGTTTTGTTTAAATGAAATGTTATTGGAATCTTTCATTTTTTCTTAGTTTTATCGCTAATAATGAAACTTTCAATATTACTGGCAGCCTTTAAAAAGTTACAAAGCTTATAAAAGCAGCACTTACCAGTATAATACAAAGAGAACCTTTTTTTAAACTGAGTTTCTTCCCCTTCCTAATTCAAAGAACAACCTATGAAACCAATGTTTCTGATTATTCTTTACCAATTAGGCTATTCATAACAGATGACTCTGCTATTTTCTTTAAATTGGATTTAGTTATGGTTAATTAGAATCGTAGCACTTCTTTTTCCAGAAGATATAAATTGTAATTGCTCTGGAAAAAATAAGGTTTGATTTGATAAATTCCACTTTTGTTATATTTAAATAATCAGCTGTGTTAAGTGGGAGGTTGTTTTCTCCACAAGTTAGTGTATAAAATATATGGTTTAATAGCTTGCATTGTGGTTTAGGATTTCAGCACTTCTCTTTTCTCCTTTAGAATCTTATGTTGAATCTTTATTTCTGTTGATATAGATTTCATTTTTATTTTTTTCTGCATCGTCTATTTCTGTGACATACTTGTTATCACTATAGTTTCTTTCTTTTCATTCTGACAGTGATGCACTGTAGATGGTTTTCTTCTCATTTGGGAAAACTACTAAAAGCCATTCTTCTGTTTCCATCCTGCCAAGTACATCAAATCATCTCACTTCTCTCTGGTTGTTTACTAATTGGCTTCTTAGAATTGAATTCACTTTATAAATAGCTCTAGCTTCTCATCACGGTAAGAATTGTGTGGTTAACCTCCAATTGCAGGATAGAGAACTGTATGCTTTTGTTTCTATTTAAAGTCAAGCATCCTATCTTTAAAAATCTCAGTAGTGAAACAGGAATTACTGAAAATGAACCCCAAAAGCTAGTAGAAAAGCATGCTGAAAACAGAGTTAACAGCAATGTTGTTACTGATCTGTAAAATGAAAAGAAAATTTGTTTTATACCTTCTAATTTTAAGTGCTTTCTTTTCTTTATAATTCATTGATGGACAGTAAAGATGTTATTTCCCTGGGGATTTGATAGAATACAGCTGATTTTCACAACTCCTTTCATATTCCAGGGAATCCCAAAGTGCTTTACAACCAAAACGTGGTATCTCTTTTATAAGGCTGTGACTTCATATAAAATTGTAGGCCACCCATTCACTTCAAGTCAGAGTTTAGTATGGCCTTGTCTTTGCTGGGACTATGTCTTTACTGCCCCCAAATGTGGGTTTTTTAAATGTTAGCTAATCTATATTACTGTAAACAAACAAACAAAAAAACAACTCCACACCTGTTTTGGCAGTGAAGACTTAATCTAGGAAAAGAGATGTGTTCTTAACATGTTAGTTACCTCATGTTTCGCTAACATGAGGTAAAATTATAGTGAAGAAAAGGCAGTTTGTAGCATGAACACAATTTAGCATTCCGAGTTGAAGACTGAGGGATAGCCTGAAGTCCCTCAACCTGCCTTTTGTTTACTTGGACTTACTTTATGTTAGCTAACATGAGTTAAGGAACGCTTCTTTTTTTACCTAGTGAAGAAAAGGCTTCTGCTGCAAGCATTGTATAAGGCACTTGTCTCTGACTGCCATTGAGGGAAATGTGATAGGAAGCACTCCCTTCCCCACATCAGCAGTTGTAGTTTGCGCAGTTATTGGGTTTCTGACATGGTGTTTCCCTGACTAGATTTCTTGATATTCGGGGAGGGCAGGCTACTGTCCATCATGTATTGTTTTTAAAACAAAGATGATGAATGTTTCTTCCCTCCTCATTAACTGCCCCTGCTTTAGGGATGAGCCTTCAAAGTGTGCTCTGACCCCAATCCAGCAAATGACTTAAGCACATTCTTTGCTGGATCAGATCCAGAGTACTTCACACATTGCAGGTTTAAGCCCTTGTATGTTAGTATGTCACAGAAGAGACGGAAACAATAATTGTTAAAATAATGGGCAGATTCTTTCCTGCACGATATCTTCACACAGCATGCGGGGGAGAGGGGAGAGACCTCAGAGAACCCTGTTCTGGGTTTGTGATTCCCTGACCCTGACTGTGCTTAGAACGTCTGGTGGGCAGCAATGTATTGTGCCTTTTCCCAGGGTTCTTAAAAGATTCTGTGCTGATGGAAGATTACTGTGGCAAAGAGGATGGGGGGTAGGAAGACCCACCTGCAGCACCAATCAGGGAATACCCATCAACAGGGGAATTCTTTGCTGGACATTTGCAGCCCATTTGTGCCATCTAAGTGGAGCAAAGGGGCCATAAACCAGAGGATCTTGCCCATTGTCTGATTGTACCTAATAGGGAAAAAAAATCCTAGGCCCAGGCTGCAAAGATCAGATCCTATTCAAAACTTGTCTTTAAGATGTTTGGATCCAAGACTTTGGGTCAGCCCATTGTACAGATAGAAGAAAGCTGCAAAGTTCAAAACTGCATCTGAGTTTATGGATTTTGGATCTGAGGTTGTGATTTGGACTCGGTTCTAGTAAGAACTGGTCAAGAATATTTTTATTTCTGTGTGACAGATTACCCTAGAAATGCTTCCATTATTATGGAGAACTAGGATTTTGCTCTGACTTCCCCACATAACTCTGTTGAAGTTCATTGGGCTGTGTTAGGTTTAATTCAGAGCAGGAGCTTAGCTGCTGTGTAGGTCATGGGAATACATATTAAGGCTCCATAAAAGAAACTTTCACCTAGTTTTTCCAAAATGTAAAACACAGTTGGGCAAAAAATAAATGTAATCTGGTCATTTGGGGCCACTTCTCTGATATTTCTACACTATCCACAGACTTATACATATACGCGGGTACCACTCCTTCATGCCTCCCCAGAGCTGTACCCAGCCATTCTCCTGGGAAAACGGACCAGATTTTGGAGACACGCATACTATCATCATCAACTATCCAGTTAAAGTGCCATTTTAATTAATATCACATGAAAATCTGAGTTAAACAAGGTTTACATAAGGGCAGTAGAAAGCCCTTAGGCTTGGTACCATTTAGAAGTTATAAACATAGGCTTCAAATTTCCTTCTATTGAATTTTTGGATTTTCAAATGTAGGTTTTTTACTCCCCAAACCATTTCATATAGATTGGTTTTGCAATGTCAAGGTTTATATCCAATTATGTGTGAAAGATTTATACAAAATTAACGAAGCAAGACATCATCTTAAATAAGGCACAAAGTTTTAGAAAATTAAAATAACACAAATCAAGAAAACAGTTGCCAAGGAGACATGTATTTCCATAGTCAGTAAAGGAGTGTGACCTCTTTTTTAGATTTCTCCACCATCCAAACTGGACTGCATTCATCTCCTTCAGTAGACAAATTAACTAGCTAAAGATGGAGTTCCACTCTCAGATATAACTCCCACTTATGTAGTTGAAGTTACCTATTCAATCACTAGTGATGAATCTGGCCCATTATTTTTTTAATGTACAGAATAGCAGTTATATACAGTTTTTTAAAACAAATTTGCTCCCTAGTCCTCAGTCAGTGCTGATCACTTCTTAGTATTTAGGAGCAATTTTGTTGTACCATTACAGCTACTTCTCACACTACTCAGAATCTTAGAATATTTAGAAATGGAATGCACTGATTGGCATTGTATTTTAAAACGGCAAGCTACTTTCATGTGCACTGTTTTAATTGTCTCTTATCTGTAATAACTAGAGCAGCTTTTCTCAAACTGGTACTGGGTTTGCAGTCAGGTGACACATGGGTTCATTTATCAGAATATGAACACATAACTAAATTGATTACAGTTATGAAAATATGTGAAGTACTCTTGAATTTTACATGTGTACATTTAAAGTTTGGGAGCTGCTGACCTGGAGAGAACATGCATATAACCCCGTTTAAAGGCTCTCTCGCTTCATCCAACACAAAAAATAAACAAAAATATTATCCATTTTGATCAACCCATCTTCAAGTAATCAATAATTTCAGTAGTAGGAGGAAGGAAAAACAAAAACTAAGGAAAACAAGACTAGCAACTATGAATTTACAGACTATCTTTTGCAAAATAAGAAACAACCCCACAGTTTTGTATTGCCAGGTTTATCACAAAATTGTATCATCACAGTAAATTGGCAGTAGAATCTGTTCTAGAGCTCTAACTTCTATATAAATCACCTTTTTCAAATACAACAGAATCTTGCTAATGTCTACTAGTGACTGGTAGGTCCTTTGAATTACTGAATTTTGTGAATAAGCGCACAAAAAATGTGAAATCTGTTTAATGGTTTTACTTCTTTGTATTCACTGTACGTTTAATTTGAAAATTGAAATTTCAGTCTGTAAGGACCAGGATTCTTCTGGTCCCCTTGTTATATGGCATCCATCTTAGGTAGATATTTCACTTAGAAATATCTACATTTAGATAGATCATTAGATCTATTAGATCATGTAGATTAAAGATCTACATTTAGATAGAAACATCTACATTTCACTTAGAAATGTAGAACTCAAAGGGACTTCAATCAGTCATCTGGTCCAGTGCCCTAATCTCTCTGTATGAGAGAGTTTAGCCTGACCATTCTAGAAAATGCATTACCAAAGGTGCTTTAGTCATTTATTTGATGTGTATTTTAGATTTAATTATGATTATATCTCATAGTATTTATCTTATAACAATATAATTTAGTTTATATGTGCATAAATTGTAAACATTAATAAGTCTTATAAAAGAGATCTCGTGACAGCATTCTACACTTAAAATGGGAACTGTAATTGTTTTTAGAGTGTGAAGTACAAATTTGGGTCTACTCTAAATGAAATAATATATATAATATGTTTTTAAAAATCCTTGAAATTAAAAATGTTCATAAAACTGTTGCAGTTTCCTGTTTTGTGATTTTTGTTTTGTTGGTTTTTTTTTTTTTAATATATTCTCTGGGACTGTTTAAATCCTTTATACATAAATCCAGTCCAAATACACATCGAAGCCACTTTTTGTTGTTGTTGTCAACATCACAAAAACAGACTTTTTAAAAACTTTAAATAATGGGCAGATGCTTTCCTGCACTGTAGGGCCATTCAGCATGGAAGGTGTAGAGGGGATCTCTGAGGGAGAAATTTAATTCTTGTATGGCAGGTGGTGAGTCTTCCGCTTTGCCTGCTATCTCATTTCTATTGTCACTACTGCTCAGTTTTGGATTTCTTCCACCTGTACTATTCATGAAACAACATTTGAATGTGATATTTGCTTTATGATTTAACTTGATTGCAAAATCATAACAATTTGTATAATTATTTTATCAACACTTTTTAAAAAGATATTAGAAAATTAGGTTCCACATTCCTAATTGAAATGTTAGAATTGTAACCTAGCGTACTTGTCTGTCACATTCTTTTCAGTGCTTCTGATCCCCTTTAAAACATTTTCATTTTATCAGATGGAGAACAAGAATCCAGATACTTCCGAATGGCATCTTGTGGTCAGGATAACCAGATAAAGCTTTGGCTCATTTCACTTGCTGATTTCTTAGGTATGAATAGCAATAATTTTTTTCTCAAAATTAATAACTGTTTAGTTACAGTTCAGTGCTAATAAGCTCACATCTATCAAGGTTATAGGTACAAAGTTAGTGAGACTAACGATATGCTTTTAAAGTTAAGCTCCTTTATGATTTAGGTACCAGTCAAGTAGAGGTGGGACTGAGAGCTCCAAAACTATTTTCAGTAAAGGGAAGAAAAAACCCTTCCCTCCTCTTTAATTTGTGTGCTCTGCACATATGTGGGCTGTATGTATGTGTAGTTATTTAACTGTATAGGAATATAATTATATATTCCATACACAAACCTATTTTAAAAGAATGTTAAGATTTCAAAGTGAAGCAGCAGAAGTGAGGAAATACTAAAGTTAAGATTGCCTATACAATCCTGATTACTCCCTTCTGTGCCTGCATTATGGTATGAGGCCAGATCCATGAGTTTGCTTTGGTGGCACAAAACAGCTACAAAGCCAGTTTATCCAGGAATTCTAAGCAGAGTAGAGCCATAATAACTGCTTCTGTGTCAACCCTTCTTGGACACTATGGCCCAAGAGGTCTGGCCAAAGAACAGAGGGTGTGGTTGTAGGGTGTCCCTGTGCCCAACTGATCCATCTGGCCTCACTTGATTGCACTATGTCAAGCTCTTAAGTTTTCAATCCTTTTTAAAGTAATAAATCAAAACATTTTTAAAAGGAAAATGTTAGGTTAACAAGTTTAGAAAAATCATGTTCTGCTTTTTGCTAATTGTGTTTGTAGGTTGTGAATTAAAATATGAATGCACATTGAATGGACACTCTGCCCCAGTCCTGGCTTGCGCTTTTTCCTATGATGGGCAGATGTTAGTCTCAGGGTGAGCAGTTTCACTTAATTTTAGTTATTTAAATTTTACAGCTGTGCTTAGATAAACATTTATCTCCCCCTTCTGAAGTGGAAATTGAGAGTTTTGTTTTTAAGCGCTGAAGTTAATTCAAAAATTACTAAGGAATAGGATGAGGGTGTTTGGAGTGGGGAGAACTCGGTTTCCACTTAGGTGTATGAAAAGCTTTTCTAGACACTTATGTACATTATTACATGAAGATAATATAAACATTGGCCTAAACTTTAAAAAAAAGTTACTTTTGTTTTAAAATATTTCCTTTGTAAAATTTATATACCTACATATGCACACAAAGTTTGAAAGTGATATATGTATTATAATGATATTCTAGAATCTGTTGGAATAAGATGTATAACATTTAGCTATCCAAAGGAATTCATTCTCTTTTTTCGGGAGAAAAAACACACGTGAAGTGTTTATTTCTGGTGCCAGATTTCTGCACTTTTCCAGAAATTTACCCATAATATTTGTGGGCTCATCACAAAAACTCAAATTTATTATATATGTATAAAACCTGTAGATATATGTACAAATCCACAGTTTGCATGTACAAATGCTAGTGTTCCATGCAAAAATACATTTTTTTTAATTGCAAAAAGATGAGCTTATAAATATTTGAGGCATGTTTTCATGTTTCTATCAGTTTTCACAGTGTCCACACATAGCTGAACCAATTTTTGCAGTTACTCCCTATACAGAAGCACTGAGGAGACAAATGTGAATAAGCTATTGGTGAGGTGGTTGCATGGCCAGTGGATTTATGTACTGCACAGATACACTGCCTCAAAAACCTTTTGGACTGAGAGGAGCTTTGAACTTCAGCCACTATTCTTCCCACTAGGCTAGACCTTAAGCTACTGTATGGATGTTCAGGCCCTCCCTCTAGACCTCAGCGAAGAGGATTGCTACATCTAACATCTGCATAGTTGTTGCCAGCAAATATTGTTTGTTTACACTTTCCTTGTGGGGCAAAAATTTGTCCTGTGGTTTTTAATTATACAGTTTGTTTTACCAATGGAATGGGTTACATAGGGAGGAGGTAGAATCTCCTTCCTTGGAAGTTTTTAAGGTCAGACTTGACAAAACCCTGGCTGGGATGATTCAGTTGAGGATTGGTCCTGCTTTGAGCAGGGGGTTGGACTAGACAACCTCCTGAGGTCCTTTTCAAACCTAATATTCTATGATTTTCTTATCCCTTTCATGCCATCATTTAATTTAATGTGTTTTTTTTTAAAGATCTGTGGACAAATCCATCATAATACATGACACTGTAAGTATTGCATATTCAGGATTGTTTATTGAACTTTTTTTTGTTTATATCTCTTCACCTGAAATGTTGTCTTTTCAAAATAGAAGAGTAGCAAATATGTCCTGAAATCTTCAGTGTATATATTTTTTTAATTAGGAGTGAGGAGAGAGTTTGTCCATATCAAAGTACAGAGACACTCTCTCGTGACACCTCTTTCTTCACTTTATTCTTTTCTTATTTTGGTACTGTACAGCAGAATCATACCACTGTATACGTATATATCTACACATTCAAGTGGATGATTTTGTAAGTCTTACGTGTCATTATATTATCAAAACCATGTAAGATTGCAGTCATTGACAGGAAAAAAATAGGAATTTCCTATATCAGTAATAGTTTTAGGAATCCTTTATTATATGTACAAACATGGGCAATTCAAGGGGAATGGTTGAGAAATAATAGCATTCTTTAATATCCTGCCATTTTTGCATCTTTTTGCTTAGACGTATTGCTTGACAGTAAGAATAATATCACTGAAAACTGTGGTAAATCCTTCCTAATTCATCAGTACATAGTATTTGACTTCTACAATATTTAAAATTAATCATCTGTCTTCCTGAGCGTGAAGGATGAACACACTTTACCTATATACTTACAGTGGTACAGCTTTTGTGTATAGTCAACACCCAAGATCAAATGTGTTAAGGAATTCTTGTCTCACATAGAAGTGCAATGGTTCTTTACTTATTCAGTTGTCAGTTGGTTTAGAGTACTCACCCAGACCTGAAAGAATGAGTCCGAATCTGAATATGAGCAGGGTGACACTGAACACACAATTTGGCCCCAATATTTTTCCTGTCTCCTCACAATTGTAAGGTCACAAATTAGTGAGGTTACTCTTGATTTATAGTGGTGTAATTGAGAGCATGATCTGGTCCTGAGCTTCCTGGGAACTACGAGAAATGGGAGACGAAGTGTGTTCACTCATTAAAATCACAGAATTGGGAGATGTGAATTCTATTTCTGGTTCTTAAACAGACTTCCTGTGTGATGGTGTGGGGCTGGATCATGCCAGCCCTTCCGTAGGCGCTGACTGTTGCTGAAATACTTTTTGGATTCTATGCTTATTGTGACAGCAGCCTAAAGGTGATGAGGGAGGCATCTCCAGTCTCCCAGCAAATCAGAGTCTGAGGGTGTGTCCAAAACTGAGCCATACTTGGTTTACAGAGGAGAAGAGCTCCTGGCATTTGCCTCAGGAGACCTCTGGCAGGAGATAGCTGATCATGGCCTCACTGGGTAAATTGTGGTAACCAGGCTGGGGTGGATTTTATTTTCTTTTTCTTCATTGGTGTCAATATTGATTTATAGTGAGGTTTAGAAAGATTAATTGCTTTCTTTAAGTTACCACTTTATAAAAAAAACCCATGATTGCTGACTACTTAAAGAAATAAGTTATTTGTTCTACTGTTCTGTTTAGCCCTATAATGTTAATTGGGAGATAATTCTCAGTTAAATTCTGAGATCTGAATAGTGGGTGAATACCAATGGCACAACCATGAGACTATTTTGCTGCTTTCATGTTCTCAGAATCTTCTGAGTTTATGGAAACATAGTTAAGAAGGATATGGAAAAACAGACTCTCAACCTTCTGCATCCAAATAAGAGACAATAACAAAATGAGGATACAGAAAAATAGTAATGCCTGAAATTTAATGCTGAATGTGACATGGAAGAAATTATTTGCAAGAACATATTTTGTAGCCTTGGGTTCTTGTTTAAATATTATGGGAAAAAATCTGATGTACTTTATAGTAATAACAGTGAAAGAACAATAGGTCTGCATCGGAGGGAGCTTTCAGTCTTACGTAAGGGACATATCCCTCGTGAAGGACAGTTCAGAAGTATGAGAGGAACAGGTAAGTTGACAGGTCAATTAGAATAACTTTTTTTTTTTTAATTCTGACAATGTCTGTCCAAAGAATCACGTGCTACACTAAAAAGAGACTCTTAAACTTTATTTAAAGAATTGGAATCATTAAGATTTGTTCTTGTGAATGGCAGCATCTAGTGGCCACATATGCAAACCACAGTTGCGTAATTCTTGTGATGTTACAGACCCTGTTTTTTAATTTAAAGATTGCACCCTGAATTCTATTTGAGTTTCAGTTATCAGTTCACTTTGTTATGTTCTTAATTCTAGTATTTTGGAAGAAATGTTTTTTTTATCCAGATGAGCAATCAGCCCATACAGAACTTCAGAAATGTTATTTGAATATATTACATTTCTGTCTGCCAGGTATATTGAGGGACAGCTGTGTGTTCTTTTGGATTAAACATGGGGATGCAAGTCAGGAGGTTGAAGTTTTATTCCCTGGTCTGATGCTGACTTGCTAAGTGACTTTTGGCGCATTATGTACCCTCTTCGTACCTCAGTTACACCATTTTCAGAATTGAAATTGTTATGCTCCCCACCGCTATAAAGTGCTTTGAATTAAAAATTGCTATATAAATGATTGACTGTGATTGTTATTTCTGTTTGACCTGACAAATGCAATACTTTTTGTTTGTAGAAAACTGGGAGCATCCTGCACACTTTAACTCAGCATACCAGGTGTGAAATCCTCATAATCCTATATTAAGCAAGTAAAGTATTTAATGTGTGATTTTAAATTTTCAATTATTGAATTGCTTTTGTTTCTAGATATGTTACAACTTGTGCCTTTGCACCAGATATTCCATTACTTGCAACAGGTTCAATGGATAAAACTGTGAATATCTGGCAATTTGATCCAAAGCAACATTGTGCAGGTAAGTACATTCATTTTTTTAACTCACTCTTTTTATATTTCCGATATGATATAGTTGTAAACCTATTAAGAGAGATACAGACTGGTTTACTCTAGTATGTGCTCAATGTGTAATCTTAAATAGTATAGGCCCTAACATTTGACCTTCCTTAAAATTGTTATTTAGTATTGGGAAATGTATGTTGGAAAAGAAGGAAGAAAAAATATTTTAAGTCTACCAATCCTTCTTTAAGGAAATTTTAGACCTAAACAAAAGGAGTGTTTTCTCTTGCATCCCTTTCTCTTACTCTCTGGGCAGCACTTAACTGACAAATATTATTCCCAGAGCAGCATAGACTTTGCCAGTGACACTTGTACATATGAGAAACAGAAAATACAAATTAATTGCAATCATAGTTGAGAATAGAAACAAAAAAAAATTGCTAATTAATATAGACAACACAAAATAAGTCAGGAAATAAACATTCTAGCTTATAAAAACTATGTTACAAAGGTATACCAAGAGCAACATTCAATACACAAGAGCAGTTCTGTTTTTCTTATTTCTTATCTAAAATTTCCCTTCTCTACTTGTTTCCAAAGGAAGTGGACTGGAAGATGAGCCTAAGATGTCTGTTGAGAACTGGTCAGAGGAGGAGGTCTCAGTCTGGCTTTGTGCACAAGGTTTAAAAGACCTTGTTGGGATTTTCAAGATGAATAACATTGATGGCAAAGAGCTATTAAGTCTTACAAAACACAGTCTGACTAACGACTTAAAAATTGGTAAGAATGTAAACGCAAATAAACTTGTAACTTTTGATCAGAATTTAGGAACTTTTAGGGTGGAAGAAGGTCAGGAATTCCATGTAGGTATATCCTTTCCTTTAAGTTTACAGTTATCCTGCCACTTTTTTTTTTTTCCCCCAAACACAGTACATGGCTAAATACTATTGATACTCTCTTCATCCAGAATACTTGTTTTGGGGTGTTTTGAAGTTTTCCTATTCCTAGAAACAACAGATGTACAATAATCTTGCATTGGCAGGGACTGGACTAAGTTTCCTATTCTGTAACTTTCAGCTCCGAAATCCGTGAGTTGGAAGAAAGTAATTTTCAGTTTCTTTACACACATACTTGTTGTGATAAATGAAGTGGGGGAGATAGCTCCCTTTGATGGACACTTCACCAACTAGTTAGCTGTAAAATTCCTCTTGGTAGCTGTTCCCTACGTGCTTTATCTGTGAAAGGTTAAAAGCCCCCCAGGTTAAAAAAAAAAATGGGCACTTGTCCAAAAGAGCCAATGGGAAGGCTAGAACTTTTTAAAATTGGAAAGACATTTTCCCTTTGTCTGCTGTTCTCTGGAGAAGGAGACAGAGTAGCAATGCTATAAGCAGGAATGCTGTGTAAGGCTTGAACCAGGTATAAAAATTCATCTTCCATACCTAGAAGAAATCATTGGACAGGGCATGTTTAAATAGATGCGATTAGGTTTATTTCTTTATTTTGGCTTGTGGATCTCCTCTGTGCTAACCCCAGATGCTTTTGTTTTGCTTGTAACCTTGAAGCTGAACTCGAGAGAGCTATCTTGATGCTTAAGATTTGTAATTGTTTCTTTTAAGATCTAGCAAAAAGCTTAAGTTCCAAATGTATTTTTTTCTTTTTTTGTTTTTAAAAATTTGTTCCTTTTTTAAGACCAGAATTGGATTTTTGGTCCCTAAGAGATTTGTGTATATGTTATTTGATTAGCTGATAGAAAAAGAAAATTAGTTTTTGTTTTCTCAGCTCTTTTCTGAGGGTGGTGGTGGTGGGGGGGGAAAGGTCTTTAGGGTACCCCACAAGGAGGAATTCCCGAATGTTCCTTTCTGGATTCAAGGGGCTTTTTTTGCATTTGGGTGGTGGCAGTGTTGACCAAGCTAAGGTCAGAGAAAATCTGTAACCTTGGGAGTTTAATACAAGCCTGGAGTGGCAAGTATTAATTTTTAAAATCCTTGCCAGCCCCCACCTTCTGTACTCAAAGTGACAGAATGGGGATTCAGCCTTGACATATGTACACACTATAGTTAATGATTCTGGCTAATAAGCAGTGAAGTGGGTTTTTGTTTTTCCTGTCAGTCTGGGGAATCAGTATGTGTTTGAAACATGTAGAGGCCAGCAACCCTGAATTTAGTTATAAATTTTTCTGGGTGGAAAATACTGTAATTGAAAGAACTATCGTAAATGAAAACATGTGCTTTTTGCTAGATTTTTTTTTTTCCCCCTTAGCTATAGATGTAACGTTAGTTTTTAAAGTTTGTTAGTGGGGATTAGAAGAAACCTTGATTTGGTACAAGTACTTTTTACAACAGTTAATCAAAAGGACACATGGTGTACAGTCTTACAGTTTTATGCCAGTGAAGTTGGAACTATATTGCAGAAGTCTTCCCAGAGGAGGTATTATACTGTCAGGGTTAGACTGTGATGTCTGGCATGCCCGGTCAGCTGTTGAGTTGTGAATGGGGACAACAGCAGGGCAAGAAAGGTCAGGAAGTCAGGGTTGGACACTAGCAGGTCAGAGTCAAGCCAGGCCAGGATACCAGGAAATCCAGGGTTGGGGGCCAGGTTACAGACAACAATCCAATAGCGAAGTCAAGGACAGATCAGGGTCAGAGGCTGGAGTCTAGGGTCTGTCACAAACAGGTCTGGAGCAGAAATAAGCAGGAAGGTAGTCTTGTTGCTCAGACAACTCCCCATCATGGCTTCCTAATTTATATACTGGTATTGGCCAGTCAGTGAGCTGGGAGAGGCTTCTGCTTAGGCCCTGTGCGTGGTACTTCCTGGTGAGCCTCGCTTTGCAGGGTCCTCCTATGCACACCTACCTCTAATGGCAATGCGAAGACATCAGCGGCCCAGAATTCCTGTGGTCTCAGATTCTAGCCCTGCAAGTTCTTACATCCATATACTAATTGTGAGATGTCCCAGGATACAATCTGGAGTAGTGAATCATAACTCTCCAGTCTGGTGTGTCTATGTCCTGCTTTGCAGTAGGAGTTGTCACTTGGCCCGCTCACCTCCGCCTCTACCATGCAAGTCACCCCCAGACAACTGCCAGAGTGCTACGCTCTGCCACTCTTGAATTACATATAAGGCGACACTTGCATATTCCTCAGCGCTGGTCTTGCACGGCACCCCAGAAATGTGGGTCTTACACTGCTCAAGATCAGAGTAAGCTCGTTAATTCATTTGTCATTCCATCAAAGGGAATGAATATGCACCAGCATTTGTAACCACAATAGATTTCCCAAAGTTAAGTCAAAAACACACTAGCTTGAGAAAACATTAAAATAAGTATATTAACACAGATTTTAAGTGATAAGTGGTATAGAATTGATTACAAAAGGAAATAAAAGGGAAAATCACAGTCTAGTTCCTAAACTTAATCAAGCTAAGTCAAGTTTGAACTAACAAGGTTTCTGTCAGGGTTCCCTCCCCACTCTGAACTCAGCGGTACAGATGTGGGGACCAGCATGAAAGAGCCCCTAAGTTTATTTCTACCAGCTTAGGTTAAAAACTTTCCCAAGGCACAAATTCCTTTCTTTCTGACGGTATTGCAGCCACCACCAAGTGATTTAGACAAAGATTCAGGAAAAGGACCACTTGAGTTTCTGTTTCCTCAAAATATCCCCCCAAATCCCTTCATCCCCTTCCCTGGGGAGGCTTGAGATAATATACTAATGAATTGGTTGGGGGTCGGCAACCTTTCAGAACTGGTGTGCCAAGTCTTCATTTATTCACTCTAATTTAAGGTTCCGCGTGCCAGTTATACATTTTAACATTTTTAAAAAATCTCTTTCTAGAAATAATATATAACTAAACTATTGTTGGATGTAAAGTAAATAAGGTTTTTAAAATGTTTAAGAAGCTTCATTTAAAATGCAAAGCCCCCCAGACCAGTGACCAGGACCCAGGCAGTGTGAATGCCACTGAAAATCAGCTCGCATGCCACCTTTGGCACCCATGCCATAGGTTGCCTACCTCTGGGTTACAAAGTGAGCACAGATCAAACATTTGGGTTTTCAGGACACTGAAAATCAATCAGGTTCTTAAAGGAAGAATTTTATTTTTAAAAAGTAAAAGAATAACCTCTGTAAATCAGGATGGAAGGTAATTTTACAGGGTAATAAAAAGATTTAAAACACAGAAGATTCCCCTCTAGGCTTAGCTTCAAAGTTACAAAAAACAGGAATAAACCTCCCTCTTAGCATAGGGAAAATTCACAAGCTAAAACAAAAGATAATCTAACTCCTTTCCTTGTTTTACTTACATTTTTTTGTAATCTTAGAGGCTCGTTTCAGGAATAATGCCTGTAGGAGATGGATTTTCTTCCCCTGGTCCCTCTCTGTCTGAGAGAACAACAATACAAAGAGCATGAACAAACCCTACCTCCTCCCCCCCTCAGATTTGAAAATATCTTCTTTCCCCATTGGTCCTTCTGGTCAGGTGCCAACTAAGTTAATTGAACTGATTAACCCCTTACAGGTAATTGATTCTGTACCTCTGGCCAGGAGGGATTTTATATTACTGCACACACAAAGATTGTTACCCTTCCTTTATACTTATGACAGTTTCTCTTACCCAATTGCCTACAGCAGTCTGTGCTAAATGGAAAGTTTCTTTGTCTTTCAGATCTTGTTGCCTTCAGAATAGGTGGAGAATGAGAGGTCAGGGGCTTTTGTTCCACCTTTTAATATCTTGATCCTTTTAACTGGAAAAGTCCTTGCTGTGTCATGGGGTTCAGGCAGCTCCATGTTTTATGTGCTCAAGCAACTCTTTTTCGTGTGAATTATAAATCTCTTGTTAGCAACTCTCTTGCTAGTAAATGGCTGGGGATGGTTGCTTTACACCTGGCTGGCTGTTGGTCACCCCTTTGTTGCCACTGAAGAGCCAGTCTGTGGACATTGCCCAAACTTGCGTTTCAGTAGCAAAGATACAACAAAATCTCATGACTTCATATACCATGATGATGCACATATTTTAACTGTACAGCTATGTTCAAAAGACCATATTTTTTCCAATGATACCTCACAAGGCATGGTTTGTACAAATAGATCATAACCATATATAAGTGGTGAGTATGGGGGTACAGGATATTATTTTGAGGTATACTGTGTCACACTAATAGACAAGGTCACAACAAATATTTTACAGTGAGGTACCAGTATATGTCAGATCACAGGAGTCATTATTATTGCATGAACTGCCTCATTGGGTTCTAGAAGTGAGTAATCAGCTCTTGAAGTTCTGAGAGTAGGTATCCATAAAAGACCGTTCTCTCAAGGAAGACCATTTCTGTAAAGCAAGAGATCAAATCAATTCTGTATAAATTTTATTAAATGTTGGAGATGGCCTAAAATTGCTGTGGTGCTCATCAGCTGAGAGTAATCAGATAATTCTGACTATAGCGTTATGTGAAAATTGAAAGCTGTGGAACTGACGATAGTCTCCAGGAGAACTGATCCACTGTACACATCACACTCTGTGGAAAGCATTAAGATTTGTAATGATACCATTGAGAACTAACTACAAATAAGAATGAAATCTGATTTGGCAGAACCTGTGATAAGGATTGGTTATAGCATGCAGAGAAAAAACAATGTATTGATTATAAATATTTGAGTTAGAATAAGCAGGAATTGACCCTAAAATCCCCCTCCCCCCCAAAAATGAATATCCTGTTTTAATATTACAAGCACTGCACCCCAAAGAGAGCTGTTAAAACATGCAGGCACATATCTGAGCCACACTTTCAAGGTTGGTAAACCCAAATTATGACAATGATTTTTCTTATTTGTTTTCAAATGTCTGTGATACTTTATGGAGCAAATATAACCCCAATCTCTGCAATAGTGGAGGTCCCCTTAATGGCGGAAGCAATGATACAAAGAGACAGCTGGATAGTGTGCAAGGAGCCCAGCTCTGAGAGGCTCTGTATGTGACAGTGCATGGAAGATACCGGTCAGAAGCTCTGCTGTTGCATGGATCTTTCTATCATCTTCTTACAGCAGGATGTGTTAGAATTGTGTCTTTGGGCTGAAGTAGCTTCCATGCAGTAGATTCAGTTCCACTGCCATTCCAAGGAGATATTCAGCGTTCAAACCACTAGCCTGTTTCTCCCTGGGCTTGTACTTGTGTGCCTCATTTTTTAATGATCTTTTTATTAAATTCTGAGCACAAAGTGCCAGATTTTTACCAGTGTGTCCTGGGAAGATGAGTAAACGCAAGCATTATGGCTGGAACACAAAGTGGTCCTTCATGTCAGTGTCCTTGAATTCCAGCCAATTCACAATGCTTAATGTGCTTTTCTTCTTCACACCATGGACTTGTCATACCACAGTCATCCAGACCAACAGCACAACAGTGATGTACTAACAAAACAGACAAGAGAAGGGCATGTTCAATCAGCTTTGTCAAGAAGCAATAAAACTGTAGGACTTTTGCGTCAAGACGGGCATTTCTCCCATTGCTGCGCACTGACTAGGTTATTAGAACCAGCAGGCAATTCATCTCATTTGGAGATTTCTTTCAAATCAGAATTGGTCCCTGAAGAACAGTGTGCTCAAGATTGTCTTTCGGGCCTGTGATATTCCATCAGTTGATCTATTTGCAACAAAAGACAAGAAGAAATGCCATCAGTTCTGTTCCCAAGCAAGTCACGGTCCAGGCTCATTAACCAACGTTTTTCTCCTGAGGTGGGGACTGAGTCTTATGTGCACAGTCTCCCTATTCCAGCCCACAGGCAATCCTTAACTTGATTTGCAAAACTACATCAAGATAATTCTTATAGCTCCAACTTGGTTGAGACAATGCTGCTTCTTGAATCAAGCTGTGAACATCCAGCTTCTTTAGCCTCTGCCTCTGCTTTCAGATCTGTTGTCTCAGCAGCATTGATAAATGTTGCATCTGGACCCAAACATCCTGCATCTTTATGGCATAGCTGTTGAGTCATTAGGCAGGTGGCAGTTCAGGAGGTATTGCTTACCAATAGAAAACCATCCACTGATTTAGCAAAGTGGAAACTATTTCCAATCTGGTCCACTCCATGGGTCATACTTCCATCAGAAGCTAAGATTCAGGAAATTAAGTACCTTTTTATATCTCAAATCATCATGCCTCTATGCTGCCTGATAGTTCACTTAGCAGTGATCTCAGCAGTTCACTGTCCCATTCAGAGATCAGTTTTTTTCAAAGCAGATGGTCTCTAGATTTTTAAAGGGGACTGTTTGGCTCTTCCTCCCCCTGTCCCCAGGGTAAAGAATGCATTGCCACTTTGGGATCTTAGTACTGTATTAACTGCTTTAATGCCCCCTCTATTTGGGCTAGTGGTCTCCTGTTCTTTGCCTTATCTGCGTCTGAAGATATCCTTTCTTATTGCTATCACATCAGCCAGAAGAGTGGGTGAGCTGTAGGTTCTCATGGCAGGGTTTTGAAATATAATGTTTTTCAAACAAAAGTAGCTTTGAAGCCACAACTGAAATTCTTAATTAGGTGATATATGTTTTTAATTTGAACCAGACAGTATACTTTGTTTTTAGTTTTTCCAGAAACCATACTTACATGAGGACAAAACATTTATATATTTTGGATGTAATGAGAGCATTATCCTTTTATCTGAACGCGACAAAGCCTTTCAGGCTGTCTCCTTAGCTATTTTGTTTTTTACATTATCAGAATGGTCAAGCAGTAAACACAGACAATTTCTAGATAAATTATACACTGTATTACCACAGTTTATGGGGTAGTGAATGCTCTTCTTCCACACAGACTATTGGCTTATTCAACAAGCACTCAGGCTACTTTGGTGGCTGTTCTAAAGGATGTTCTTATGCTGCACGTTTGTAGGACTGCCCCCCACTCTCGGTGCATAATTTCACTCATCATTACACCATCACAACTGCACCGAGATAGGGTGCAGATTTTGGGAAGGCTTTCTTGCGGTCGTTATTTAAGTAGACTACAAGATCCACCTCCCAACGGTAGTGCTTGTAAGTCACCTGAGTGGAATACATGTGTGCAACCACTCGAAGAAAAAAGTTACTTACCTGTATTATAACTGTTGTGCTTCGAGACATAGTTGCACATGAGTGTTCCATGACCCACCCTCCACCTGTATTCCATGTTGTAGCAGAAAGGAGGTCAGGATGGTGCCACCATTATATAGCCATGGGTACTTCTGCCGCAGACTCTCCAGCTCTGGTGTGCTGGGCGCATGCATGCCAGAGTGGAATACACATGTGCAACATCATCTCAAAGATAACCGTTGCAATACAGGTAAGTAGCTGTTTTTTATAGCATCATGGACCTAAGTGCCTGTCTGTTAGAAGTGTTAGCAGTGCTTGTGCTGTCAGAGAGAGTCCAGAGACGGGGGGGAGCAGGTAGGGAGCTCTATCCCCAGCTGCTTTAAAAGTGTAGTAAAAACATTTTTATTAAATTACTATCAAGAATTGGATGGGGACAGGAGGAGCCACTTCATCCAGAACAAGGAGTAATGACAGAACAAGGAGTGATGGTTTCAAGTTGCAGAGGGGGAGGTTTAGGTTGGATAATAAGAAAAAATTTTCTCTAGGAGGGTGGTGAAGCACTGGAATGGGTTACCTAGAGAGGTGATAGAATCTCCTTCCTTGGAAGTTTTTAAGGTCAGGTTTGACAAAGCCCTGGCTGGGATGATTTAGTTGGGGATTAGTCCTGCTTTGAGCAGGGGGTTGAACTAGATGACCTCCTGAGGTTCCTTCTAACCCTGATATTCTATGATCCACATCCCTGGGAAAGCAGATACTGTTTAGGACACCCTGCTTTGGGTGTCCTTAAATCTCCAAGTGCCAGAAGCTGGGACTGGACAATAGGGGATGAATTACTTGAAATTGCTCTGTTCTGTTCATTCCCTCTGAAATGTCGGGCACTGGCCACTATTGCAATACAAGATACTGGTCTAGATGGATCACTAGTCTGACCCAGTGTGGCCATTCTTATGCTCTTGTAATAGAGGTTAAATATTTAGGAGTTATATATGCTCTAAGCTGATTGGATGTTGCAGGAATTTCCGTATAGAGTGAAGTGTATCACTTCTCCCCACAACAAGATCTGGAGCAGGGGCACATTCCTTCATCATGAAGTCAGGTTGAGGAATGAGTGCCATGTCAGTGCAGCAAAATTAGCGCTAAGAGAGAGGAGTTGTCATTGTTGCTCAGAGTCTGAGTAAAGAGCCATATGATAAGACCTTGAAACATTATTGACAGTCGCTGTGTGGTCCAGCCATGATGGTAGATTTAGTGATAAATTTTATTTGACAACATAATTCACACTATGAGGCTAGGTTGTCAGATCAAAAAGGAGAATTTACTATTTCCTGGCAAACTTACATATACTATTCACTTATTGGAATGAGGACTAAGGAAGAAATATATTCTTATGAATTTTTCTCATAGTGTAACTAAGGACATGTCTACACAGCAAGTTACTGCATAACAAGCCAGCATCAGATTGCCACACGGTAATTGCCTGAGTGAACATTGCAGCACACTGAAATGTGCAGTAATCCTTAATCCTCTGAAATACAGTAGTTATATATAACAATAGCTTAATTATCTAAACAGCAGTATACTAAGGCCACATTACTTCTGAAGGAGAACATCCACATGGGGATTTGAGGCACTTTAATTTATGCCATTAACACCTTAATTTATTCAGACTCCCTGTGTAGATAAGATCTGATTTTTTGGGTCTTTTCCTGCCCGAAATGGCTACAGACAGCTTCTTTGCAGTACTTTTGGGGGGCAGGAAAATTGCAGGCCCTATTTGCTACCTCACTCTTGGTTCTGCATTCCTTTGGAATCAACTCTTATCTCTCTAAGGTGCCCAACAGCAGTTGTCCACAAGCCAACAGTGTACATCCAGTTCCAGTTATTTCAGAGGGGCACCATCAACTTGAAAATCACATTTCTGTGAGAGTGGTCTGCCTGCCACAATAACATCCAAGATTATTAAAACTGAAAGATGTCAGTGCAAAAAAAAAAAAAAAAAAAAGTCAGAATGTTTAATTTGTGCATCTGACAGCAATTTCCTTAGTCATCTTTTCTTTTGCTGGAAAGACTCTTTGAACATCAACAAGGGAGTAGAAAAACATAGTTTTTAAAGAAAGGAAGTATCCAGATATCCGTTTAAACAGTGCTCAATCAGAAAATGGATATTAAAAAATTAGCCAATTTTAAAATCATTCAAGTTGATAGTATCCCTTTAAATTAAGAGTCACTGCAGTGTCCTGATGTTCCAAAATGATGTACGCTCAGAAGTCCCATTGACATCACATCTGAACATTTGGTCACTAATTTATTTGGCATAGGATAGGAAATAAAATTCATTCATATTACTTATTTTCTTATTTTATGTAACCAGAATTACAATAAAAGGACCTCTTCTTTCTTATCTGTGATGAGCTCACAACTTGGATTGCAAAGTATGAAAATATTGCATAGATCGTAAATAAAGAAAGTTTCTCTCAGCCGAAAAGCTTTTAGGATTTCTCCCAGTCTGTCCAACTTACAGTTTAAGCACATCTCTAGAAATCTGTGTGTATCATGCCTCAAGCTGGCTGAGTGTCTCATTTTCCACTCCTTGGTATCCCACTTTCTTTGATCTGGAAATAAAGCATTTACCAGATTCAGATAACCAGTTGTGAAGGAGCCACATTGTCCTTTTAGTCTTTCCACGGTAATTCAGTGTGTTTATTTCTGCAGTTCAGCCATGGTTAATAATTGATATATAATATAGGTGTTTTTCCTTATATTGTTTCCTGTTAGTTTCTTACATCTTTAGTCTTTACTTGAGTACTGATTTGCATTTAATAAAAAGTTTCTTTGCTTCCTTGCAAAGGCGTTTAATCGAAGAGAAGGCAACCAGCAGAGGTACACATAACATTTCATTAGCCCCTCTGATTGTTTCTGACACCTCCTTGAAAGAGTGCTTCATTACCATGCAAATAGAACTAGCCTCTGTTCCCAGACTAATTGTCATCTAACATAATATAAAGAACACAGTGATACATTTCACAAGTTTTTAGACAGCATGATATTGACCATCACAGACATGTTTTCTAGTAAAATGTAATCTCATAGTCAAAAAAGGTGCAGAAAAATCGCACTTTTTGCAAACATAGTTGCTTGTTCATTGCAGCTATATGATGAGGACAAGCTTAGAAAAAAGATAGCAGGGATAAGAAGTGTATTCTCCTCACATCAGCCGAGAATAGAAGAGCTGTTTCACCCAGGAGACAGAGTTCCTTAATCTCTCTCCAGTTTTCCGAGAGTTTAGACAAGTTCTGCTTTTTCCGGAAAAAGCAACATGGAGAATCTTGATGAAAAGTAGTATTAAGGGCTTCAGGTGACACCCCTCAGTTCTCTCCCTGCCGCCCCCCCAGCACAACCAAGATTTTTCCCTGCAAAGAACTTGGAATACCTCTTCAGAGGGGTGTTACGGGTATTAGAGTTCAAAACAGGAAATCTCTTAGGGATCAGCCTCCTAGACTGTAGCATTCCTTGGCCAGTTGGTACAATTGGTGGATTGTTTTGAGATAAGAGGTTTTGCATCCAGTTGAGATCAAGAATCCTTGATTATGTCTTCTATGCCTGAATGGTACATTATAAAAACCAATAAAGGAGTGTCTGTATCTTGAGCAGGAAAAATAAGGAGCATCAAAAGTGCATCTCTGGCATAGAAATTACTTACTGCGTTGCAAAAGAAAAAAAAGAGAGGACTTTTCATCCACCAGTGTTACCCATCTAGCAGAACAGCAGCACAGTGGACTGGCCCAGTCATCAGAATTTTCTGCTACAAAAGTGGTGGTTGAACCCCACGATTCTTCACTTTGTTTTCAAGACGTGGAGGTCTTTCAACATGGATCTGTTTGCTATTATGGGGAAGGAAGCTGAAGAAATGTTGCAGTCAGTTAAAGTAAGTGAGGGCCTGGAAAACACAGATTTTTCCATTCTGTGGATAGAACACTTGGAGTGTACCTGTCCTCCTCGATTCTTCATTGCTGAGGTGCTGTGAAAAGTGATACTGGATGTGACGAGTGATTTTTCCAATGTCCACGAGGATCAGAATATTTAATACCTTTTCTCCTTTTACTTGAATCCATCAAAAAAATCTATGTCCTATGGAAAGAAATAGTTTGTGACAATATAATCATAGACTAATGTAATGCAAATACATAAGGAGACCAAATGAAGGTTGTACAGACAAAGTTAATTCTGACTCTAATTTCAGTGCTTGACTTTGCAACCTTAATGTTCTTCTGATGTAGTTTTTGATTCATAAATAAAATGAAGGAAGTTTACATTTCAAATGAGTTGCTATGGCCACTTTAAGTCTTTTGGAACTCACTCAGCTGGAAGCATAGTGATTTACTGAGCTAAGGATAATAAAGGATATGATTTGATTAACAGATCTCTGTGACTTCTTCAGCTTGAGTCCCTGTTTCTGGCCAATGGGAGCTGTGGGGGCAGTGCCTACCGGCAACGGTAGCATGCGGAGTCCTCTGCCCCCAGTTTCCAAAGGGCCACAGGGACATGATGCTGTCTGTTTCCGGAAGTGGTGCTGTTGTACTTAAAGTACTGCACAGGATCTTTTCAGGGGGAATAAGGCAAAATGCCACATTTATTAGTAATACATGCAATAATCAACACATCATATGCATATGATATATATTACATTCATGCACTCACACACACAAACACACATACTTTGTCTTTCTGTTGTTACCAACTGGTTGCTCCCCTTAACTTCACTGGCCAGGTGAGTTAGATGGGGGAGGGGTGGAGCCAGGCTTCTGCTGACCTGGATCGATGATCCGATGTTGACAAGACGAGACCCAGGGTCCTCTGCAAGACACCTCACTTTTATAGCAGCTTCTCTTCTATGCAAATCTGTCCCAGATTCAAAATCTGGGTCTGTGTCCACTGGTCCTTTGTGCTGCTTCTTTCTGGGTGTTGTCCCAATGCTGCAGAGAGGATGTTCCCAAAAGAAGATGCTTGATTCTAACCCCTGAGGCCATCAATATGTCTGATCTTCTTTAGTCAGCCCACTTGACAAGTTTCATTGTCCTTGGGTCTGGCTCCCATCCCCTCTTCAACTGTTGCAGCTATCTGGAGGTGTCTGCCTTCTATGCCATCTTCATTCACACCTCATTCATTCAACAAGGCAATTGATTACAAAGTGGGGGGAAGATCTTATTCTACTCCTAGCAAAAAGACATTTTTCTTTTACCTTAATTATACTACCTTAGGCACTATAACATATTACCAAAGTTCAATACAGAGTTTCTAATCAAGGTTATATGAAAAGGCATAATACAAAATCATAGCTTAGGAGCTAAAATATATTATCAAGGTTCAATACAAAGCTAACACAAAAGTCATATAAAAGTTATACAAAAATGCATAATGCAGAGATTTATCTACAGTGCAGGGCTCGTGGGGCCACAGAGTTGGCAATCCCCAGCACCAGATCCGGCCAGCAGGCCGTGGTTTGCCCACCCATGCTCTAAGAATAAGCAGGAATTTATTATCTTATTTCCATCGTTGTGTTACATGTCATATAAACCTTATTAAAGAAATGTGGGGCAATTTTGCTTCTAATTTTTCTTACTCTGTGGCATCTGCTGTCATTTCTGATTAAAATGACTCCCACAAGAGTGTGACTGAGTTTGAATCCTTTAGCATACATTGTCTGAGACACTTGATTAATTGTTCAGTAAAGCAGGAAGCACTGATGTGTTAAAAGCGTGTTGGCAGATCATGATAGTTTTGCATGACAGTCTACAGATAAAGTACAGTAGTTTAGATTGAATGGTTTGGGTAGCGAACCTTTACTCCAGTAACTAAGATTGAAAATTATACTAGTCTAAGAACTATCATTTGCTATATTCAGTACTTTCCCATTGCTGGAAACCCAGTGACAGATTCAAAACTAGCTTCAAATCAATAGGCAGGAAAAGGAAACTTTATGCTATTGTTAAGTTGGGAGTCTCTTGGCATCTAGGATTCATTTTTCAGCGCTGACAGGCCATAAAGTCATAACTTGATGGGTTATAGGACTGTAAAACTCAAGTCATTCTGATTACCATCTTGCATTTTTTTCTGTACAGTTAACAGCCATTCAATTCCAACCCATCTCAACAAACATCAGAGCTACAGATTGATTCACAGCCTCAGTATTGACAGAGAGTCCTGTGGCACCTTAAAGACTAACTAAAGTATTAGAGCATAAGCTTTCGTGGGCTAATACCCACTTCGTCGGATGCAAGCAGTATATCCCCAGTATACCCTTTCTAATTGGGAACAATAGTACTCAATGGGAGTTGCTCACAGGGCAATATATGATGCATAACATATGCATCTGTGACAGGGATGGATCACTTGATGATTACCTATTCCGTTCATTCTCTCTGGGGCACTTGGCATTGGCCACTGTCAGAAGACAGGTTTAAGAAGACAGTATACTGAGCTAAATGAACTGTCAGTCTGACTCAGTGTGACCATTCGTATGTTAATCAGTTAATGTTTGTAATGCACTATTGTATTGCTCTAAAAATCACAAGAATACACACACCTTAGTCCTGTGTCTGGAGACTAGTCATCCCCTTAAGTCTCTCATGCTGTTAGAGAACCGTCCCTTGAAAAACATCCCAGTGTTTGGCAGTTATGCATGGACCCAAATTCAAACACATGGGCTACACTTCTGCAGCAAGAGGCTGGTGATGACTTAAAATTTTTACAGGCCAGCTTTCTATAAAATGAGTCAGTTAAATCTAGGGATCCCTGAAAAACAATTTAATCAACCCTTTCCAAAAGTCCAAGCCCTCCCTTTTTCACAGTGGTGGATAGCAGTTATTTACGGATGGAGAATGGAGGAGATGCAATGTATGAACCAGGCAGAGAATTTGCAGTAATGTATTCATGTAACTTAGAAATCCCAATTGCAGGCACTAACCATGTGTCAAAGTTTGTGACTGTGCTTCACTAGAAAAGGACAACTATGACAACAATATACATTTTGATCATACATTTATGAAGAAAGGGTTAGTTGTCTGAATTGTGCTTTATTTTTTCATATAAAATGGTGTTTGGCCTATGGAAGGAGACTGCAGGTATACGGACAGAATTATTTTCCTTGTGGGTACTATTTTTCTGTGGTTTAAGTCAAATATATATTTGGTACTCTTGATTCATTCACTAAGATTTCTACATGGTGCCTAAGTGTCTGCAATTTTAATGTAGTACTTTATGTAGTATAATAACAGTACTGCAATTCTGTGCTAGTTTGCAAATACACAGATCACAGGTGCCAACTCAGTGGGTGCTCAGAGACTAGAGCTCCCACGGGGAAAAATTGGTGGGTGCAGAGCACCCACCTGCAGCTCCCCGCCCCACCCTAGCTCACCTCCACTCCCCCCACCCCCCTTGCCCCAGCTTGCGTCTGCCCCCTCCCCTGAGCGTGCTGTCAGGTTCTGCTTCTCCCCCATCCCTCCCAGTGCTTGTGCTGCGAAATAAGTATTTAATATTTATTTAAATATTTTAGATGTTTTCTAAATTTTCAAATATATGATTTCAATTACAACACAATTCAAAGTGTACAGTGCTCACTTTATATTTTTATTATATTTTCATTGTAAAAAATGAAATAGCATTTTTCAGTTCACCTAATACGACTTTAGTGCAGTTTCTGTATCATGAAAGTTGAAATTACAAATGTAGAATTATGTAAAAAATACCAAAACACTGCATTGTTTTATTTTTTGAATGTGAAACTTTACAGCCTACAAATCCAATCAGTCTTATTTCTTGTTCAGTCAATCGCACAAATAAGTTTGTTTATATTTGCAGGAGATAAAGCTGCCCACTGCTTGTTCACAGTGTCACTTGAAAGTGAGAACAGGCGTTCACATGGCACTGTTGTAGCTGGCGTTGCAAGATATTTACATGCCATATGTGCTAAAGATTCATATGTCCCTTCATGCTTCAACCGCCATTCCACAGAACATGCGTCCCTGCTGGCAATGGGTTCTGCTCAATAACAGTCCAAAGCAGTGTGGACCGACGCATGTTTGTTTTCATTATCTGAGTCAGATGCCACCCAGCAGAAGGTTGATTTTCTTTTTTCGTGGTTCGGATTATCTAGTTTCTGCATCGGAGTGTTGCTCTTTTAAGACTTCTGAAAGCATGCTACATTCCTCATCCCGCTCAGATTTTTGATGGCACTTCAGGTTCTTAAACCATGGATCGAGTGCTGTAGCCGTTTTTAGAAATCCAACAATGGTACCTTCTTTGTGTTTTGTCCAATCTGCAGTGAAAGTATTCTTAAAATAAACGTGCTGAGTCATCATCCAAGACTGCTATAACACGAAATATATGTCAGAATGCGGGTAAAATAGAGCCGGAGACATACAATTCTTCCCTAAGGAGTTCAGTCACAAATTTAATTAACACATTTCTTTTTTAACGAGTGTCATCAGCATGGAAACGTTCTCTGGAATGGTGACTGAAGCATGAAGGGGCGTATGCATGTTTAGTATATCTGGCACGTAAATATCTTGCAATGCTGGTTACAAAAGTCCCTTGCAAACACCTGTTCTCCCTTTCTGGTGAGATTTTAAATAAGAAGTGGGCAGCACTATCTCCTGTAAATGTAAGCAGACTTGTTTGCCTTAGCGACTGGCTGAATGAGAAGTAGGACTGAGTGCACTTGTAGGCTCTAAAGCAGCGGTCGGCAACCTTTCAGAAGTGGTGTGCTGAGTCTTCATTTATTCACTCTAATTTAAGGTTTCATGTGCCAGTAATACATTTTAACGTTTTTAGAAGGTCTCTTTCTATGAGTCTATAAATATAACTAAACTATTTTTGAATGTAAAGTAAATAAGGTTTTTAAAATGTTTAAGATGCTTCATTTAAAATTAAATGAAAATGTAGAGCCCTCCAGACCGGTGGCCAGGACCTGGGCAGTGTGAGTGCCACTGAAAATCAGCTCACGTGCCGCAGGTTGCCTACCCCTGCTCTAAAGTTTTGCCTTGTTTTGTTTTTGAATGAAGTTATGTAACAAAAAAAAAAATCTACATTTGTAAGTTGCACTTTCACGATAGAGAGATTGCACTTCAGTACTTGTAGGAGGTGAATTGAAAAATTCTGTTTCTCTTGTTTATCATTTTTACAATGCAAATATCTGTAATAAAAAATAGTGCGCAGTGTACACTTTGTATTTGATGTTGCAATTGAAATCAATATATCTGAAAATGTGGAAAAACATGTAAAATTATATAAAAAATGTTAATTAGTATTGTTCAACAGTGCGATTAATTGGGATTAATTTTTAAATCATGATTAAGTTTTTTTAAGATAATAACGTGAGTTAACTGATTAATTGACAACCCTAGTTGTGACAGTAACAGATATCATTTTAGACCAGGATGAGCAAGGTTGGTCACACTGATTCACCTAGCAGATGCCACAGTGGCAAATCACACATGACAGCAGTCAAAGTGGCCACCCTCTGTTTCCTGAGAGGAAGTGATTAAGGGAGAAAAAGGCTTTATAAAGGCCTGGATGGGAATAAAAGGGATTTTGAAAATGAAAGCATGTGTAATCCTGAGAAGAAAATGCTGTATTTATGCAACAGTACTTAAACCCAGAGTATTTTGTTAATTTGTCTTGTTCTGATTTGGGGGTATCCCATTTTGGTGCCTTTGTAGATGTCTGAGAACTTGCCTTTCTGTCAGAAAAGATGTTACAACCTGAAAATGAGGCTATTATAGCAAATCTGTTAATGATATGCATGTATGAAACTCCATAGACAGAGTTGAGGATCTAGTTTAAAGGACTCCTGCTACAATAATCACTCAGATGGTTATTAAGGGAATCATAGGGATAAACACTCCTTTATCCTGACAGGGGCTAGCAAAGGAACCAGCTCCCCTCAAACTGTCAGAGGTTCCTTCCTGTTGCAAAGCATAAACGGGGGTGGGATTAACCCTATCCAGGCTCACCTACTTTGTCAAAGGGTATGCCTACACTGCATCTGGGAGCAAGACTCCCAGCCGAAGTAGATAGACTTGCACTAGCCTCAGCTCAAGCTAGTGTGCTAAAAATAGTACTGTGGCTCTTGCAGCTGCAGTGAATATACAGGATAGCTCAGATCCAGAGAGTTGGCTGCGTTTGAGAGCCTGAGTTGCTTTCTGAGGGACAGTGTTCACAGTGCTGTTTTTTAGCGCACTAGCTCAAAGAGAGCTAGTGCAAGTCTGTCTGCCGTGGCGTGGAGGCTTGCTCCCAGCTGCAGTGTAGACGTAGCCCTAATGCAGTCCAGTGCATGACTTTTTAGCCATGGGCTTGTCTAAACTAGAAGCATGTTAAACCATGTTAACTCATACTATGTTCAACATGAAGTAGCACTTTGGACTCTCCTGTTTAACATCAGCTGTCAGCTGGTCATGATTAACGTGATGCTCTGTCTAGATTAGGAAATAGGTGATGTTTTAAAATACTCTGGGAAACAAGTTTTGTTCAATGTATTTTTGAACACCGCTTGGTATATAGTGTAGATAGCCTTTTATGCCTTAAAAAACATGTTAGTTGGTCTCTGTCAACCATGAAGAAAAAGTTAGAAATGATGTATTTACAGAACCCCTGAAATACTGGAAAGGTCTTCCAGTTTGCACCAAAAGCAATCTCTCTGCCCGATAATGTGTTCGTATTTCAGCGGTTAATGTGCCAATAAGAAATATGTTCCAAGGATTCTAATCTACCATCCCTTTTCAGAGTCTTTAGGTTTACGGAGTAAAGTCTTCCGGAAGATTGAGGAACTGAGGATCAAGGTGGATTCTGTTTCTCCTGGTATTCCTGATGAATTCTTATGTCCTATAACTAGGGAGCTTATGAAGGAGCCTGTCATTGCAGCAGGTATGTGTATGAGCTACTTCAAGTTTATTAAAGCAAATTGTTCAGGTGTAAAGATGAATATTGGGGAACTATTAATCGATATACAGTGGAGCCCCACAATAACGCGAATTTGGATTTAACGAGATCATAAGTTGGCTCTTCTTTTTGGGGCTGGGGACACTGGCTCCTGGGGACCAAAAAATTGGATCGCGGAAATGCGGGGTCGGTTATAGCAGGGTTACCATTTCAAGCCAGTCAGAGGCTGAACGCTGGCGACAGAGGTGAGAACCCTGAGGGCGTGCCAGGGCTGCAGAGTCGGCCCAGGATGAGCAGGAGCTGAGCACCGGGGACTCTCAGGAGAGTCGCTGCTGTGGCACGCCAGGGCTGCAGGGTTGGCCCGGGATCATGAAAGAGTCCCTGGTGCTCAACTCCTGCTCAGCCCAGGTGCGCCACAGCAGTGACTCTCCCGAGAGTCTCTGGCTGCTGAGAGTCCTTAAGTGTATCCTTAAGTGTAGTCAAATTCCATCAAGTAAAAAATAAATTTGTTTCTGCTCTTTTGAATATTTGGCTTGTGAAATCATGTTCTGATATTGCAATACATAAAAATTTTGAAAAGGGCCTCTATTTTGTGCCTATGCAAATTGTGTAATTACAAGACTAATTATGCAATTGCTTTGCACAAATGCAGGAAATGTGCACATACAAAAGCAAATCCCTTATAAAGACCTGGCACTGTATTTCTATCAGTAAAAATAGAGATGATGTATGAAATGTGTTATGTCACCTGAAAAGCTTGGATGGAACTAGAACCCCAAATCCTACTGCAATTCACGTAGATCCTGGACTTATCAGGTGTGCTGCATCTGCTAGTAAACGTTTATGGGATTAGGTCCTAAGTACTCAGTTGGGGAAGAGCTCATTCATATGTTGCCTTTGTAACTGTAACTCGACCATAGTGATAGTCTTTTATTTCCAAGACCACAGGCTGTTTTTTCCACAGGACTCCTCTCTCATACAGTGCACAGGATAGACCTGCTGTGGGGATGAGTCAGGGTTGTATGCTGAAGATAATTCTTGTCTGTAACACCACTTCTTCATTTGTTGCAGAAGTTGGAAGATACATAGTGAATAAGACAGGGGACTAGAGGAAGAGAACGGATAATATCATAGTTAAAACAGTTGAATCCTGCCCTGGGGAATTGGTTCGATCCCTATCTTTGCTACAGAGTTCCTGTGTGATGCTAGGCAAATCACTTAAACCAGACTTTTCACTGATTGTGTGCTCCTCATTTCCTGTGTGCTTGACTTGAGACCTTGGTTCTGGTTAGCAGAAGCACTGAGCACTTACAGCTGCAACTGAAGTCAACAGAAACTGTGCTTTGACTGTATAAAATGCTGTACAATGCTAAGCATTCTGAAAAATAAGGCCCTAGGTGTCTCAAATTAGGCACCCAAAATTAGTGGATTATTTTGACCTTAATCTCTCTTATTTTGTTCTCAATTCTCACATATAAAATGGATAACACCCCCTCATCTTATAGGTGTTGTGAAAATAAATTAATTTATTATTTGTGAGGCACTCAGATACTGCAGTGATGAGTGCCAGAAAAAAGTCCATGAGGAAATTAATTTTGTCTCCACAACAAGACTTGATTAGTAGGCAGTAAATAAGTCCTAGGGTTATATATGGAACAATGAAGATTAAAAAAAGAAAAATTGGATAGCTGCTCATTAAATGAGTACTTTCCAACCTATGAACTAAATGAGGCAGGGGTCCTGTGGAAAAATAATATGTGATCATGGAATTAAAAGATATATCATAATATATATGCACAAGGGTGCCAACTTAACGTTACAGGGGCAATCTCAATTCTAGCATTTCCTAACTTCTGAGTTCTTGGCTCTGCAATCTTACTTTTCTTTTAACATTGTTTTTATGTATAAATTTTATATATAAAGACCAATCCAACTTTTGTGCATCTCATGCATCACAATACTGATGATTTTAAGGGGGGACTTGACCACCGTCTACAAGTACCTACATGGGGAACAAATATTTGAAAATGAACTCTTTGGTATAGCTGACAAAAGTACAATACAACCCAGTGGCTGGAAGTTGAGGCTTAACAAAATTAGACTGGAAATAAGAGAGTTGTGTTCGTTTGTTTGTGTTTTTTTGTTTTGTTTTTTAACAATTAGGTTAACTATACATTGGAACAGTTTACCAAGGGTCATGGTGGCTTTTCCCTCACTGGCATTTTTAAAATCAACATTTGATGTTTTTCTCTAAAAGATATGCTATAGGAATTATTTTGGAGAAGTTCTATGGCTGAACTAAATAGGAGGTCAGACTACATGAGCATAGTGGTCACTTCTGGCCTTGAAATATGTGAATCTGTGTGAGTCTCCTGTGCTGTCACTAATTCTGGGGTGCTAGTCCAGTTCTTAGCATAATATAGAATTTCTTGAAAGCTGATTTGTATTACATACACTCAGGGGTGAAAGTGAGGGGGGATGGGCCGGCACAGTGTATTGGTAAAAGGTAGCCACCCATACCAGCACATACCACTGACTTTAAAGGGCTGCTGCGGCAGCACTTTAAGAACTCTGCTTAAAGTGCTGCCCCTTTTGCCCTCGGCTGCCAGCGGAGGAGGAAGTGAAGAAGTAGTTGCCCCGGAGCCGCGATTTAAAAGGGCCTGGGGGTCCGGCCACCACTGCCGCTGGCCAGAGCCCCGGGCCCTTTAAATCACCACTGGAGCACTGGACTGCATGGGCTAGGGAGCGCAGATGGACTGGGTGGAGGATGCTGACCCTGAGCACCGCCCCTTCTGCCTGAGGCCCCACCCCTTCTGGGGGGCAGAGCGGGCCGTACTGATAAGAGCTACATTTTACTTTCACTCCTGCATAATCTGCTGGTAAGACAGCTGCAAATGTTTGAAGTGTAGGCATGCTCTTGTTACTCCTGCGGCACTGAGGAACGAGTGTGGCACTCCTATAGGGTGCCACATCACCATACTATTTCCCTACGCAGAGGGAGTCGGGGTGAATGTAAACTTGATTTGCCTCATTAGAGCATTGCAAAAAGTAGTGGTGGCTTTGAGGATGTGGCTCATTATTTTATTTTTTTTCTAGCTCTTGTGGATTTCATGAGAGATTTTTACTCTTTGGAAAGTATTCATTGTATGTTTGATATATGTTCATGTTATTTTGTGTGTCTACTTTTTAATATAAAGAAAAACCCCAAATCAATGATTTTCAGTTTAAGATGACAAGAATATATTGTGCAGATCAAGCAGCGGAGCACCAAGCTAGGAAATGTTAAGCAGAAATACTACTTGTTCATTTCAAGAAACACTAAATGGACTTTTTTTATTTTAATGGGCTTGCCATATGTTACTTCTGTTGCATGATAAAACATTTTGCTTTTACTGAATTTAAGAATGTAATAGCCCCTGCTCCTTTTAGTGCTGTAGTAAAATGAGGAATGTGTTAGAATGATCATCATTTTTATTTTGGAAATGCCCAGTACTAGATGCTCTATGGGGAAGACAGTGCTTGCCTCAGAGCTTAGAAACTAATAACAACTATGCATTTTACTAGATTTGTTTTGAAGAGACAGTATCAAAGTAATTATATCTGTGGGTAAAATGTTCAAAAGTGTTTGTTACTTAAGAGTCTAATTTCCATTTTCAAAAGTGACTTAGGTACTTTGGCCAGTTTTTGAAAGGTATTTAGGTACCTAACTCCCACTGATTTCTAGGGAGCTCTGAAAATCCCTATCTGCATCCTTAGGCACCTAAATCCTTTGAAAAATCTGTTAGTGCCTAAGTAATTTAGGAGCCTATTGAAAATTTTACCCCACACTTTGTTTATATTATTAAAAATGGGGGGGGAGGTTTAAAATATTAGTATAATTTGTGCTAGTTATTACTCTGTGCATTTCACTGAGATTGTAAATGAAACAAACCTGATCCATTTATACTCATTTTTCAGGTTCTGTTTTTTATGATGTCTTTTAGTGCTGTTCTGTTTGTATTTCTTGTGCTGGAAGGAACGTTTAAATTTTAAAAAGTGTGTTAATAAATATTAATATTATTTGTTAAGCTAAATTAAGTTTTGGACCCAACTAAATTGACAATATTAATTTAAGATATTTAAAATATTAAATCTGATATTTGTATTTCACAAAATCTCTTGCTATAATAAAATGGGTTTTTAAAATAATGATATCCCTTTTATGCAGTCTGGTAAAACACAGCTCTGACTTCCTATTCTGCTTTAGTTTAGTCAGAAGTTCACTTGTAACTGATGCACTGAAATAATTAAATTTGGTGGGATGCAACAATTCTGGTACAGTTGGTGTGATTAATATTTCAGAACTCCGTTATAGTTTTTTCTCTTTGACCTCAGAATCAATAACCTAGAATGTGCTAAATATAAATATTTTGCTGCGTTTCTAACTTTTTTAGAGGTAGATTGTAAACAAACGTAGTTGCAAATGCTATTGAGGCTCAGCATAATGCCTTATATTTTCTGTAAAATGTTTTATTGTCAGTGTTTACTTTTGGGGAAAATGTGTGTGACTTAAACATAGCTAAGCAACTGCATTTGCAGTAAACGGTCAATGCATACATGAATTTTTAAAAGGAGCTGAGTTGAGCAATGTTGTTAAAATGCAGATTGTCAATTGCAATTTACTGGCTAGTCACGTCACTGTTTCAGTGCTTCTTATTTATACCTGAAAGGCTATGGGCACAAGGGACTTTGCCTAGCAGCTCTGATGATTCCTTTGACAGCTTTGTGATGAACTCTGCAAAACAATTTTAAAGCCTGTATTGAAATGTAATTAGTGATAGAATAGATCTGCTGAGAATCAGTGCTTTCTTCACTTATCAAATGTTCAAGGGGACGTATTTGTTCAACAATAGAAAATAATGTTAATTCTACCACAGAATCACTTTGTTTTATTATATTTTTAATTCCATGGAAAGCTGATTGCTTATTTTAAAAAATTTCTTAAGAGAAATACTAAGACTAAAATTAATGCTATCTGAACTTGGTTTCATGTAACATTTTATTTCAGAGAGATTTCATGTATGTTTTAATTCTACATAGTATTTTAGACTAGGTGAAAACTCTTAACAACAATAGTACTAATTTTGCTAGCAAGCAAAATGATTGGTGGTTTAACTGTAGCTCAGTCACAGAGAAGCGAATTCAGACCAGTAATAGTCAGTGATGATAATGCTTGGTAGTTGCTTTGCTACCAATGGGAAGATTATGATGATTTCTGCTTTTGTAGTTCCTATTATATGGGAGAAGGACAGAAAGTCAAGATTAAAATTTAAAAACAGCAATTGACAGTTTTTTATCCTGGATGGCTAACTATATTTTATTGCAGCCCTGCTGAGAACAATTCCTAGTCTGTCTATAACTATGTACATGTTGGGAGTTTTTAGCTATCCAGGTAAAGGAGAATATGCTATTTCTATAGGAGATGCCTTGTGTATAGTAAAACCAGATTAAATCACTAATCCAGGGACAGATAAAATATGACAGATTTCAGAGGGGTAGCCGTGTTAGTCTCTAATGTGCCACAAGGACTCCTCGTTTTTGCTGATACACAGACTAACAGATTTATTTGGGCATAAGCTTTCATGGGCTATTACCCACGAAGACAGACTTTCGTAGAGGAGGAGGCTGAGAACATTTATTTGAAAGATTGAAGGGAAGCAGTCAAAGATTAGAAAGCATTTTACTTTTGTTTAGAAAGCATTTTACAAATACGTGTTTTTGTAAAATACTCGGAATACAGATACTTAATAAAGGCAATTTTTTGATGCATAAATGGTCACGGTATTTAAATATTGATATGTCTGGTGGTAATCCCTAGACAAAGGTGACATAAAAGTATAGAATAAAATCTTGGCCCCATTGAAGTGAGTGGGAATTTTGCCATTGACTTCAGTGGGCCAGGATTTCACACACAATATTTATTATTTAATTTTTATCTGATGTTTTAGTATAAAAACTTAAAGCAATACACAGAGAACAGTCTCCCCTCCATAGATGATGTACTGTACTTGATGGGTATAACCTGTGAATTTATGAAAGCAGTTGCAGTCCCTTCCATGACTACTTAGTCCAGGGAAGGATTTAAGGAGAATTTGTGTGCTTATATTAGACCATTTTTATTTAGACCTTGTCTACAATAGGAGGGTTCTGCTGATAAAATTATGTTAGTATAGTTATACTAGAAAAAACATCTAGCATACATACAGTAATATCAATATAAAAATGCTTTTACTGATATAGCTTATGCTGATTCCAGCCAAATAGCATAAGCTATACCAGTAAAAGCAGTTATATTGATATAACTATGTATATGCTAGGGCTTTTACCAGCATAGCCATGTTCACTCCCCAAGCAGTCCATGTCGATAAAACTTTTACATGTAGACCAGGCCTTAGTTCAAGATGTCAGTGTCCTGTAGCCACAAAAAAGAATTCTGTTTATATTCATCACAATTGGTGTTGAATTTTATTCACTGTAGTTAAAAATCTAAACTGGAAAACTTACTCATTGTCATGAAGAAACTGCACTTTTGCTGCAGAAATAAAGGCTTAGATGATAATACAGAATCATACATCCATTCTGTGTAGAACATGGAGTGTCGTGAATAAAAACGTCTTTTGATTTCCTTATGATCCCATGTGAGCTGGCAAGTCCCTAAACCTCTGTATCTCAGTTTTCCCATCTGGAAATAATGCTTTTCTGAATCCCAGGGAGTTTTGTTGAAGCTTAATCTTTAGTATCTAAAGTATATTAAGAGCCTTGAATGGACATTCCTACGTTAGTGCAATTTTAACATTTTAATTGTATTTTTCTCTTTATAGATGGCTATTCCTATGAAAAAGAGGCAATGGAAAACTGGATCAGCAAAAAGAGACGGTCTAGTCCCATGACAAATCTCCCTCTCCAGTCTCTTATACTTACACCAAATAGGACTCTGAAAATGGCCATCAATCGCTGGCTAGAGACTCAGCAGAAATATAATGAAACAACTTAGTCTTGAATACACCAGTTGTTCAGTCAAATTAATTGCAATGAAATTGTAGGTAGTGGCAGGAAATAACTGTTAGAAATCTTAAACACTGGGAAGGAAAAAGGTAAGCTTCTCTCCATGATGTTTTTAGTCTGTAACTCATCTAGAGTCCCTTAAATACAGAACTTTAAACCAAAAAAAATGATTTTGATGCCTCATAAACTATTAGTTTCTTTTTAATATTTGAGTTTTAATTACAACATTTTTGTATGACAGTTCAAATGCTAATTGAAAATTATATATAGGCTTGGCAGAATTTGATTTTTATTCTTTTATAATTTAATTAGATCATGCTTATTTTAAAGCATTTTTTTCAATTTTTATCCATTTAAATTTTCACAGTTGCAGGGAATTATGGAGAGTTAGACAATAATTATTTAATGACAATTGATGTTGAGATTCAAAATTAGCTTTATAACTGTTAAAACAGAAATTGTCAACATCACATGTCAGAATATTCAAAGTGAATATGCTTAAATCAAAATCTAATTCATTCTCAAGCACCATTTTTCTTAGTTTGCATATCTATAAATTTCAATTTTCAGTGGAAATATTTTAATGTGTGTGTACAATGAAATTGATGTTTACAGACATTTATTGATTTTAATAAAAATCTAATCCTTCCAAGCCTAAATATGTGCATGCTTGAAAAAATAAAGTTGTCTTTTACAAGTGGCAATACCGTAATGTCTGTTTTTGAGCGTCTCAAAACATCTGGTATATTTAACTACTGCAAACAAAATAAGAGTGTTAAGGTTGCAGTGTCAACCACTCAAAAGTTAGGAATTCCCAGTATTAAGGCTGTCTGTGAAACCTTTATTCAGCCCCTTTGTGCATATGTGCAAGTCTTAAATTACATGCTTACATACTACTATTTTTGACTTATTCAGTGAGTGCATCCCCATTTGTTTCTACCCATCAGAGGAGTCCTGGAACAGACATCCAGTATGAGTTGTGAGGGCAGACAACCCAACTTGACTTAATTAGTTTTTTAAAAAAGAGCTGGACAAATTTGTGTAGGATTGTGTGATGTGGTTGCTTGCAGTAGGGCAAGGGGCACAGCTCAACAACCGTGTTTCATTTCTAGTTTGTCTTCTGTTTCTAAAGTTCAAGATTCAGGGTTTCAGCTGGTCACCTGCTGGGGTCAAGAAGGAATTCCCTCCCTGACCCCATCCCCCTATGCATTCTCAGGTGTTTTTGTCATCTTTCCCTGGAGCAATGGGATGACGTGGGCAGGGCGGGCAAGGGCTCTGAGGTTGCACCAACATTCTCTGATCATCCTGTGTGGGGTCAGGGACAAATTTTCTCCAGGTCAGATTGACAGAACTGTTGGGGGTTTTGCCTTCATCTGTAGTTTGTGGGTGGGGATCATTTCCCTGCCACTGCAGGGGCCTCAAGCACCAGTGCACCTTGGTCCTTCTTATTTGCTGCCTGTGGCACATGATAATCTACTCTCCTGAGGGTCTTCTTTACTTTGGTTTCATTTCCATTGCTGTGTTTAGTTAGTGTATGGGGGCTGGGTGGTGTTGGGGGCCACTGATAAACAGGTCAAACTACATGATCTTGTGATCCTTTCTGGCTTTAAACTTCATGTTCTATGTATGCTCCTGCAGGATTGTGGGTAGTGCCTGCCTTCTCCCTTCTGTGTTCTCTTAGGGCTTTGTGCTTTGAGATACTGAGGTCCTAGAGAACTGTTGTCCTTTTGTGGCCATTTCCAGGATCATGAAAAAAATCTGCTCCTTCAAAAACCCTTCAAGGATCTGAAAACCCAGTTTTACTTTGAATAGGCGTGTTTTTATTACAAGTATAAGGGATCATACTCGGAGCAGTCTCTGGTCTGGTCCAGCAGAATAGAGCAAAGAAGAAGAAGAAGAGAGGCAGGAGAACTATGCTCCTGTGTTTTTCTTCTTGCACTGCTCTGAACCCTCCCATACACACCTACCACTTCCCTGCCCCCACTGCTCCCCTCCTTTCCTGCTGCTCTCCCCATTTCCCACTCTCCACTACCTGACACACCAGGGAAGCCAGGCAGACTCATATCTGGCCACAGCACTCTTACGGAAGGAATATTGCGACTCATAGAAACTATCCTCAAACCACTCACCACATAGAGTCAACTTCCTTCAGGATATGACTGACCACCTCTAAAAACTGCAGCATTAAAACTATCCTTGCCACCATGAATGTCGCCTCCCCATACATCAACTTCTCTCACAATGACGCTGTCTGCCTGAAATATTTACAAGATAATGGACAACACTCAAATATCCACTCCAAACACATCACCAGAATCCTTCATTTCATCCTCACCCATAACAATTTTACATTTAACAACAAACACTTTGTCCAAACTATGGGAATAGCTATGGGTATTAGGATGGCTCCCTAACATACCAACCTCTTCATGGGCCACCTTGAAGAAGAATTTCTGGACAAATGTACCACGAAACCAGTGGTATTCCTGAAATACATACATGTTATTTTCATCCTCTGGACAGATGACCTAAGCTAAGGGATACATTTCAATCACAACTTCAACAAGCACTCCCCATCATTTAAACTCTCCCTAGAAAAGTGATACTCAGACCTCAGTGGTTCAAGAACCAAATTAGCGATCAAAGAGCCACAGTAGTGTGACTTAGTTTCATTTAATGTAGCACTATATATAGTGATTCTCACAGCAAATAAACAACTTAGTGCCAGTTGACAACTTAATTGATTAATAACATAGTAAAAACATTGATTGAATTATTAACCACACTAAGTTATTAACCAATCACACAGTGTTTTAATATTGTGTGCTGCAAAGAGCCTTAAGAGACACATTAAAGAACCACTTCCTGCTCTAGAACACTCACATGCTAGCATCAACTTCCTGGATCTCATAATCAGCTTCAACACCTATAAACAAGAAACCAATGGATCACCACACTTAACCCTCACAGATCCAGTAACCACTCCAACCATGTCCAGAAATCTACTAGCTACAGCCAGGCACTCAGATACTAGAAAAGATTCTCAGAAGAGAGAACCTATATACTAACACTCAAAACTGCCTTCACCAAACAAGGACACTCCACTAGGGCAACAGATCACATCATGGGCCACCGAAATACCCTGGGCGAATCTACTTTAGTACAGAATAAACCTCTCTCTGACCATACACCCCTGGTTGTCACCTACCACTCCACACTGGAACCCAGCTGGTGTATCATCAAACAATTACAATCCATACTTGATGGGAACCATATCCTAAAAGAATTTTTCTAGCTTCCCCCTCTCTTGACCTTCAAATTATTCCCCACCCTCTACAAAGTCAACATCAGAAGCAATCTGCCCATGGACAAGGACACACTAACTCGGGGTGGGCAAATTACAGCCCGCAGGTGACATCCGGCCTGCAGGACCATCCTGCCCGGCTGTCCCCACTTCCCTGCAGCCACCCCAGCGTTCTGGGCGGCAGCGGTGCTGAGCCCTCCTGTGGAGTAGCACAGCAGCATGTCTAGCTCCAGCTAGGCCTTGCGGCTGCCAGAGTATACTGCTCTGAGTGACATGGTAAGGGGGGGCAAGAGGCTTGGATAAGGAGGAAAAGAATCTGAGGAGGCAATCAGGGGCCAGGGAGCAGGGGCGGGGTATGAGAGGTGCTCCTGGGGGGGGGGAGTTAGGGTGGGAAGGTCTTGGGAGGGGAGGGTCAGAGGAGCAGGGGTGGTTGGATAGGCATGGGAGTCCTAGGGATCTGTCTGGGGGCAAGGATGTGGATAGGAGTTGTGGCAGTCAGGGAGCAGGGGGGCTTTGAGTAGGGGATGGGATTCTGGGGAGCAGTTAGAGTGGGGGGTCTCAGGAAGGGGCAGTCAGAGGTCAGGGAGCAGCGGAGGTGGGATGGGTCAGGAATTCGGAGGAGGGCAGGCATGGGCCAGGGCCAGGGCCAGCCTTCTTGGGGAGGTACAGCCTTTGCTACCTGCCCCTCCATACACTTTTGCAACCTTGATATGACCATTGGGCCCAAAAGTTTGCCCACCCGTGCACTAACTCAAAGTGATACTGGACACTGCCAGAACAACAAATGCAAACCCTAGAGCCATCTCTCTAGGGCTGTGATGACCAACATCGCCCACACCATACCTTTCAAGATCCATGGGTCTACTCCAAGGGTGGGCAAACTACGGCCCATGGGCCTCTCCTCCCTGGCCTCTAAGCTCCCAGCGGGGGAGGCTCCCTGCAGCCCTTCTCGTGCTGTCCCCCCCACTCCCCGCAGCCTCCGCATGTGGCGCTCTGGCCCATAGCTCCTGCCGGCGGCTTTGGTGGCACTGCACACTCTGCGCTCCTGTGGGGCAGCATGTCTAACTCCAGTGCAGCGTGGTAAGGGGGCTGGGGCCAGGGGGGTTGGATAAAGGGCAGAGGATCCCGGGGGGTTATCAGCAGGGAGTCGTCGGATGGGGCGGAGGTTCCGGCGGGACACTCAAAGGGTGGGGAATTGGGGGTGGTGGTATAGGGCACGGAAGTCCTGGACATCTCTCGGGGTGGAGGGATGGAGAGGAGGTGGGGCAGACAGGGAGGAGGGGGGGACAGGTAGAGGATGGGGTTCTGGGGTGGGGGAGGTCCCTGGATAGTGTGGTTAGGGGACAAACAGGGGTGTTGGATGGGGTGAGGGTTGTGAGGGGGGGGCGGTCAGGAGGTGGGTGGGGGGTCTGGTGCCAGGCACAGTCCTGCCTACCTGGCTCTCCATACAATTTTGGAATCCTGATGCGGCCTTCGGACCAAAGTTTGCCCACCCCTGGTTTATCACAGCCCTGTAATGTAACGTAACGCGGGGGGGGGGGGGGTCAAAATGTTTCCAGATAACTAACACCGAACTATGACAAACAGCGAGACTCAGCGCGGGTATGTGAACACTCTCCCAAAGAGCTCATTGATGGCTCACGGCGCATGCGCAGAGGAAACCTGTGCACTGTGGCCAAACGAGGAGCCTACATTCAAAACGTTGCTAGCTGTGCAGAGAAACACGCGGTGCGGGCTTTACCCAGCACGCCGTTAACTACGGCTGTTCAACCAGCCCTTGCGCCACGGAGTAGGGCCCAGCCGGGAGAAGAGCTCGCCGCGAGCGCTAACAGACGTCAGGCCAATGAGCGGTGTCAAACACTGCACGTGCCTCGCCCCGCTCAACGTCCCTCTGCCCACAGGGCGCTCCCGGGCCACCGGCCCCCTGACACTGCCCGGGCCCAATTTCCCTGGGCCTAGTGTTCTACCCTCACCTACGCCCCGCACGCAGACATCGCCCCGCCCCGCGCGCACTCAGCGCCCATGCGCTCGCGGCCCCCCCCCCCCCAGGCCAGGCTTGCACGCGGCCCTGCTCCCCTTGACACGTGACACCCCCCCCGTACTAGGCCCCACCCACTTCACGGACCCCTCCCCGTTACGAATACTTTTTTGGGGGCGGGGGGGACGAACGGGTTCCGCGACTCTACCATAGCGCCCTGGGGCCCGGGGAGGGGGCGTGGCTCCGCAATACGACGCCGATTGCGCTGCTTCCGGAGTTGGCCCTCCCCTGCTGGAACCACCCCCCCCCCCCCCCCCCCCCGGCCGGGTTACGGCCGCGCTGCTGAGGCGTGGGCGGGAAATGCTGCTAACGAGCCGCGTGGGGCGGGCTGCAGGCCCCGCAACGGGGGAGGCGGTTACTGGCGGGAGAGTGGCGGGTGCCCTGGCCCGAGGCGATGCCTGAGCCTGTAACCCGGCGCCTGCCTGTGTCTGGCCAAGGGCCGGGTGTTTGGCGGGCACGGCGCTGTGGCTGGGCAGCAGCGCACGGAGTGAGCGTGTCGCTCGCGGCTCTCGATCAGTCGATGCCGTGGAGCGAAGCGCTCGGCCGTTACCGCTCTACCCCCCCCTTCCCCCCTCCACAAACTGCGGGGGGGGAGGGGCCAGGGGGTTTCCCGTTGCAGGGCTGCCCGATTCAGCGCGGGGACCCCCGGCACGTGGCTTGACGCACCGTGGCGCCGGCCTAGGGTGACCAGACAGCAAATGGGAACAGTCAGGACTGGGGACGGGGGGGGGGGGGGGGGCCCACGTACTAGAGATCGGGACTGTCCATCTACAATCGGGACGGCTGGTCACCCTGCTCCGGCCCCGTCACCACCCCCGTGGCCCGCCTGCTCCTCTCCTTGAGACGTAGCACACAGGCGCGCGCTCCGGGCCACCCCCCCGCCCTTCCGCAGCACTTGAAGTCAAATCCTTGCCGTTGTGGCTTCCCCCGACCCCCAAGCTGTGATTCCCGGACCGGGAATGTTGAATTTCCCACCCCGCGACAAGGCGATTGATGCTCTAGGCTGAGGCTCACACGCAGCTGCCTCGGGGCACATCTAGTCAGCCGGGTCTCCCCTTCTGAAACGGGGGAAAGGAAAGTTGTTTCTGGTCTAGCACTTGAGAAAAGTGCCATCCTATTCCAACTAGTGCCTCTCTCTCCCGCTCCGGGCTGCCTGGCGCCTCTCTGGCGCCTCTTCGCCTTCTCCCCCATCGTCTCGTTAGTAACGCCCTTCGGGGCACTCTGCACGATCCTGGGACACAAGGGGCCGAGGGAGCGAGCTGACCTACTTCCTATACGGGAAGGTTGTTAATATGAGATTGCTGCATGTGGGGGGCATAGCCTAGTCCCGTCGTGCCTGTCTCATGCACCTTTGAAAAATTCCACCCCTTCTTCAGATGCAGTAGCTCAGCCCATGACTAGAAGTAATGATATTTTGCTCTATACAAATGACACAACAAAGCAACCAACCTCTAGCACTCAACTATCAGAACTTGCAAAATGCTTCTCTGCCCCCTTCCCCCACACGTGCTTTGTGAACTGGAGGAGAACCAGTGTACTCCACCATCATGCTGTAGGAGAGGTACGTGCCTCAAGGTGCAGACCCATAACCTTTCACATGTGGGGTGTAAATAACGATTAAAAATAGTAACCATATAACCTCTTAAAATATTACCAAACCCTTAGCCTTTAAGGAGTTCACATAGGTAGGGAACTCAGGGTTTTGCATAGGGATGCACTGAGGGGCCAGAGGACGGAACTCCTGATGGAGGGCGGCAGCAGAGGCTTGGGTATGGGGCCAGAGCTTAGCAGCTGAACAGTTAAACTTTTACATCCCTATTTGAAACCACTCACTGTTTAGGAGTACACATGTCCAGTGCACACTGGACTGAGGGTTCCAGTAAGTGCTCCACCTTTTTCCTTCTTTTTGATCTGCACAGTAGAGTTAATACCACCCTCTCCCTTTTAAATACGTAGTTAATTCTAGTGATGGAGAGATGATGTATTAAAATAAAGATCTGTTGCTTAGTTTGGCTAGAGTAGCGTAGTTCTGCTCCACCTCTATGGCAAATCCTGCAGAGAAAATGGGTTTAAGAAGTGTATTTCTTGTCCCTGTACATTTCTTTCTTATTGGTTGCTTCATCTTTCTACAGCCTGAAATGTTATTCTGCTAAAATTTGTATGGGATGTAGATACTTCCAATGAAGGAAGTCTCCTTATGCAGGAGGCACTGTTGAGCAAGACACTAGAGAAGGGCTCCGGGAAAATGAGACTCTTAGCTTGTTAGTTTACCTTCAATAGTTGTCTCTCTCCTGTCAGACACAGATATCCATTTCAAAAATTACTTTTTTCTCCTGCTGATAGTGGCACATCCAAATTAAACAGCCTCTTAGAATTGGTATGCTAATGCACAACCCTTTTTTTTGCTTTCTATGTGTATAAATGCATTTTACTTCTGTTCTATTCTGTGCATCCGATGAAGTGGGTTATAGCCCACGAAAGCTTATGCTGAAATAAACTGGTTAGTCTCTAAGGTGCTACAAAGTCTTCATCGTCTTATTTACAGATACAGACTAACACGGCTGCTAATCTTAAACCTATCAAAATAGGAGTGTCCACACACTGATTTTTACTGATGTAGTTACAGCACTTTAAATTCACCCCTGGTCTTATACACCATTATAATTTCTCTGTGTAGACAAGTCCTTGGAGCAAATAAAATTTGAACAGTTTAACCAAATACTCCTACTCATTGTCCACGGTAACCTCCAGGGCCTAATATATTCTGGAAAATAAGAGAAGTTCCTCTTATCTAGTTGGAGAGCTAGGAACAAACACTGAGCATGCCTTGAGAGCATCTTTTGATCTCTTTGGTGGAGCAGCCAGTTCACTTGCTTCTACAGTGACTCCAAGAAGACATGCTTGGCTCCACAACAGCAGCTAATCACCTGAGGATTAAGTCAGAGCTCTAGGCCTCTGGTCTGAGGACTGATATTTTCAGGCTTGACAGATATGGTGCAACAGAACCTCAAAATTATGGACACTTCAGGAAAATGGAGAAAATGGCCGCAGGGGTGATGAGTGAGGCACCTTAGGACACCGCAGCGTTAGTGGGCGTGCAGTGCACACCCTTTACAACTGAGCTGCTCCTCCAGAGTGCAGTGTGCAGGCAGGAGCTCCAGCAGCTTACGCTCCAGGCCAGGTTTCAGTCGCAGTTCAGGAAGTTTCTTTCCCTGTTTTGAGTTTGAAAGCTTGTCCCCCTCCCAGATAGTGGGAAGGGAGAGGGGAAAACAGCATTCACCACTTCTTACCTGTCAATGGCTGCCCTGTGCAAGGGGGTGGGTGGCAACAGGCAGACCAGATGTGCCTACCTTTAAGATGCAATACAGGCACAGAACAGTACAGTATTTGCTGGTTTGTTTGGGGGTTTGTTGTTTCCACTGCTGCCTGATAGCTTACTTCTGGATCCCCATGGTGTCTGGTTGATCCTCAGTCCATAACTGGTGTTTGTATCTTTGAGGTTCTATTGTACTGGAGAAGCTTGTTACCCAAAATTTGGGCCAGCGACTAAGCTTAGGGAGGATTAATGACCCACCAGAGTTTGGCAGAAAGCAGCACATTTATTACATTGATATCTATGTTCCAAAGAAGGAGGGGGACAAGAGGAGGAGCGGGGGTCAGGTCACACTCACACTTGCATACTCACGCTCCCAGGACAGGCACAGCACTGGAGATGTCAGGATCTTTCAGGGTAAGTGTACCACAGCGCAGCAATGGATGGTGTGATGAGGGTAAATCTTCCCAAGGCAGATGGAATGCAACTCAGTTGGTCCAGGCAAAGGGCCTTCTTGGGAGGTACAAGCTTGAGCGAGAGAGCACATGGCACCTTCCCCTTTTAAGGACCAGCTCCTGGCCTGCGACTAGAGATGACTTGGCTGCATCTGGTTGGTCACACCCCAGCTGAGGCAGGGTCCATGCAGTGTCCATGCTTTGGGTGTGTGATTGCTGCCCAATTAGAGTCCTAGACACCTTGTCTACCTTTGGAGCTCTTCTGTCATCTAGCTGTTCAAGCAGCCCATTCATTTCACAAGCACTCCAGGAAGGAGGGGTGGGGGAAAGCCACTTCACAGGTATTCAAAGGGGGGGGGTGGGGAGGGAAGTGTAACAGACTTTTTAAGCATACAGGTATACATAGGATACAGATCACTGCTGCTCCTACTATATAGCTGATGGCAATCAAGACAAGTCTTTCATCTTCAAAAGATATCCTGCATATTCTCCAGTTCTCAGTCATCAGTTTACCCTCATGATACTGGTGAAGCTATACAGACCTCATCAGAGGAAAACGGGGGAGCAGGGAGAATCATATAATGCAGTTACTAACAGACCCTTTTCTATAACCATACACCTCAATTTAATTTGTGTGCATCTGTCAGTGGTTTTCTACTACTATACAATACACAAAATAAGAGTGCACTTCTCAACCCACTATATTAATAGTCTTTATTTTATAAGGAAAAAATACAGTAGCAGTGCAAAAAGAGAAATACAGAAGAAGGGAACAAGACTTGTACAAATATCAAAGAAACAGTAAACAATAAATAAGCTAGGGTGTAATAATGCAAACTCCTAAGGAATTTGTAAAAATGTGTAAAGTTATTTTTACAATGTACCTACTGTACATGGGAATAAAAGTTGAAAATTCCAACTTGTACAACACAAAACTTTATTACATACAGGAATGTCATTACAACTATTCATTTTGAAAACATTCTTGCAAATATAGAACCTTTTTCCTCCCAAGCTCTGAAAAAAAAATTTCAACCCCATCCTACAAAGCAATGTGCACCTACCCTTTTCCTCAAATTTTCATCTTAATATTCTCAAAATAATACATCAGCCTTCCTATATTTTTTTTCTATAAAGTATTTCATTCCTGTACCTCTTCTTTGTGAATGTACAATACATCATTTTCTATTAAGGTAGCACCTCAAAGATGTTTTAGGTAAACTATATAAAGTGCGGTTACTGGTATACTGTTAACATGCCATAATATAGTAATATTCAGTGCAATAACCAGTATGGTTGAAGCTTTTTTTAAGAAATGCATGCAAATCTGTTGCTGTAATTTACTGGATTTTACTTGGTTTCTTGTAGTTATTAAAAATATATTTACATGTCAAAACATAGCTGCTTAAAGTTTACTCATATACAGGTGACTTAAAGTTCCTAAATTTACATCATGCATCCCAATTAAATCCCCCTAGAAAACTAATGAAATAATACTATATCTTTTTGATAAGAAAACAGTCATTTACAGCTCTGGATGTTACATACTGTGTATTTTACTCATAACTTTGTTGGAATCAAGTATTTTAAGTACTAGAAAGAGGCATAGTTATAATTATTATGCAAGTGATGACTTTTAATACAATCAGAAGCCAAGATTAAAGCCCTATAGAAGAGGAAAATGTTATAAGTCTTACAATAATGATGGAGTATAATGAAAAGTAAATTATTTTTTTCCTCTTTCAAGGTCCCAGTTCTATGCATTCACAATCTTAGCTAACCATGTGAATGCATTTCTAGTTAAATTTGACATTCCACTTAATATTCTTGTTCCATGGTGGTATGTATAGCTTCTTAAGAAAGTGGTTGTATCCCATATTTCTATTAATACTACTGGCCAACCAACTCATAATCAGAAAAATGGCCAGATAATAATCAATATATTATGCAGAAACAACATTCTATGATTAAACAGACCTATAGTAGTGATTAACATAAGTAATCAATAAGCTGTTATGTGCTAATTTTTATAATCAGTTTATTATCATATCAAATGATATATTCATACATTAGACTCTATGAATGATCGCTTTGGTTTTGCAGAAGGGACAGGACTTAGATGACCTTCCTTGTTAATATGAGACTGCTGTTCAGATAAAGCATCTGGATACAAAGGAGGAACAGTTTTAGCTGTCCTGGTTTCTTGACAGTGCACAGGCATTTGGCACTTGAGCTCCTCAAGTTCTTTAGGCTGCATTCCATTTTGGATATTTTCTCCAGGGACAATAACAGGAGAGGAAGTTTTAGTCTGATTACCGTATCCACCTGTCTGTCTGGTAGAGAATTGCTCACAGTTTGAAGATTGAACAAACCCACCAGAAACATCTGTTAGTAACCCTTCAGATGCCTGACAATGCCAAGTGCGACTAGTTTGATTATTCTGCTGCTGGAACCTTGCTGTCTTATCCATGATCCCCATAAAAGGTGTATTCCGAGGTCTGTGTTCAGTCGTACCACTCTGAACTTGACTAACTTTATTTTCCTTGATTCGAACATCTGGCCCTAACCCTTTCACGCTATCTGAAAAGCTGCTGCTTGAAGTTAAACTATTGGTTGAGCTGGAAATGATCATGCTGCTAGATGGAGAGCCAGAAGAGATGACACTAGTTACAGAGCCTTGCTGCCTTATTTCACTGCAATTCATTTGAACTCCCTGAATTGGAGCTGCTTTCTCCATGACTGAAGGTGCAAGGACAGTAAGCCTATCAGTGGTTTTGGCCTTGCTTGTGAAAGAGTGAGAAGAGACACACTCACTATGCTGTAAATGGGAACATTGGTTGGATGCTAACTTTTCATTGTACAGTCCAGAGCTGAAACCTGTGGGAATGCTTCCAGTTAATAAAGCATTTGGCTCATCTAAATGCTGACTTTTATTGGTTAGATTTCCAGGGTGTCGGACTGGCATAGCATTTGGGGGAAGATGCTGGAAAGGAGACTGTGTCTTTGCACTACATAGTGTAGCTACAGTTCTTGACCCAGGCTGAATGGAGTTCAGATGCTGATTCGTTTTTACAATCTGTGCTTGCTTTGTAGATTGCATGATCAACCCTGGTTCTCTCAGATGTTTACTCCCATTTTTTTTCTGAGGGGACATGGGTCTGGCTTTCTGCTGAAGGCCTTCTTGAAGAATTCTGCTGTAGGGAGAAGCTGTCTGGGAACGCTGCAGCCTCTGCGAAGATGGAAAGGGGTCATCATGGTGTGGAAATTCTTCTTTTCTCTCTTCTGGATTAAAATGATCATTCACTCCTTGGACATTCTCATTGTCAGAGTCATTCTGCTGTGCTGGCAGTGGAGAATGCTGCTTTTGTTGCTGTGTTCTCTGAAACTGTTTGCACTCCTCTTCTACTCTAGCTAGGAGCCTTCTGATTTCTTGATTACTGGGGCACAATTTTATGGCTTCACGTAGGTCAGCAAGAGCTGTAAGAAACTGTCTGTATAAAGGAAAAAATAAATAAAAGTAAACTGTTCCAAAGGAACGCCTCACCCACCTTGTCCGTCTTAAAGAAAAAAAATGAATACAACTTTGAGCAATTAAACTTCCACCATTGATTACTGGGTGTCATCTCTATTACCCATCAAAGCAGACCCTTCACCTATATTGTCTTTTATCAGTATCTGCTACATGATATGGTGGTAGGAAATTAGGGAATCCTCAACACTCAAAGGGCACCTTAGCAATGAGGAGAAAAGAGACAAAGAAGTCCTGTATCATTCCCACTTCATCCCATTGGAGGATTAGAATCCCTTCAAGAAGGCAAAAGCAGCGAGCTAGCTAGCAGCACTGGACACAGAATCAGGAAGGGATAAAGAATTCAGCACAAAAAGTGCTTCACTGTAACTGGCACACTGTGTTCCTTTGTAATGTTCCATGCCTCAGAATAAGTGCACCCTTCTCTCTGGCTAGGGAAGAAGAAGGGAAAAGGTACTACTTGTGGGGACCAGATTCTTTGGAAGGTTAGGTTTCCACCATACTCCTAGGGAAATACTGCGCATGGGTAGAATTTATGTCCCCTGAATATTTATTTGCTTCCATGCAGAAAAATGATTTTCTGACAGGGAAGCAAAGGGAAGCCAAACAACAACGGTCATGTGACCCTCCCAGCAGTATGTTTCAGGTGCCTAGGGCAGCGAGCAGAAAGGTAGCTAACTGGGTCAGGGGGCAGGACTGGAGAAGACCTAACTGGCAGCTCATACCCTGTGCCGGGCTCAGCTGCTGGTTCCAGCTGGGCTGGGGAGGACAGGACTTCCTCTTCCCCTGTGTGGCATCAAGGCCGTGTCAGACCTGCTCTTAGATTTCTCCCCTGGCTGTAGGAGATTACAAAACACTCTCGCTCGCCCGCCCGCCCTCCCACGCCCCATGCTTCCTGCACCCTCCCCCTGCAGCTGAGGAGTAATGGGATTACTGAACAGGGAGCTGCTCCCTCATCCACCCACCCTCAGTGCATCCAGACCCCCATCATACTCATACCTCATGTCCCACTGAGCTTCATCCTCCCCAAACTCAGAAGCCCCCCAATGAGCCCTACTCACCTGTGCCTGGATCCCCACCTCACCAAGCCTCAACCAGTTGCTCCTGGATCCCCGCTCCACTCCTCCAGCATCTGGACCTCACCACTGACCCCTGCATACCCAGACTCCCCTACTGAACTCGATCCCACACCCAAAGCCTGCTGCTGAGCACCAACCACCTGGACCCCCCTGCAGTGTCCCATTACCATTGCACCCAGAACCCCGCAACAGGCCCCTGTGCATCCAGATCTCCCCAGATCCACTGCCCCTCATAGAATCCTCTCAATCCACACCCAGATACCTCCACATGTGGATCCTGCTTTGCTGAGCTTGCCTGCCCAGACCTGATGCACCTGGCATGGAGGGGCAGGACCCTGAGGTGTTTCTGGGGCAGGCCCGGTCCTTGTGCTGTCAGGCTTGGGTGCAGCCTCACCGTTGAATCTGTGTCCTGCGGGGTATCTGCATGAACAGTGATCTCCCACCTCCGTGCAGCCAGTGGCCTGTGCTCCCCAGTGCCATGCTGGAGCTTCCACATTTATTTGACAACGTGCAGAATTTTAAAATCCCATCCACCTAGCTAGTTTTGGTACCCTGCCAAGAATGCTGATGTATTATGGCTGGCTCAGTCCAGGGAGTGGGCTTGACAACACAAAGCCAAACCCGACAGAGGGCTATTGGCCTATGGAAAAAGCTAGGATAGAAGGGAATACAGTGCAATTTACAGTCATTTATAAAAAGGTAGATCCCAAAACTGGGCATTTACTCACTTTGACCATCATTATTTAAAACTACCACCATCAGGAATTCCAGAAACAACTTATTTAATATGCTGCCTACCTGGCACTTTTCACTTGCATTAAATTCACTTAACTCCCACAAAATTAACAAACACAAACAGAGAAGAAGAAAAGGGAACAAAGAATTTGCAAGTATATCTAACTTAAAGCGCCTTACATTTACCTGCAAATTAACTGTTTAAAAATGTTATGAAACAAAAATCTATGTGTATAGACATAGACAGTACCTGCTGTTTCTCTTGGCTCTTGCTCTAGCATAATAGGCTTCATAGGATTTGGGTTTCAGATCAAGTGCCTTGGTAGCAAACTCTTCTGCCATGCCAAAGTCCTAATTTAATAGCAGTTATATTTTCAATGTATTCATTGAATTCATTCAAATGCACATTTAAATATTTTTAAAATGCACGTTAGTTGCAGACAGTACCAGAAAGAATCTCGAGAGCGCCCAGGGCCTACCCACTTCAGACAGTATTACGTAAATTGGCAAAAGGAAAGTTGAAGGGTTAAAAAAAGGGATCGGGATGGTCCTTATTCTGCCAATCCTAAATCATGTCTACACAGGGAAGTTGTCCAGCATACCTATTCCAGAATAACTATTCTGTTATAGCCCCCTGTGTTGACACTCTATTCCAGAATAAAAGCAAGGCAGTTATTCTGAAATAGCTATGCTAGTCAGTTTTGCCCATGAAGACAAGCCTTGAGTACTACTTTACTTTACGAGGAGTCCCATTGGTTCTGGCAATATAGGGCTCAAAATCAGTAAATGGCTGAAATAACAGTGGATAAGGAGTTTACTAGTACTAGAGGTTGGAAAGGAAGGGGTCCCACCACTTACATGTGCAGTGATCCATGACACTATCAATCACTTCTGGAGTAACAGGTAATTTGCCCACTTATATGGTTTTCCCCTCTCCCCTTGTCCCTCACTTCATGCTAGTACCACAGTACCTCCCAATGATATCTTTTCCTGCCCTTCTTTAGCTCAGCAGGAAGAACAAGAATCCCAAGAGCATCATGGTGCAAAGACAGCATACTAGCCCTTTATACATTTATGGGGTTTGAGCTTCATTGAGGTTTCCAGTATTCCAAGCACATGAGCAACAGAACAACAATAAGAACTTACATTGGTTTTTCTGCGACACCGTGAAAGGTTTAAATATAGGGAAACTCTTAGTTCATTGAAAGTTTTCATTTCTTCTCCAAACCCTTCCCGAGGAAACTTCCTTAAGGCATACTGATATCGCTGAGCTGCTTCTTTCATCTTCCCTTTCTATAGGTTTAGAATACAAGAGCTTTAGAAGCTGGATTTGTAAATTCCTCAGTATTAATAATTACTATTTGACATTTGCTAAACAGATGCTCTTCAAATGGAATCTATTTTGACAGATTTTATATTTATAAATAAGTATTTTTTTTTTCAAAACAGGGATAGTTATTCAAAAATTTCCATTTAATTATGTAACATTGGTGCCAAAGCAGAGTTCTTCAGACACATGAGCTCTTGTTGATAACACAACTTCTTGGTCTAGTTTTTGATGTGGAACAGTTTTACAGAGGGTAAGTGGACAATTTCTCTCTTACAGGGGAAGGATATTTGCTCTTAAAGCTCCTTGGTTCGCAGGCCCCACAACATGAGGGAAGGGGGCTGCATATACCTTATTATCAATACTTGCTTAAAGACATAGCAGCAGGTGTTTTAACAATCATTACTACCTTTGAGTAATAGTACACTTACAACATTCACAGTTAGCAATGAAAATAATAATCTACTTACTTTGTACATGATATTTCCTTCTTCCATCAACTTCTGTAGTAGAATAATCAGAATATCAGGTTTAGAAGTGGCCATTGCCCATGCTGCATTTCCTGCAAGTTAAAACATTAAATATTTTTCAAAGGACACTTCTGATATTACTATAAAAAAAATGAAGGACTTGTTTCCAACATGGTTTCACTCTGAAAAACGTCAGTGGATATTCCACATGTGATGAATGATTGTAGAAATGTTTATACATACAGCAGCCTGGTATTAATGGTTCAAAGTGTGTTTGCCCTGCTTTAGATCCCATTTCAGGAGACCACTGAAGCATGTGTTTAAGTGCAGTCCTAAATAAGGATGCTTTCCTGAACTGTGATTTAAAGGTGATCTAGATTCATTAGCAATCACATACACAAACACACAGTAGTAATAGCCACATAATTAACTGTTGAACCACAGGATAAATTAGAGCCATTAATTAATTGCATTCCTCATGCATCTGACAACCTCACCTGCCCTTTAATCTGTTGCCCCCATGACTTTTAATATTCAAAATCTTATAGCATTTTCAAACAGTTGCACTTTAACACAAAACCCAAACGTGGAATTTCTCCTCAGAAAAGATAAACATCTCATGGGTTAAGGACTGAATAGCATCGGTCCTGGATTTCATGCCTTAATCCATGGATTAAGTCCATGAGGGCTAAAAACAGGGCCTTTGGATCATTAGAAGGCCAGTAATCTCACCTTTCCCTATAACAGAGATACAAGCTTTTTGATTCTAGCCCATCTTATTAGATAGTGAGATATGGGACCTTAAAATCAGAACAGTTGTGTGCATAGAAAAGTTATTTTCGATTGTATTTTTAGAAACTTTTAAAAATTATTTCTACCCTCCAAATCCTAACTTCAGAGTCCTGGTAACTAAGGCACCTGGTTTCACAGATGGAAGATTAAAAATAATATCAATACAATTTTAAATAACCCCTGAAACAGTTCTAAAGTAGTTTTTCAGAACAACATCCTACGATGTGGTAAAACTTTATCAGTATCCTTTTGGGATGACTTCATAATTCATGTCTAGCCACTAGCATGTAAAGGCCCTATTCCAAATAAATGTGAATAAAATTTTTTATCATACTATCATGTATTCTCCATATATTAAATAAAAAAGCCCCTTCTTGACCATTAGGTACCAGTCTGCTTTTTTGAGGCTCTACGGCCTCCGGCTATAGCCAAGGTTCAAAGTGTTAAGGGAAATACAGAAGTGGGAACAAATAAACTGACTGCTTAACACACTACATATGTTTTATACAACTGAACCAGCAAGCCTGGTACAGATTCATGGGCTTTAAAACATGTGACTATCACCTGGAAAAAAGTGTCTAAAGTGCTTTGATCACCTAGCTCTTGAGCTATGCAGTGAGTTAATGTCTGGAAAAGATTTTCATATGCTAAATACCTATTATACAACTATTTTAAAAAGGAAGCTCCAAAAGTTATGGAAATGGAAATTTTTTTATTAGAACCAAAACATTATGAAGAGAAACTAGAAGCAACTAGGGCTGGCTGAAGATGATTTCCAAATGAACCCCTTTTGCACAACTAGAAGTTTTTCCATGCAAAAATTTCTGCTGGGAAAAAATCAAAATGACACTCTCCAACTGCCTGCCTGGAAGGCTCAATTTCACTTTCTGCCTCCTGGGAGAGCGTAAAATTGACAAACTCCCAGGAGGGGAGTCAGCAAGCCAAAAAAAAAAAAAAAAAAAAAAAAAAAAAAAAAGCTGTTTTGGTTCACCCAAAACAGAAATTTTGAGAATTTATGTCTAGTGAAAAATTTAGATATTTACCTTCCACATATACCCCACCCCTAAAACACTGAAATTTTCCCTAGTGCAGAAAATTCCCTTCTTAGGCCAGCTTTAGTAACAACCCTTATATTTAGGTTGCCTAATAGCTTCCATTACAAATTATTTTTGAGACATTTTCTCTGAGAAGCTCTGACACCTCCCTTGATTGCAGCATTATTTTGGTAGCAGGAACGCCCTCAGACTACATAAATGCCTTTTTCTTTTTCCTACAAAATTCCATTCAGCTTTTGCTGAGATATAAACTTAAAAATTCACCATTTCCTTCTCTTGTTTGCATTCCTGAGAAAAATGCTGTACACCAAAACAACAACTGAATATAAAAATTCTAAGTCTGGACTGGCAATACCGTTGTCAAATCAGCATCACCAGTTGCACACCAGTTGCTCTAGGAATTCCCAGGAGCAGTCAGAACACATGTAGTTAGTGGGACCTAGTTCATAGCCCATGCCCCTGTGGCAACATCACATGGCAGAAGGAGAGAGCAAACCAGTCCCAGCCTCCTTCTCACCATGAACTGCCCCCAGACCCCACACTTAGCCCCAGTGGCTCATTCTCCATCACATCTCATCTCAAGGGGCACCATATGGGGACAGAGCTCCCTCCAATTCCAGGGGAAGAGGTTAAGGAGGCAAGGGGGAGAGCATGTACTCACTAAAATAGATCCTGAAACTCAAGAGGCAGCAATCTGGCTTGCAGTGTTGGGGGTTCAGAGTTTGAACCCTGATGATAATGGGGGTTGTTTTAGCTGGAAGCCATAGATTTTTTTAAAAAAATTCCTTTTAAAAAACTCTAGAAAGTTCCATACAAAAATCTACATTAAATAACATTTTTAAGCTTGCAAAGTCATGCACTCAAAAATTTGGAAATTCCAGTATTAGGGTTGCCCGCGTAACAGTAATTCTGACCATGCCCTTCCGCGTAAGCATTTTGATTCCATCTTTTAAATTAAATGTTCACAATGTTCAGCATTCAATGCACAAGGAGACACAATTATGGTTGCATAGGTAATCCTAAAACTGGCATTTTCTAACTTTGGAGTGCTTGACTTTGCAACCTAAATAGAGTTCTTTTCAAGCTGTTTTTTGTATGTAATAGGTTTTATAGACTATTCAAAAGAAATGTGAGACTCTCTAAAACTGTTAGAAAAATGACAATTATTGCACTATAACAGACATTCAATTCTTTCTCTTCTAAACAAAACCAGAAATTTTCCTTTGATGATAGAGGATGGACTTACTAACCTAATTTGGCGCCTTTTCTAAGTAGTGTGACCACTACCGATGTATTTCGACATCCAATTGCTCTGTCCAATGGACGCATTCCACTGTAGTCTACGTGTTCAATCACTGCACCCTTCTCTACTAAATACTGCACCTGGGAAAAGGGAGAAGACTGGATAAAACCTTTAAAAACTTTCAGCATGGGATGCAGAAGAGTGAAGCCACTTCTTAATCCTACTTGGAGCCCCCATTAAATAATGTTAGTCTCTAAAATAAGTTAAATCTTCTTTTGACCCCAGAAGGGAAGGGAATAAGGCAATAGCCACAATCCTAACTTTATTGCATTAATTTCAGTGATAAATAATAATCTTTTTCTGTCTTCATGTCAGTAGAAAACATATACAAGACACCATAAGGCCAGTGCTACATGTTCACTCTCCCATTTGTTCACATCATGAGCTTCAACATACTGGTATGGCTGCTAGTGTCCAAGATTATAAAATTGGGATGAAAATATAGAGAAGCCCTGCACAGACCATATGGGCTTCAGGATAATTAACAGAGGTTTTGATAGCACGTCACAGTATGTTGTGACATTAAAATGACAAGTGTGAAATTATAGTACCAGAATTTGTTCTGATGTGTTTGGGGATGAATGGCATACAAATATAATAAAGAAGAATGTACAGGCTATTTTTAAGTAACATTCACTTAAACATGGATTATTTAAAATGCCCAAGTTTAATTATATGCTTCAATTTTTTGTAATAGCAAACATTGGCTTTTTGGACTAACTGAAGAAAATAAAAACAGTAATATTTATTAATTTCTATACCACTTATCACTGGAGCAGTTTGATGGAGCAGTTAAGAAGAAACTAAGTGTACGTCTACAGTACATTTTAAAGCCCACATTAGCAAGTCTCAGAGTCTACAAACTAAAGCTTAAAATAAGCAGCTATATATACACATAGCAGCTGGAGCTGGAGCTGGAGCTTGAGCTCTGAAATCCCAGGAGGAGAGTTTCAGAACTCAAGCTGCAGCCTGAACCTAAACATCTACACTACTGTTTTTGGTTCCGTAGTGCTCGATCTGAATTCTGAGACTTGGAACTGCAAATTTTCAAATGCAGTGTAGACAAACTAAAGCACAAAGAGGTAAGAACAGATATGCAAAGGAGTAAAAATAATGTCAAATGCTGAACAAAATAAATGCATCAGAAACCTGTGGTACCCAATAGTAGCTGGAATTGGCCCATCATTAACTTCTCAATAACCATTTTTAAAAGTGGGAAGTACAAGAAATGGAAGTAATAACAAGGTGGTTAATGGCCAGCGATAGTTCCTTAAATAAGGAGCCTAACAATTGCTTTCTTAAGTATGGCTGATAGTGATTTAACCTGAAGGGAGGCATTAAGTACCCTTGTCATTCACAGCCCCCAGGTCCTGATACTGCTGGTTTGTTGGATGAGCTGTTCCACTACCTCCAACAGTCTATGCTGTTGGCTCCCGCAGTGGCCCAGAGATCAAGCTGCCTGGACATATAAGGTGAAAGAAGATGGTAACTCCTGATGCATCTGGCTGCTAGATTGACTGGCAGTTAGAGTTGGTGACCAGTCTCGCCCCAGAGATACCAGTAAGGACCTTTAGTAGCACAGGAGATGTTAAGTCACACACAAGATATAATGTAACCATCCAGGCTGGAGAGTCTAAAGACTGGTTCTCCCTTCCTCTTGGATGGGGATTCTGGATCTGAAGTGGGGTTCATGTTGAGGCCAGCAATGGAAACTCTGGTCAATGTCCTCCTGGCAGAGTGCTGCTACTACTTTCCTACTACTGGAAATTCCTAGGATTCAGAAGTCATTTAAGCAGGAAACCTGTTCCAAGTAAATTACATGTTTCTGAGCTTCATCACATGGTTTTCAGCACATATGGATTAAGTGTTTTTCATGAATATAGACAGCACAACCAACACCCCTGCCCTCCAAAAATATATAGTTAGTAAAAAAGTAGCAATATTGGAACTTTAACATGCAAGAGACAAACCAGAGGAAAAAAAACAGATTTATTTTTAAACAATCTAACAGCTATGTTCCCACTCAACATGTGCTGGTTGGAAATATTTACTTCATATTTCATTTTTGTTAATGTCATTTCATAAGCCACTATTCACTCAGAAGTATTGTGCAAATACTGAAATACCAATGTTTTTATTACACAATGTCTAATATAGTATGTCAACTACAGTACTTCCAAAAAGAGTCCCAACTGAATAGAGGGGATACACCCCAAATCCTACTAGGAGGCCTCGCGATTCCTTCTGCCTGTTAGAAATACATTCATGAAGAGGCTGAGCATAGTGCCTTCCAAAATCCATTTACAACCACTCATTCAAAATCAACTACGGGCTTGTGTAAATTAATTCATATTAAGGTGTGGTGTGAATTTAAAGCACAACAGCTATTTCTGAGTAACTCCACATGTGGACCTTTAGAGCTTTGACTCTTCCTAAACAGCTATTCTGAAGCAACTGCATGGGTATACATGCCCTAACCTGAGTAAAGGCTACCTCCCTATGAGTAAGAGATTGAAAGCTTAAGCTCTAGGTTCCCCATTTAATTGCTGTATTTGGTATAGTACATGTCCTGTCCAGCAGTGTTCTGTCATTATCTTCAAACCTGAAGAGAATCACCTCGTTCCAGGTAAGAAGTGTATTACCTACCCATATCGATTAACTCCTAGAAGCTTAACTTCTGCCAGTTTGGCTTAACTATGTTTTATTGCTGAGAGCCTCACCTCATGCTTGCAAATATGAAAAGTTTAAATCATGGACTCTGAAGTTACCATATATTGGCTCAGTTAGAGACAGCTCTTATGTCAGATTCAAATTAATCACTGCCCCAATCTGTAATACTCAGTTTATAATATAAGGAAGCAGTAGAGTGCAGTGGATAGGGTATAGGACTGGAAGTGGAGACCTCAGCTATAGTCTCAGCACTGTAGGGTGACTAGATAGCAAGTGTGAAAAATTGGGATAGGAGGTGGGGAATAATTGGCACCTATATAAGAAAAAAAGCCAAATATCAGGACTGTCCCATAAAATCGGGACATTTGGTCACCCTACAGCACTGAAGTGTCTGATTTACCATAGTTAATGCAGAAAATTTACCTCAGCACCTTAGTTTTCTGCACTTATAAAGACTGAATAGTAATGTTTAGCTACCTTTACAGAGTGTTGTGAGATTTACAGAAAAAAAACCAAGCTTAATAAATGCTATGTGGTATTATAATAATAAACACTAACACATCAAGGGTGCAGGATACCTATACTAGGATTAGAGAAAGTGGTCTTTATGATACAGAAATGAACCACTCAATTTCAGCCTTTCTGCACCATTTTCTTTACATATCCCTTTCATTCAGGGTCTTTGCTCAATTTTGTTATACAATCTGGGCATCGGCAGGCTATTTTAAAAAGAATTACATGGAGACAAAGAGAAAGGATAGTCTGCCCAAGTGCTCAGACAGCCCCGGAGTCAGCCGCATTGGCCATTGCAAAAATCACAGAGGTCACAGAATCTGACACATGCAGCATGGCTGCTCTCCTTGTCCCTTGAAGACGATACAGAGGCCGTGTCAGAGCCATGTCTCTCCTTTGAGTTGTGGGACTTTCCAGCCCTGCCAGTCCCAGAGAAGGAATCCTTTATCTCTACTGTACTGAGCCAAGAGGTAGAGCTTTCCAAGACCATACATCTTGCAGGGGGCCTGGGTCTTTTAAGAGTTAGCTCCTTGAGATGAGTGTCCTCTTTCTGGAACCTTCCCTGAAGTCTCCAAAAGCCTCCCTTTCTTATGGGAAGCCTGCAACCAAGGTCTAAAGGGCACTGCATCTGTCCAGAGACAGAGGTACAGGTGCGGGTGGGTTTCCCGACCTGATTCAGGGATCGTCTACGCTGAAAACTTACATTGGCATAGCTACAGCCCTCAGGGGTTTGAAAAAAACATACCCTGCAGACACAGATATGCTGACTTAACTACCAGTATAGACAGTGCCAGGTCAGCAGAAGAACTTTTCCATCAACCTACCTACTGCTTCTTGATGAGGTGGATTAAGTACAGCAACAGGTGAGCTCCTCCATCACTGTAGTGAGTGTCTATACTAAAGTGCTACAGCAGCACAGCTGTAGCTGCGCTGCTAGTGCGTTTTAAGTGTAATGTACCCTCAGAAGTTGGTCAAAGGGAGCATTCCACCATTAGCAGTCTCAGATTAATCTCCCTGTTCTTCCTTGCCCTGGATTTGAGGGCCAGGCAGAAGTTGCATTTCTGGGAGACATAGGACTTCCCCAAGCAACGGAGACAGAGTGGCCATCACTAACAGATAGTGTCTCTCATCAGAGCACTGAGCCCTGTCAGGAGTACAAGGCTCCCTCAGGGAGAGAGAGAATAAAAACAACAATCCTCTTGCTACTTATCTCTAATTATAAGTAATACTAAATAAACTACAGTATAAACTGTATACAAGATAGCCGACACATGCTCAAGTTGGACATGCTAAGACTCCATCTCAGGCTGAGACAGTTGAGAAGGAACTGAGGATGGTTCACCCATGCATCCTTATGTAGCCTTGATGTGTGGCACAAGGAGGGATATAACAGAAAATCTCTGACCAAGGGTTCATGAAGTGCATATGCACCTGAAGCGGAGCATCTATAGGGACACTACTTGAAGAACACTGGACTTCTAGTACAATTATCTAGGTAGTAAAAATCAGTTGGAAAATGCTTTTTCTGAATAAACACCTACACTGGTGTCCAGGTCTAAGTGATGTAAACAAAGAAGGAAGTTAAGTTTCTTTATCTGCCTACATTTTCTTCATTGACATTTTGATCGACAGATTCCAGTTCAGAATGTGAAAGTTTAAAGCAGGCTTAGAGCACTGTCTACAAATTAACCGTACTTACAATATCAGAATCTCCATAAAAAGCTGCCAGATCCAAGGGTGTTCGTCCATTCTTGTCCATCTGATCTATTGTTGCACCTTTTTCAACCAAATATTGAACCACTTCCCTATGGCCTTTTAGGCAAGCCCAACTCAGTGCTGTCAGTCCCTCTTTATCCAGGGATGAAATGTCTGCACCTGGAATAAAATGCAAATGGGTTTTTAAAGAATTGAAGTTCCATGTTTAATTTTTAAAATTAAATTAAAACTAAAATTTGATGAGAACTTCAAAATACGAGGCATAAAAAATCCTTTCACTTCCTCTTAATCTCCATCAAAAGCTACAACAAAATAAACCTTACTGTTTATGGTATGCAACTGCATGCCATTTGCAAACAACATGAAATATGATTGAAAACTATCAAAGTACTTGATTCTGAAAAATTATCTAGCTTGTTGTGTACCTGTAATTAATTATACAGAAAAATTCCTTGTGCAATTGTACAATTATTGATTTCACCTTTGGAAAGCAGAAATTCCACAGTGCTCAAGTGTCCTTCACAAGAAGCCACCATAAGTGGTGTCCTGCCTTGCTTGTCAGTCAAATTCACATCAGATCCGTGCTCTAACAGAAGTTTAGCAATCTGAAAATACAATTTAAACTTAGATAAGCAGTTTAATTTTTAGAAATGTACTAACGGATGTATAATGTGTTATTTATATTCAGCCTAATAATTCATGAGGAATTTAAAACTTCAACAGACTGCAGTTGTAAGTCTAGGGTTTTCCACTCTGCTAGGGCCGCTTTATGCCATTTTGCAACACACCACCAAGTGCAGCAAGCCAGGGGAGAATCCCCTCATAATAGGTTGCTCTTCCATTAGCACAGCATCAGCGTAATAGCTCCCATGCTGCCTCTGCTCCCAGTTTAGAGAGCACAATTTTCTAGTCCTAGTGATGCAGTAATATCAACTGCTTTGTCTCATCTTAAATATCTCAGGTGGTGAGGTTTTCCTTGGGAACTAAGTATGTCTGAACACTTGCACCAATTTATCACATGCATAAAGATAGAGGAAGAATTTTAAAATTCAGGAAACATCTCCCATAATCATTCATTTTATTCATAAGCATTTGTCATACCTGCCAATGTCCCTGCCGCACTGCACAGAAAAGTGGAGGGATTCCCCTTCTGTTGGCTCTTGTCACAACAGCTCCATGCTCAAGCAGTAACTCGCATACTTCCAATTTCCCTCTTCCTGCAGCAGCTGTCAAGGCTAAAGAAAGTCAAAAGAAATGATTTCTCATTGACGAACTTCTTTTAGCTTTGGTAAACGCAGCCTCTTATGGAAGAAAAAAGAACAAGTTTTTCAATTAAAAATACCTCTGTGCAATATTCACAGCATTTTGATCAAATTGTCTCCAGATTCAATTATTTATACTTTTTCACAGCTTTTGCTTTTTTTAATCCTTCCCCCACCCCCATTTATAAATAATAAACATACAGAGAATCAGGAAGAGCAGAACTAAGATGGGAAGTTAAAGCACCAAAGTATACTATGACTGAGGAAAAGCTAAGTCTCAACCACACTGATTAAATCATGTACATAGCTTGCATAAGAAGAGTGTTTATGGACAGAACAAAATAGTTAGATCAACCAATTTGATAAGTCCAATATATTTCATTTTAGGTTAATCATTTTATCAAGATAGATGAACTGAAACCTACTGGACCACGCTTCTCTCAGAGATTTATAGAGCTGCTGGTCCTGTAGAGAATCCCATGACTATCACAACTTCTCAGCATGCTGCTTATTCGTTGACTGACTGCAGCTTATTGCAACTACTAAGCAGCAGATATTCAACATTTCCTAGGAAGTTTCTCTCTCTCATATAACTGGATTTCTTCCTGATGGATGAATTAAAGCTGTTTTGTCTATTTTTGCAGCAGACTCCATGGGAAAAGTTACACTAGCTCGCTAATAAAGGATTTTGATTCTTAACTTGACCATATTTGTTTTAGGCTTCAAATGGCTTTTGCCAGTGCATTAGTGATGTTAACATTCTAGCTAGTCTCTTGTTAAAAATATTTTACAATAGTACAAAAGATTTCAATATTCTCAACTCTTGATTTCTACTAGATTGCAACCTCCTTGCAACTTTGGACTGATATTGGTGTGGTAGATCATTAGAGCATTGGCGGGTCTATGCACAGAACCCAAATAAACAGGTGCTCTGAACAGCAATTTGGCACTGGACTGAAACATTCTTGGGCACATGCATGTTCCTTTGTGATTGATCATCCTAACACAACATAGTAGCATATGAGTACAATCAGCATAATTATAAAACTGTTGCAAGGACCTTTATTACAGGCATAGATGAGGTGAGTATCACTGTACATTTGCATGCATTGTTCATGGTTTATATTGAAGCAGATAATTCCTATCCATAGGGAGTTATAGAGTTTGTAATCCCTCTCAGCACCAGATCTTTAAAAAGAATAGTTTTGCAGTTAGGCTATCATTTAAACAACTCAATCATCATTTCCCATGGTTTATTATGCTTTTTCACTTCCACTGTGATACTCTTTGAAGCTTGAAAATAAAATATTTTCCCTTCATGATTTTGTTCTCTTCCATTTGGCACACATCAGCTTTTTTGTGTGTTTTAAATTGAGCTTGAAATTAACAGGTTTTGTTGTTGTTGAATTCTTTGTACCAGAATCACCAGTGATGTCAGCATTATTCTGGAAATCGTGCTTCTTAGCTAACTTCAGCTAAAACCAGCAAATGATTCACCACCACACTGAGTGCTTCTATCGAAATCCAGCATAAAGAGTTAATGCACACTTTGTTCAGTTGCTCAGTGAAAGAATAGTGCATTTCTTTTCCTTTTTTAAAAATAATTTTCAATTTGAAAATATTTAAATACAGTATTTAAAAACATGCACAGAGGTGCTGAAAAGTAATAAAAGTACAATCACTGCAGGATGTAGGAAATCTGTTTTTAATTTTTAAATTACCCACCCCTTTAGTTTACAGATATCTATTTTAAAATTAGATCAAATGTTTTGGTCTAAACAATTTGACAGTTCTTCTCGAAGATCCCCAATGTACAGACAGAACTGTCCAATAACTGAAAAAGCAAACAAAGCCATCTTTTTAAAAACAGATTTCTCATTTATCTCACTGTCACTTCCAGCTTTTGACTTCAGGGTGTAATTCTGAAGTTATAGCAACAACATGACTAAAGGATACCTTATTCGGCCAAAAGCAAGACTAAAGAATAGCACTACAGCAAGCTAAAACAAACAATATCATGGCAAAACTATGTTCAGGAATTCCAACTATTCTACTGAAAAGACCACCTCTGATCTGCCTAATGTACTCTGCAAAAGCTCAACCCACTCTGCCTTAATAAAAAAAGGAAAGAATTTAAATGAACAGCTAAACAAGCAACTGATGCAGAATGGAAACTATGAGAGCAACCCATTAGGCTGAAGGAAAACTAATAATCTGACAGATCTTTTGTCTGCAGCCAACAATATTAGAGGGAAATAGTAATTGGGACGGAAAAAAGGATTTTTTTTTTTTTTTGTCTAAAACGAGACGGACACAAACCTTGGAAACCTATATGAAAACATGATTATAAATGGTTGCTACCATGTGCAGTATCCAACATGTATGATACAAAAAACATTTAATATTGTATTTCATGGTCATTGACATTTTAGTAAGATGCCAATAATACCTACTGGAGCACACACAGTTGTGTGTTGGACTTTGAGTCTGGAATCATATCCTGTAAAGATAACCATTTGTCTTGAGAGCATGATTTGTTTTAAACATCATAATGAGTACATGCAGACTTTCACAATCAAAAAAACCTGCTTCCTAAACTAACCTGATATGTAAGTATATGCATAAAAATATTTACAGTTTTCAACACTAGGCCTGTTTTTCAATACGTTTCATTATCTCAGCTTTAGTTACACTTCTAAGGGGCTTTCTTGTATTTCCTTTGTAAATGCATTCTCAGAGGTTGACATCTTGACCAAGCAAAATAATCTTATAGAGTGCTGATGTGAAAGGTGCCAGGTTGGAGGTCTTCACTTTCTAAGGTTGTCATTTAGCCACAAAACAAAAACAGAACACATGCACTCCCTGATGTGACTCAACTCCAGATCAGAGATACCCCTTGCCTAACCTCTAAGGAGAAGTGAATAATTTAGTGCCCACACATATTCGATCCTTCGCACTTTTCTGAGATGAAGATGGCAGTTACAGTGGATTTATGTGATGTGAAAAATTTCTATCCTAACAAAATCCTATTTAGTTCTGACAGAAAAAAGCTCTATCTACTACTACTTGTGCAAAAGGCGGAATGAAACAGAGCTGGTGATTAAACATACTTCAAAAAAATCTCCACAAATGTATTTCACTAAGAAACTCAGATTGGCATTACTGGCGTTCTTTTTGGTTTTAAGATATGATAAAATTACCTTAATGGCACAGTGACTTATATGAAAAATACAAATATGCATACAACACTAAAAAGTTTGGCTGAATAATTTTATGTTAAAGGACAAACACCAAAAAGCAATGACATTTTGCACTATGGTTCAAAATCTGAATTGACATTTTACAAAGAGAGTTTAAAAAAATAATTTTCAGCTTCAAATCTAAATCTTCTGTTTGTACTGGGTGTTAAATCAAAACAGTGTTAAATATAGATCTTTATCTAAATCATACTGCATACTTGCAAATTTATTATATATATATATATATATAAAATCAGCCACTACACTCAGACCCCTTAACAAAGGAAAAAAAACAAGGTGAGTTAAGTATTTTGCATGTCTATGATTTTAAAAAGTAATAAAAAAGCAGATCCCAGGAGAAAGAATGAGATGATATTTTGTTATATTTAGTTTTATAGTGTGTGAGCATTTGTTTCAGCTACTTTTCTGAAGTAAAAGAAATAAGGCCCTGAAACAATAACCACTCTTTGCTCCCAGAGACACTCAAGGATTTCAAGGTCATGTACTAAAACAAGATATTTAATATTCTAAGGCTATTTTCATCAGCAACCCTTAAAAGTCACGTCAATCAAATATCACTTATACAGTAGTTTGCCACATTACACATGCCACATTCTGTGACCTCAATCCTAGATCATTCTTTATGAAAAGAGACAAATTAATTGATAATAATATTTACAGCCTTTTATTGGTAGAGGGGTACTAGTGATGATTATATGTCCCTCCATTATTGTTCAGTTCTGCTTTAATTCCAACCTCATTATTAAAACATTTACTGAATTTAATTCTCTGATGCTTGGGTTCTTACAAAATTAACTATTAATAATAACTCTATTGTTATAAGACATGTTGCAGCTGTCGCTCTTTAGCTGTGATTAGTAAAAAATCCTTCAAATCCAGACTGCTTACACAGCCAACTTATAGTTTCACTCAGTTGATTAACTCCCAACTGGTTTAATCACTAAACTATTCATTTAATTTAACCATCTCCATAAGATAAATTCCTTGCATTGCAGGTACAGGAGAATTAACTAACTAAATCAAAGGATGACATGATCAAAATGTTCTAAAAGGTTAAACCATTTTGAAATGTAAGAACTGATAAGCACACAGTTTCTCATGTTTTAGGGCACTCAAAATATACAGATGATATTTTATTGATTTGACACTAAGCAATCTTATGTGCTTAGACTGTAAACTCTTCAGGCCATGAACTGGGTTTTCTGTTTTGCATATTTTGCAGACTGTTAAAAGCTGTGTATGTCTACAGTGTTAAATAGGACTACACCAGTATGGCACCTTAAAATGCCTAGTCACGAAATATAACTGGACAATGTTGTAATAAGATTCTCAGGTTACCAATACACTTTTAGACATATACGGTGGGTTACGATTCTGAAGTGCAACGCAAAGAAGAGACAGAGATACCAGCTGGGGAAGTCAGAGGATACAGGGTTCACACATGCTTGCAGACTTTCCATAAGGTTGAAAGAGAAAAAGTAGTGGGGAAGAGATTGCAGACACATAAATACAGGATAAAGAGACAGGTGTGAGGCCCAAAGGGAAAGAGTGTGGACAGAAGGGAGACTGGGAAGACAGAGCAACAGCGAAGGGGCCCTTTACCTGTTTTAAGGTGAGGAAAAGAGGAATTGAGAGGAGAAACCTAGGAGATGCTCCCACTTAGCTTCCCCTGACTGCCATTTCACCTCACTTTATCAGATGCCCACACACTCATCACCTGACTGGATTCCCATTTGTAGTAAGACAAATGAGGTGAGTAACCTTAGTGCTAGTGCAGCAGGCCTTCAAATAAGTGGATCTTACATATGTTAACTATTCTAGGACAAATTAAACTTATAAACAGATTCAAAATATACAAACTACATTTAATGAAAAAGAAAAGTACACTTAGTTGAATAAGCATATTTTAATAACATTGGCTAAATATATATAAACATGTCTCCACGTTAGTGATCGGTAGAAAGGCTTGTGGTTTTAGTACTGCAAGTCCTGAATTTTCTTGCTACCAATAACCATGGAGCAAGTGCATGGATGCATTCTTAGATCTGGCACATAAACATAACAAAAAATAAAATAAAAACTAAAATATTTATTTCTCCTTCACTGTGATACAATAAATTATTTCCATCTAATCAAGAGAATTAATTATCTCTTGAAGTGCTCATCTACAAGTTCTTGTATGCTGAAGACTATACACTCAGACGATTCAGACTGAACTGCAGCATGTGTAACTGAAATGTTTGCCACAGCTGCCACAAATCACAGGCTTTTGATCAGTCTTACTACAAAACGGGTAATATTTCAGGCTACGTCTTCCAAACCCCCTACATATCCATCTATCTTCATACAGAGATGCTTTTAGAAATCTGTGAGGCTGTTCAAATACCTGTTTAGCAGGCCAATTATGTTTTTATCAATCAAACAGTACTGATGTGGATTTTTAGAACAGCAAACAGCATTCTGCAAATGTAGAGCACAGGCCTGGAAAAAAATAGTTACTAACTTTTCTGTAACTGATGTTCTTTGAGATGTGTTGCACATGTCCATTCCACTGTAGGTGTATGTGTACTCAGAGCACAGCTGCGGGAAATTTTTCCCTTGGTGATACTCAACGGGTCTGCCCTGGTGCTGCATACTCATTGGCATAGAGTCCCTCAGGGATCATATACCAATGGAGGATTAGGCTCCACCTTGCCTCCTCTCCTCTCTCCCACTTGTATTTCATCCCCAGAACACCATCTGCGTCCCTCTTCCCCTGCCGTTTCCCTTACACTAAGAGACTGGAACAAGATGGATTTACACCAGCAGAGAATTCCCTTGAACAGGATTAATTCAACACTGGCCTTCTCCAGATCCTGCAGGCTGCTTACACAGTGGCCTTATGGAACCAGGAAATCCAGTCCTCTAGCTTAGGGGTTCTCAAACTCCCAAAGCATTAGCTACAGCTCACCGGTCTCTTATTAACAGCTCATATCATAAGCCCCAGTCCGTTCTTCCCTTCCTTTCATAACTGTCATCATATCTTTGTACCAATGACTGCTCTTGCTTACATGGAAAAGTCAACAGGAAAATACTGTGTGTATTTATAAATTTATTTTAAAGCAATTTAGCAGCTAGAAAGAAGGAGAAGAAGCCAGCACTCTGCAACCAGTCAGTTCACCACAGAGTAGTTTGGGAACCCATCCTGTCCATTTTTTCTTAATTTCCCCCCACATTGTCTTTTCAACAGTTTTCTTCATTAGTGTATTTTCTTTTTGCTGTTTAAGTATAATTCCTTTATCCTCTTTTTCCTCTCTGTCCTCTGCTTCAATAAATCCCTTCCTGAACTTGCATACTCCTCACCTCCACAAACAGTGAATGTTTTTTTGGGGTGGGGAGAGTCCTACCCTATCTCCTCCTCCCTCAGCAATTCACAAATGGCAAACATGCTCCAATGGACTGCGTAATAAGGCTGAAAGGCAGGAACTCCCAAATACTAAACTTTTATCTTCATTCCTATCTGTCCATTATTGGGTCCTTCAGAGACTCTTACTGTAAGACCTGTGTGCACTTTACACTCTGCCTCCTATAGCTAGCCACACTCACATTAGACATGATGATGAAGGTAGGGCAGAGCAACAACATGAAGGCCACTGGGAAAGGAAGGATATTTGAAATGTGAAGCATTATATTAAACTTTGTACAGGAAGAGAGAGGATGTGTGTGTGTGTGGTTTGTGCATGAGCACCTATTTGCATATCAGCATTCTTGTTTTGCTTGAAATGCCTGGTCAAAGAAGAGGATCTTGCCGTATGTTCTGAAAGTGGTCAAATTCGGGATTAGTCTGATTTATGACTGAGAAGTGAAGAGGAAAGAGTTGACTGAAGATTTTCTGCTAATAATCTAAATTCCTTTCTCCTCCCCCACCTCACGTTCCATTTGGATATGCTGATAAGAGAGAAATTAAGTCCTGAAGGGCTTACAAAGCTTAAAATTTCCCTTTGCTCATCCAGTGATTATACCCCTCCGGAACTGCTCTCCCTTTGAAAGACAAGGGACATTGAGAGAGAATGCACATAAAGCAGTCTTGTCCCAGTTTCAACCTTCTTGTGCAAGAATTAGCTTCATAGCGCTGTAATGGAGCAGAAACATTGCAACAAAAGTTTTAACCAACTAAAGTCAAGCTCATATGACTATGGATTGGATGGAGAAAAGGGGAAAATGTGTTGAGTGATTTCAAAGTGCCTGATGGTTAATAATGGAAAAGCAAACTGGATTTTGTGGAAGTCTGTTAAAAAAGACGTTGAAAAGTAAAAAATCTGATCTGTATTGTTTAAGCATTCAGATCATACTGTTAAAGACAGTTCTCCATCCTCACAGAGACCTAAGGTGACCAGACAGCAAGTGTGAAAAATCGACCAGGGAGTTGGGGGGTAATAGGAGCCTATATAAGAAAAAGACCCAAAAATAGGGACTGTCCCTATAAAATTGGGACATCTGGTCACTCTAGAGACTCTAGTATTTGCTAAATTTAAAAAAATGCAGACTGGTTTTCCTAAGCAAGTATAGTTAACAGGGAATGGTGATTTCAGTCAGCTGATTGCTAAAAGAACTGTAGTTTACTCTCATAAGTGTTAATGCATTGTGGTAAACCCAGAGCAGACTGCTACAGGAGGGAGTGGTGGTAAGCAGTCCTAGAAGGGTAAAAGGCCCTCTCCCTGCCAAATGAGAAAAGGTAACCTCAGGTTAACTGGATTCAGCTGAGTAGAGGTTGCCAGAGACTCAGTTGAGATCAGCTGAGGCCAGTTAAGAAGACCTTTTTAAACCTTCCCCTGTGAGGAAGGAGGGGGGGAGACAGAGAGAGGGAGTGAGGCTGCCAGCAGGCTGGGGCAGCAAGACAAGGAGCCCCTCCAAGAAGGGAGGCAGCAATTCCCTGGCCTGAAGGGGAAAAACCCCGGCCAGAAAGCTACTGAAGGGAAGGAAAAGCTAGCCCTGGGAGAGTTAGGAGGAGTACCCTGCCCAAACCAGTCTCTCCCAGGCATAACAGACTTATACCGGGTGAGACAGGGAGGGTACTTTGCCACAGCATCCAATTTTATGAATATATCAAGTCAGCAAAAAATTAAGAGGCACCAAGCAAAAGCCTTCATTCAACAAAATTACAGCCGAAAAACCCCAAATCCAACATTACCCAATGATGCAGTTTGTAATCTATTTAAAAAATAGTGCTTTATTGGGAAATGTTATCTGATTTTATATTAGCAATAAAAAATAAAGTTTTTGTACAGTACACAGAGTTGAAGAACACTTGTCTCTCTCTCTTCAAAGAGGTTGCTGGAAATCATAAAATTAGACTGTTTGCAAGCAATACTACGCAAATCTCAGCTACTTAAAGGAAGTTAATATGGCTATTCTTACAGCCATATTCTTACATATGCCTTGTTCACTGAATAGTTTATAAAGGTATTTGCTGACCATGAAAATGTGCACATGTTGCACCTGTTACCTAGCTTGAATTGACTAGGCAAATTCCCAACATTTTTTTTTTTTTTTTAAATACAAAGACCAGGTTATAAAGTCAGGGCATTATTTTAACAACCAAATTGAATGCCATAAAGAAAGCATCTCTTTGTGCACTGTTGGCCTCAGGGAAAAATCTGTAGTTTCATTAAGAAACTACAGATTTATATTTATAAATATAATTACATTTATATTACTCATTTATATACTGTGTATAAATTTTATCTCCTACCCCACTTAAAAAAAAGGATTGGGCATTTTTATTAAGTTTGGCATTGTCATTACAAAATCTTTTGTATTCTGACTTATTGTGAATTTCCTGTGATGAATATACAAAGCAGTTTAAATCAAATTAAAATCTCTTCCAATAATCCTATGTGAGCAACTCTCATTAGGAAAAATAAGAAATAAAATACCTGTTTCTCCCCACAATGCATCAGTGTTATTAATGTCTATTTCATGTTCCTTTTCAACTCTGAAGAGGTAATGAACCACCTGTCAAAAACAGTTACAGAAATTAAAGAGAAAAAAAACACATTAGGTTGTCATTTTGCTGCATACACCAATAGATAAAGATTTCAGCAATGAGATTGCTTCTCTCCTAACACCTATGAACCAAGCAAAAGTTAATGGTTAATACACATATTAGTGTAAGATCAGTATTATTTGGGGTACATCTTTATTTTAAGATTAATTTTCTACTCTATAAAAATCATTAAAAAATAAACCCAGTATATTTCTATTAATCAGTTTAGGATATTTTACATGTTAATGATTTTAATGAGCTCCTCAATCTGCCAGCATAATCAAGGACAGACAATGCAAAAAAGAGAGCCAATTTGGCCTAAATCCTGTAAGGCTTGGTTAATACCATGTTCCCCACAAGGAATACAATACTTTCCACTCCAGTTATCATCATAAAAGCATGTATTTAGACCCATGTTGAATAATATAGCCCCTTCTACGCTCACCTTACACCACAATTTTTAGTTGCAGCCTTTAAAATCTTTTTCCACTTTAGAGAGTTATGCTGCTCAGTGTGGCAGAGCATAACTTTGTTATGAATGTTTTTTTGGTTTTTTTTTAAATAATACTCAAGACCTCTCTTGCAATTTTTTTTAAAAAGCATTTTAATAAAATTATGCCCTCTTAGCACTAACAAGTACAATAGCATTAAATTAATTCTTTAAAGCAGTTTCCTAACAGTGTAAACTGACATGTAGATAGGGCCACTGAGACTAGAGAAAAGGAAGCGGGGTGGGGGAGAAAGAGAATACCCATTAGCAATTTTGGATGTCACCTAAGGTACAGGATGTCGGGGGGGAGGGGGAGGGAGCGGGGGGGAATGGTGTGAAGAAGAGCCCCATGTTGCATGAGCGCCAAATGTATTTCAAGAAACACTGTATGGAACGTATGGTGAATTAATTCTATTCTTTACATTCTTAAAGTCAGAAATTCTATTGCACTTCTTCATACCCCCTTGGTGGAATTTTTCCAGCAATGAGGAATTTAGCTGCCCTGTAAAGGCTGTGAGAGGGCGAAAAGGCAGAGATTTTAGATGGCAAGAAAATGTTTTGGTACTGAACGACTACTGTGGCCTGTTTTGTACTATGGAGGAACTGGCAGGTTTCACCTTCATCAATGGATTGGAAATAAACTTTTATTAGTGTGAAGGAATTTTTGCCTCATCTCAAATTTACCACGGTCCATGACCCTCTACTCATTTTGCAGAGCACTTCTAGGCTCTTTTCCTTACAAAACACTTCTCTACCCTATGTTTAATAGCAGACAGCCGCAACAAATTCCGAGGGTGGCAAAAGGCAAGTGTTTATCTTTACCTCTTTTTTAGCCCAGTTTCTCAAGTCTGGGTCCTACTCAGGATTTAAAACAACACTGTTCACATTTCATATTACTCTGCAATATTTGTTATTGCAAATTTAACATTGTATCAAATAATTATAGGTTCAACATTTCAACCAGATCTTCTGCAGGGCACTTGGAAGATATTCTGGCTAAAATATTTGATCCATAACTACCTAAAGGAATTAAATGAGAGAGAAAATGTTGCAAAATAAATTCGAAAGATATATATTAAGTGTAGAATCAAACTGAGATGAACAGCCATGACGAAAATAAAACTATGATTGCAATACACATCTGGGATTTCATTCTCAGCCCTCCCAATATGTAAGGAAAAAAAAAGAAAATGTATTGAATAGCATAATCACTATCTCCTATCACTTTCTCTACGGCCTCTCAAAATCCAACTTGCAAGATTCCAACATGCACAAGTTCCTGTTCACTTTTTTTAAATGTACACATGAACAAAAGCCACCATATCAGCTCTCTGCTAGAACAATTCGACTGACCGCGTTCCAAGACACAGTTTAGAAATGCCACTCCTGCTTTTATGAACATCTACAACTTGATCATACCGATATTAAATATCTCTACTCCTCTCCCTTCACTTTTTTAGCAGTTGCCTTCATTTTCTCCCTTCAACTTTTGCAATATTGCTTGAAAAGTCTTCTATTCAGCTTCTGCCATCTGGAATATCCTTCTTGTAGTTCCCATTCTCACTGATTCTCCATCATATTTCACACAGATGTAAGACCTCTTTTCTCCATGATTAAGCCTTTGATTATGACAGGAAGTGATTCATTTGTATGAATTAACAGTAATCACAATTAGGAATTCTATATAGCCGTTTTAAGAATAGTGAAGAAAAGGTAATTTGACAATTACATATCAACAAAAACAAGACAAAGGACTTCTAAGTCATTTGAAGCTGCAATAGTTTTCCTTTTTGTATTTATTATTATAAAGCATGATTTAAACCATTTTGATAGTTCAAATTAGTTTTGATACATTCTAATCATTAACTCACCTGACTGTGTCCCATACTGGAAGCTGCTGTTAATGCCTGCTGAAGTGCATGACATTTTTTCAGTGAAATTTGTTCATGGGAAGGAGCTGTCCAGTCAATGCTGAGCAAATAATCAAGGATATCACAGTGTCCCCTTAATGCACTATGGACCAAAGCACATTGGCCTTTTTTGTCTAGAGAGTCAGCCTGTATGAAAGAACAAAAACTTGAAAGTTATAAGTAATCTCAGAGCTCTCATAACAGACCTAACAACAAAAAAGCTCAGCTCCAAGCAACTGATGATAATCTTGTGGGAAATTTGATGACTCACATTATACTTCCAGAACATTACATACTACATAAATAAATCAGTTTTATGCAAATATTTTTTTCTTTTAAGTTATATTTTTGGAATTATGGTTCAAAGCAGAGCTAGAATTTAGAGGAAAGGAACATTAGTAAGAATGTTATAAGCAAGATATGAGAAGTAGTTCTTCCACTCTACTTAGCACTGACAAGGTCTCATCTGGACTACTGTGTCCAGTTCTGGGCACCACACCTCAGGAATGATGTGGACAAACTGAAGAAAGCAACAAACATGAGTAAAGGTCTAAAAAACACAGTCTACAAAGAAAGATTGAAAAAAACTGGGATTGTTTAGTCTGGAGACAAGAAGACTGAAGGGAGATATGATAGCCTTCAAATATTTAAGGGGTAGTTATAAGAAGGGTGATAAATTGGTCCCCTTATCCACTGAGGACAGGACAAGAAGTAAATTACTGTAAGGGAGATTTAGGTGAGACTTTAGGAAAAACTTCCTGGAACAAATTACCTAGGGAGGCTGTGTAATCTCCATCAGTGGAAGTTTTTAAGAACAGATTAGACAAACATCTGTTAAAGATGGTTTAAATAATACTTAGACCTGCCTCAGTGCTGTGAACTGGATTAGATGACCAATCGAGGTCTCTTCCAGTCCTACTTTTCAATGATACTATGTGATGATTCCCCTGTTCGTGTAAAATTAAAGAAACACAAGGAGAGTCTAACATAAAAACAGCTTTCCTAGGGAATAACTTTAAATAAAAAGATGATTACCAGAAGACATGGTGTGTTTGTGGGTTCCCTTCCACAAACTGACACATACACCCCTTAATTATGTCTAGAGCCTTTGGGGTGTGCAAGAAGCATCATCCCTGCCTTTACCTATGTATCAGTCTTTGCTGTTCCAGAAACACGAGTACTCTAATCTAGCTTTGTTGCACCTCCAACTTTATACCCTGTAACCCTATATGATAGATAAGGATTAAAATAAGGGGTCAATGCTGTCATTTTTCATTAGTCAGTAAATGGCCAACCTTGGACTTTTTTTTTTTTTTTAAGGTATATTTTACATTTAGAGAAGCTTCTGACTGACCATCTCTTTCTTTTTAGTTTTGCACGCTGAAAATCCATCATTACTCTCAGATTCTTGCATCAACAGTGAGGTAGTGCCAGTGGGGACAGCAGCAACTATCTGAAGAGGCTACATCAGCCTAACAAGAACAGTGGAGGACAGCACTCTCATCCCCCTCACAAAGAAACTAGCACAGTTTTAAGTGAGAAATGGTGCATTTGACCCCAGTGGAGAGGAAAAAGCAGGTTGGGTTGGAAGGAGGCCCTTTGCTGCTCCCCTCAAGACAGTCACTGATTCTCCAGCTTGTCCATCTCCTTGCAAATGCTGCAAGAGTCTATCTGGGCTATCAGTTTGTAAAAAAGTAGCTGAGAAGGTCAATCTGGGACTGCTAAATTAAAAACACTTTCCACAAAACACTAAAAGATCAAGCTTGTCTAATTACTCATCTGCACGCTGAAAGTGATGGTCAGTACAAACAAAGAACAGGAACTTTCCACCAAATTTTGACCTCTCCAGTATCTAGTTATTTTGTCTGTTTCCATCTTAGATTGTGAGCTTTTCTATTTTTCAATGTGAGAAGTAAAACTAATCCACTAGAGCTGGTGTAGTAATTGCACCGTGGGTTTTTCAGGGATTTTTAAAAATCTGCTGTTGTGTTATATTTTTATAACAACAACAAGAATTTGAGTAGAAAGCATTTGATTTATTTTTTCTACCATTGGTCTCTCACACAGCTCTATTAGGTATGGAAAGAGATTATATATAGCCAAAAAACATAAAGACAAATCAATAGGATGTGTGGAGCAATATCTCTGCCATCAGCAAGCAACTCAGGAACTAAATAATGCATGGCCCCATTTAGAGGCCTTGTCATTATTCCAGTGCAACCACTGCTATTGGATCTGAAGCAGTAATTAATTCAGGAAAGTCCAATGGTTTGTGTTAGGCAGGGGGCCTGACTAGAGGATCATAAGAGTCCCTCCTTCTGGCTTTTAAATTTCTGTGTTCTGGGTGCATATTATTCTTCCTTGTATTATGTGCCTAGTAGTCCCAGTCATGGATCAGATCCCCATTGTGTTAGGCCATATATAAAGTCATAACGAAGAGCTGGTTCCTGTCCCAAAGAGCTTACAATCCAAGTAACAGGAGTTAGTATCCATTAATGAGCATTTTATACATGTCGCAAATACTAACTAGCCAATTTCTTTGCCAAATATTTGCAGATCCAAATCTAGTGTTTAATGTGTAGGGGGGAAAAAACAACAATAGGATTTTGTTCACATTCCACTTTTGTTACTCATAATTTGACACAGGAGGAAAAATGAAACCCTAACAAATCACCTTATAAAATCATCTCAGGAAAATGTTGCTCAATCAATATTCCTCATCTTCAATGTTTTCCAGAGCTCTGCACCATACCTACATCTCAGCCTTTCTTCTCTCATTCTCATATCCTGTACTCAGCTAGTTCCACTTATATTTGCATTCTCTATTTACTTCTGTCTTCCACTCCAAGTCTTTTCCCTCCCTTCTTCTTTCTCTCCTCTTGCACACCAAATAATTTTATCTCCTCTCCTCCAAATCCCTCCTCCAACCTCTTTTATTTCCGCTATCTCCCCCGCACTAATTTCCAGTTGAGTACTTTGTATTTGCACTCGGCCAGAGATGCCAATCTTGCTCTGAGACTTTTACAGATGTTTATGAAAACAACTGATGAGGACTCAGGGAGGTTGCTTAGATCTCTCTTCCCCCAGCCTGGAACCTCTTGCTCTCCCTCCCGCCACTCCTCTCCCCTTACAGAAAATGGGACATCTCTTCCTCCACCCTCCCTGTCTATGGACAAGGGAGGGGGCCTGGGCTTCTACTCCTGGACAGGAAGAAGGGGAGAACCAGCCCTAGGAAAGCTACCCCCATGCCATTTAGGGAGGCCCTTAATTACCTCAGCCAGTCCCATGTCTGAGCCTCCTTCCCAGAATGATCCTCTTCTCCCTCCTCTGTCATATTTCCTCTCCTCCTCCTCCTGCCCCTATAGCTTATCCTCTGCTGCAGACTGCGCAGCAAGGGTCTCAGAGAAGTTAAGCCACAGCCACTACCAGTAGGGTTTGGAGTGCTGGAGTCATCACTCAAGTCACATGCCGCACGTTGCACCTTAATTGCTCTGTGTAGACCCTGCTGGTGTGCTGCTGGCCCTGAAGTGCACCATCAGGGTCCACACAGTAAATCCAGCAATGCCTCAACCCATTCAGAATCGCTGCAGCTTGCCTCTGATCAGACCCTCACAGAGTAATCTGCGCATGTGCCACAAGTGGAAAAGAATACCCCCTAAGGCCACAGCAATATTTGCTCTGTTTGTTGGACCTGAGTGGTGGAGAGTGACCCACACACACTTATTTTATATATTTACAAAATGTGTGTGCTTGCAAATGTAGTAGTTTTAAGCCTGAATTTGTAATTTTGTAATTACATGCAAAAATCGGAAGGATTACAGAAAATTAGGAAGGGTTGGGATCTATCTACCCCAACACAAGAAAGGAATGCAATTAAATGGAAAAACAAAAGCAACAGAACACTATGAAATGAGATTATTCAAATGATTGCAAGTAGGAAATAAACAAATATGCTCACCCACGAACATATTTCCTTTCCCCTTATTGCAATTCCACTCTTATTTCCCTCCCACATTACCATTACATTGATTGTTCATCACAAACTTGGGGCCTGCCCCAGGACATCTCTAACTGCCACTGATTTCACCAATCAGCTTCAGCTCTTTGGCCACAATCCGGGAGAAGTTTATACATGTAAATAGTTCCATTAAATTCAATGGGACTACTCACAAGTGTAAAGATAAGCACATACATAAATCTTTGTAGAATCAAGGCTTTCTACTGTAAGCTCTTCAGGGCAAGGATCTATACGTCTTTGTTTTATGTTTCCCCCCTCCACCAAAAAAAATGCTATGTACACACAACGCTCTAAATAATTTGCTAATAAATAACATTTCTCTAAAACATTCTGTACAATATTTTCTTAGTCATGAGTACTGTAGTTAAAACTATCCTTTGGTATCATAGCTTACCCTTGCACCCTTTTTGCAGAGCAGTGAAACCAAGTTCATGTGACCTGCAGCTGCTGCATAGCTAAGTGGGGTCATTCCATTTTCAGATGTCCCATCAAGAGCAGCTCCGAATTCCACCAAAAGAGTGACCATTTCTTCATGTCCAAGGTGAGACTCAACACACAGTATTGGAGCATTATTTAGAACTTCAGTCCTGTAATTCACATTTGCTCCCCCCAAGATCAGCAGACGACTCACCTGAAGGAGAATTTAAACAAGCTATTTTTTCTCCCCATTTATCATAGCATATCACCGAGAGGCTGCAGGAGTATCTCATTTTCTGTTCTGATTTTGGTATTAAAATTATAAATGGAAACTGAATGTATTACATATTGATACTAATGTAAAGTAAAAAAGAGTTTAAAAGCCATTGGTTAGCAGTTATATCTTTGGGTAACATTAGCTATAAATTCTAGATATAAATCCATAATATGATGAACTTTAAAATCTTTATACCCTCTTCACCCCATGGTTTCATCTGTTACCATGGCACAACATATATTGTTATGCTGGAGTGCTATAATTTGCTTGTGACCCTTTGATGCAAAGTTGTACGTAGAATCTAAGGTTATAATTATAATATATATACACACACACACTTTGAAAACACTTAGCAGTTGGCCAAAATGGCAACCTTCTCCCCTCCCCACATTAGCAATTCCAATAAAGGACCCTGCACCTCCCACTATTCCCAATTTTACCTCTTTCATCTTCAAAGTTCCCCATTATATGTTTGTTGTTCCCTCTCAGAAAACAACAATTATTTCCCTGCAGATCATGACTTTTTCTATTTAGCAAAACACAGTTTGTGTTCCTTGATCTCTAATGGTGCTTGAAATTAGCATGTTTTCTGGGTGCATAGCCTTGTTCTCTTACTTGCCTTACCACATCACCAATATGAGCACAAAGCTAGGCCCAGTGGTTAGTTTCAGAGAGTCAGAAGATTAGGGTTGGAAAAGACCTCAGAAGGTCATCTAGTCCAACTCTGCTCAAAGCAGGACCAACACCAACTAAATCTGCTGAAGAATCCACAAGAAAGTCCAAGTACAGAAAATACGTGTGTCAGGTCCACAAAAACATTGACTAACTTAATTTACTGTCTTGGAAATGGAAGGATTCCCCCCTCCATTTTCAAATTGCTATTAATGACATCTTCCAGCAGAATATAATAATTTTAGGGTAGGCTGAATTTGGGCTTAAAATTACTGTTAAATTCTCCTCTAACCCTAACACACAGACATCAAAGAAAGGTGCTAAAATTATGAAAATCCAGACAACACACAAAAGAAGGGCAATCTAAAGGCCTCGTCCAGTGAACACAGTTACTCACATGCATACATATTTGTAGGATAGGTCCCTAAAATGGTCCACCATGAAATCTATTATTAGCTCTAGTTCACATCACTGTGGCTCAATGCCTCATTGGTCCTCTTACTCATTTGTAGTTTAGGGTTTTACAGGCATATTTGAAAATATTTGAAACAGGCATACGTGGCCTCAAATTGCTCCTTTTTAATATTACAATTAAACCACTACCAAGGTCTGTCTATGTGGGTAAATGACAGCTAAATGGCTAGCAATTTTTTTCTGTTTTAATCAACATCCGGATTGTAGAGAGCTCTTAGTACGAGCACAGTGAGTATAAGGAGTTTCCTTCTCCCTTACGTTTGTCTGGTCTCTCTCTGCACCCTTTGGGGCACATCTACTGCAACTCGGGTAGAGACAGACAAAGCCATGTCACACTCTCCTGCATTAGCATTCATAGGAGGAAGAGGGAGGAGTATACTGAACCTCAGGAAGGGGCACAACTCCTTCTGCATGCTGGATCTCTGTAGCTTAAAATAGGTCATCACATGCTAGAAACCAACCTTTGGTACTGCACTTCAGCATATTTAAAATGAGGAAGACTGAATTCTGCTCTAAATTAATAAACTGGGTGTGGTCTTAGGCTCCTGATAAATTGTCAATATAGCGCTCACTCAGACATAAATGTGGGCAGTCAAAATCAAGGGAAAGACTCCACTGACTTTAATGAGAATTGGATCAGTCTCCAAGACACAATCAATCGTAGGATTTTAAACAGAAGAAGAATCCATAACTGAACTTCCTGCACAGTTATGTCAGATTTTTAAAAAACAAGGTTTTGTGCATTTATCACGTACAATTGCAAGGTTGTGAAATTCTAGTCAAAAGAACTATAACCTTAGTGGCAAGGGCATATTTTGATCTCATTTTCCAATATATGGATTTTCTCCAGCCAATTTATGACTTGCTTTAAATTATATATTAAAAATATTTTCCTTTAAAAGAACACTATTGTTTTAGGCTGTAATTAAATGTTGGCATCTATGAATCTATGACATTAGCTGCTCTTTGCTAAAATGAAAATCCATCAGGGAAGGATTTTGGTATGAATTAAAATGGCTTTTCACAGAAATACCTCTCAACAAACTTTACTATCCAAAAGAATTGTAGATATTCATTCACCATTATGATTCTAAAAATTCCTTTAATTACATACATAATTTATGCAAGTTCTGCTTTAAAAAAAGTAAATATGTAAAGCCAACCAATACTGCTAAGACAGCATGGTGCCTCAAATAAGTTACACGGATTTCAACAGGAACAGGTATTTTACAATACCTATTAAACAAATAGTCTTTAAAATGATCCCACATTACCTGTTTCAGCAATGGTTTCAGAATAGTCAAGACAAATGAAATTAAATTTAAGTTGTATAAATAACAACTAAGAACCCAATATATATTGGACCATTCCCCACCACCTGTTGGATGGGTAGTTTAATTTTCAATTGCTCCCACAGGAATCATTTGTGATAAAATAATATTTAACTTTTAACATACCATCTCAAATGACTTTATAGACAACTAAGCACCACACCCGTTTCACAGATAGGTAAGCTGAGACATTAAGTGACCTGTCCCAAAGTAAAAAAAACAGAAAGAGGTGTGGAACCCAGGAATCTTCATACTTAATTATGCATCCATGCAATCTGTTGAAATTCAGATCTTCTCAGTCTAACGTTTAAGCTCAGCACATTTTCTACTCTCTGTCAGGGTTTTAAATTGTTGCTATCACCATAGTAATCTAAATGCCTTCTTTGCAAAATCAATTGCAACAGTAAAATTCCTAGATGACTTCATGGAGTCTCTGACATTTCTATTCTGGAGTAAAATCTCTGCTTGGCGTAGATATTTGTTTCTATTTTGTTTAAATTGATTCATGTATGAAATATCCATTTGGATTAAGTTTTAGGAATAATCTAAAATGAGATAAAATGCAACAAAGTGAAGAACAGACTGTTTCTGACAGTCTCAGAAGTCAAATTCCCCAATGAAACACAAAAGCTAAGAAAGGGCGCACCACAGCATTCATTCATCTGCAGAGCAACAAATTTACTAGGGTACCTTCCCATAAACTTGGTCTGAAATTTAATCTCATAAAAATGTTTATGATTTATTGAATAATGTCCTCCAGATTCCCAGTATCTATTTTAAAAATACTCTCTAGGCAAAAAAAAATCTTAAGGTATTCACTGCAATTTATAAGTTGGCCCTAGAAAAGCAAACCTTTACTTCCCGCTTTGCTGACTTTACAGCACTTAAATATTATTCACAGACCATCTCTGGATGACATCTAGTTATTACTGATATTTTAATTATGTATGATATTTTCACAGTAGGTCTAATTCTGTCCTCATTGAAGTCAGTGGCAAAACTCCCACTGATTTCATTGGTGCAAGATCAGATCCATTTGTGATTCGGGTGGCAATCTCAGTACATAATGGTTATTTTCTTACCTTTACATTAGGTGTATAGAGGTTTCTCAGAGAAGCAAGGGCAGCAGACAATCCATCTGTGCTATATCCAATCCACAGGGCTTGAAGGTGACTAGAAGAAATTCCAGTTTTTTTACTCAGACCCTGGGAGAAAAGATAAAATAAAGAGAAAATTTTAGAAATAGGATTGCAGAGAAATTTTACATTTCTTTATATGGAAAAGGCATAATAGCAATCATTTTATTTGTAAGAATATTAAGTGTTTATAAAGGTGGTTTGTAACTATTAAAGCAACCAGTCTGGAATCATCTCAGACATTTGTGCATTTATTCTGATATTATACAACTGTGTTTTTAAAATATGTGGATTTTACCTTGAAAATGTGTGCTTTAAGAATGTGATGACCAAGTTCCATCGTTTGCTGACGGTTTAATTTTCCTTCTTGCCGAGAAAACATGAATGCCAGTAGAGCATGCCCATTTCTAGCAAAGGGAAGGAAATGAGAGAGCAGCACATATTTATTTATTGAAGATTTAGTTAAATCACTCAATATGTTCATACATTTGTGTCATGCAAACTTCAATGTTTTTTTGTTTCACCCAGCTAAACTTTTCAAATATCTCCATGTGTTGAATTAAATACTAAAATTTTCAAATGTCACAAGAGAGAAAACTTTTTAATACTTGTTCTGAGTTCATAAGTTTTGACATTAGGAGAGGGGACAACAGAGCTCTGTCTCCAAGTAAAGTGAATTCATTTCTAAAAAAATAAATCTGAATTGAACAGTGTCATGGAAAAGTGTTCAGGTCTCAAGCACCAGATCAGAATTTCCACTGACTGGAGAGGGAAGGGGTGAAGTCAACAAGACACTGTAAGTAGATATTGCAATGTTCTGCTAAATCTGACTGTTGCATCTTTCCATACCTCTAAGAAGATATGAAATTCTGTTAAAATCCTAAAGCCCTTAAAACAAAAAACAACACAAAAAAGAAAAAGAGAGCATCCTTTTCTTTTCATAATTAAATGAAAACACACACAGAGACAAAAACCAGCATTAGCTTGAAACATATGCTAACATACTATAGCAGTCACCTCTTCAGGAAATCTACAGCTTCTGCTATAATTCTAGGCATTGTCATATGAAGCAAACACAGAATGGTGAATTTTACATACCTAAATTCCATTACTAGATCAGTTTTACCATGTAAGGCCCCCGGTTTTGTAAAACTCAGGAGAACTAAATTCTTAAAATTTTGAGGTAGATGGGTGCAATACTGGTAAATCCAGTTTAGAATTATCACCAAAATCTACTTTATGTATGTGTGATGATCCTAACTCATTTTAAAATGTTTTTAAAAGGACTAAACTCCAACCCCCTGAACAGTGTGGCAACATGGACAATGCATACTGGCAAAATGTGCACGCACAGTGTTTTCCAGTGGCTATGACTTACATACTATACAACCCAAGAAAGGGGAGTAGGTCAAATTGAAATAATGAGTCTGGGAATGTCTGAGTAATTTAAAAAAACAGAAGAAGATGAGACAAAATGATCTATTGACCTATTTCCCAATAGAAAAGGTAACTTTCAAAGTTTGAGTTTGTAAGAAGTATTTTCCTATTGCAGATTTTGCCAAAGAGATAAAAATAGAAGACTTCCCATAAATGACACTTATTCACCAAGGTGTCATACAGCTTAATTGTTACTAAGGGTAAATTCTGCTTTCAGATATATAGACCCAGTTCTCATTGGCTCCATCAGGAGTTACATCTAGGCATTAGAAGCCAAAATTTGGCTATAAACATGCACAGCTTTTCCTTTGAAAAAAATGCATCTGTTTAACATTACTCTCTATCTGTACATATTACAGTTTATTGCAACCTTAATTTACCTTGGCTCACACAAGAAGTTTGTATTTTCACCATCCGCTCTCCAAACAAGCCATTCCCTGAAGGAAGGATGGCAGAACATACGTGTTTTGTCACGCCTTTTTATCAGAAAACATGAAAGGGCCTCCATCCTCTGTTGGAACTCTTCCCAGTCCTGTTCACCATCTATTTGACTAGCATTAATAGCTTGGAAAATCTGGTCATCTGTCATGGGATGAAGAGATGCTAGTGCCACATTTAACACTGGCAGTGCTCTCTCAAAAGCAGAGTTGGTCATGAACTTCATGTTGCACTGGAGCAAATAAAGTTCTGATAGAGACACAGGAACTACCTTGTAACTTGCACTTTTTATCACCAAGTGACCTTTCTGAAAAAGATCCAGTGTCAGTTTCAAATAGAGATAAGATCCCAAGCTCTTCATGATCAGGTGGTTACTCACTTTCCCAATTATGGCTGCATCAGCTTTACCATTTAAAGATATATTGTTTATAATTTCCTGACTGCTATTGATCCTGTACTGAATATATGAATTCAAGTCACCATGGATTTCTTTGTTATCTGGGAAGTCATCTAGGGATATTTTGAAAAAGGGTAGTGAACTCGTAATTTCCTGTAACAAAACAAACACACACACATTATAGCATTTCAGAATTGAAAATTCAAAGTATAGCTTCACTATATTTTTCTTTTGTGAGAGGCATTAGATAGAGATAAGAAAGAGCTATTAGCTCTATCATGCTTTTGTAAATATAATCTGACAACAGGTAACATAACATTTTATATTTTTATACATCATCTTTCTTCTGAGAATCTCAAAGCACTTTATTAATCAACTCTTGAAGGGCAGATGAAGGATATATAGTGGTCATTTCAAATTTAGGGCAACAGAATGCAAAGTTACCAGAACTGGAATTTGGCCAGGAACCAGTTTTACATCCCTTTGCTTACAAATAGTTCAATAATGACCCAGAGAGAAGAGCATCATCACCACCACTTCCTGCAGCAGGTGTTCCTCGGAGGTCTCCTCTGAGGAACTGGGCATGTACTGACTGGGCATTCATGACTACTTAGCTAGGGAGAACTGAGACTTACAGAATGGGTGCTTTAGGTATAGTGGTTTTACCTGAACACATATTTATGGCGCATAAAAAACAGTAATTCAGATGATAGATATACAACTGCTTTTCAGGCAGAGCAATACATATTTGTATAGTGTAGCAAACTCTGCAAACACCTTTAGTATAAATGAGCACCTTTATAATATATTTCATTTCTTATGTAATTAAAAACAGCTCAATGGATAAAAAAGCTGAACTTACAGTTTGAAGGCACTGATATTATGAAACCACTGTAGCCCCAAGCCTCCCAGAATCCAGACAGTTGTTTCATGGACTATGTATTGGAGAAAGACTTCTTCTAAATGGGTGATCCTTTCAGGAGAAATCCCAAATAAATCAACCTTTTGTTGGGAACTAACCACCTTACATTCTGTAAGATGTTGAGAACTCCTAACTTCTATTGATTCAATATCCCATTCTCATCTCACCTGAAGTCTAAGAAAACTGTAGCTCATGTTTTGTAACTTATCTCACTGGCACACTCCAGAAAACAAGGGGGAAAAAAACCTATTTACCTACCATAAAGAAAGAACATATGGCACAATTTTATTTATGTCTTTGAATTCACCTAAAAGTGCATTCTTTCAAAGTAATAATGTTGTAGCAGTGTAAAAGGTCACTTTTAAGAGAAAAAGAAGCTAAACTAAAAAATATGATTTTTACCTGAAAGTTAGTTCTTACAGTCACAATCAGCTTCAACCAGGATGGAAATTTAGAGACAATGTTTGTGATAAATGAAGAAAGTGTGTCACCATAATCAGGTTTGTGGAATTCAGCCTCATTTAAACCATCTATCAAAATGATGTATTCTTCCTCTGGAATTCTCTGCTCTGAATAACAAAAGTAAAAAATAACAGGCAATGGCACATTTTCCAACATTTCCCAAATTTTTATGCACAATTTTGAAAATCTTGGCAGTAAAGGTAACTTTATTACACCAGAAGAAATTTTGCAAGTCAGAATATCCAACCAAAAATCACCATCACCACTAATCTCACTTTAGATTAAAACTGAATTTTTAAAATCTAATTTACTATGTGTGCTATTTGTTTGCTTTTTGGCGCTTTACTCTCTTTAGTCAATGAAAATAGTTCATAGTTTCATTTTCTAGATCTTATGACTAGCACTATGCTGCAGGGTCTGGTTTACAAATGCTGCAGAGGAACATCTAAACATTCCCAACTGTGTTTTCGGTCATACTTTATATTAAAGCTCCATTTTGTAAATGGTATATTGAAACGGTTAAATGATTAATAGATATTACAAGCATCTTAAAGACATGAGTAGTAGGTGTTATAGACTGTCACAAGTACATCAACAGAAGATTCCATATCTAATTACAAGCTCTTACCGACCCTTTGAATTTAACGAACAACCATTTATTAGAACTTTTATTAATCATTTGTTAAACCTTTACAAACCATTATAACACAAAACACTCATGTAAATACGACATGGGGCAACATATTGAAAAAAGAGAAAAAATATAGCTGCTCATTAAGTAAGCACTGTCCATTCTGTGACAGGTAAGGATTCCATGGAAAAAACAGTATGCGGCCACAGAATTCAGGAAAGTATCATAATGCATATGCATAGGCAATCTTAATATGACATTTCCTAATTTTTGGCCACTTGACTTTTCAATTTTAACATAGCTTTTTGTATGTAATTTCCTATGTTTTTTAAAAACATTAAAAAAAAGCCACTTCTGCTATGGTGATAGGAGTAGTGTGTTGTCACCCTCTATGCAGACCAGGACTAAAGAGCGCTGAGACATACTTTGCCAGTGGGTTTCACAGTTATTTGCTGACAACAAAACAATGGTAAGATTTGAGAATCCTGGGCTTCATTCCAAGCTCTGGAGGATAACATGCTCTAGTGGGCCAAGAATCTTCTGCATATTCCTTCAGAAAGAGACCCCTTCTTCCCCAACCTGCTCCAACCAATTCCTTCCCCACTACAGATCCTCATCTCAGCCACATTGTCCTCACCTACTTAGTCCGAGACTCCAATACATTCAGGCTTCTCATCCAAGTCCCAACAAATCCTAGCCTCACCCCTTTCAACATGCCACAATGGTCTATCCCACACTTCCCATCATCCCCAACCTCCAGCTCCTTGTCCGTGTCTCAGTTCTTCCCCCAGAACCTGGCTCCTTATCATATTTGTCTGTTCTCCCATCTTACCTTTTCCCTCCCCAAACATGCTGTTTCTCAATTACAGCCTCTCCTCTGACTCCTCATCCAGTCTTAGTCACCATTGCTCGCTCTCCCCACATTCCAACTCCTAGTCCCACTTTCTCTTTTCCTCTTCCTCTGCCCCCAGCAGCCTCCAGTTCCCACCACACCCAGGTTCCGTGTCCCAATCTACCCTCCTCACATCCCCCTAGAGGTCTGGCTTTCATCTCCTCCGTATTTGAATTGTGCAGCTTCCTCCTGCATGCTGCCTGTGCCCAACGGGGGTCGGGGGAGGTCTTCGAGAGCATGGAGGAGACAGGCTTCCCGCTCTCAACTCAGTTGCTAGGACCCAGCCCTGGCATGGCATGTAGCAGCTCTGTGCAGGAATGACAGAGTCCTACTCAGTTCTGGGCTGGAGCATTACCAGTGCAGATAGAATCCTGGGGAGTTTTGCTGCTAAAATCTAAGAAGTTTCTATTTAACATGCGTGAACTGTGATTTTTCAAAAACTTACAATTTGGACAAATTTGAGTGGATTTTCATGAGAACACAAAAGACAGATCCCTCACACATATGCCATCCGCATGCAAAATTTAAAGTTCCTGCTCCACAGCATGGCAGTGCTAAAGCTTTTCAAAGAAAAGATATCAGAATTTTGTAACATGGGCAAAACATATTTTTTAATTTCAGCTTTGTAGTCGGAAATACCAAATTGCTTTGGCTGATGTTTTCCAAATTCCAACAGAGGCAGACACCCAGAATGGAAAATTTCAGCCCAGACAGTTTAGGTATAACAAAGTTATACACAGCTGAAAACTGGTCTTATAATAGGAAGTGGTGGACAACCTTAATGGGTGATATGAGTCCTGCCTATAATTTATAAATGTATCCTTAACAATAGTGTGACCATGTTTTCACTGACATTTAAAAAAAAAAATCATGAAAACCTTACTTCTAATATTAGATATTGGATAATATTATTTTAAAACTAAAATACTTCTTTCTGAAAACTGTCTACTATTGTTATAAGTAACATCAAAAATGATTATAACGGAAAGAAATTAAAGGAAAACATTCCTGCTAGTGAAGTCATTTCTACACATTTAATCATCTCCCTCAGATCACTAAATACATATATCAGATTACTTTAGGATTTTTTGTATCATTTATAAAGTTTAGAGACAGTTTCTGAGTAGCCTGTTACTTGGCATACCTTTCCTGAGGTTTGCAAGTGGTTCCAACACTCCTCTTTTAAAAGCTGCTGTTGGATCTTGGACACAGGACCTAAGACTGAGCATACTTTGTAGATGAGGCTCTTTTATCAGAAGATCTCTGTATGCTGTTAACTGATGTGACCGGCAAAGTAAAGCTGCAATACTGTGCACAAATTCTGGGACAAGACATGTATATGTGTTGTCAGCTTGGCAATAGTGGTAGGCAACAACCTAAAAAAAGAAAGTCAGGTTACCACATTTTTATGTATGATACTGTAGAAACATGGTTTATTTTAGTTAAGACAAAAAAATTAAGCTAATTTATTTAGCTGAATGGAACCCCCCACCCCCCAAAGTTGTGTTCAATTTTAGAAAAGTTATCCTGATTCGTATTGTGTAAAAGATGAGCCTAATGGAATCATGGCACAAGAAAAAAACAACAATAGGGAACAGTATTACTAAAGCAGAGGGTGGAAAGAGGATACACAGAAATCCAAACATCCATTTTGGACATAAACAATAAACCACTATTTGAGTCCTTGCCTCCTGGCAAGAGTCTCCTTGGAATTTGTATATGACTGGAGTTGAGCAGGTAAGGCAGAACTTGAGGCCCCTGCCATAACACAAGAAAAACTTCCAGAACAAAACCTTAAAATCTGTGAAAGCTCCATCAGAGCAAGCTGATTAGCTGAATGTCACAGTATCACTGTAGGTAGCTGACTGCTGGAGAAAAAGAGTGCAATGCTCCTTAAAGTGAGGAGGAGTCATGGTTCAGGCTTCTGATTACACTGGTCTACATTTTTTTAGAAGTCGTCTGCTTCAGAGATAAAAAATGATATTTATTATGTATTTTGATGTGCTGAATTCAAATATGACAATTAAAACAACTGATTGGCTACTGTTTCTAAGATATTTAAGTTTTTACATTTTATGTCGATGTAAATTGCGTAGATAGTAGAGTTTTAATCATAAATTGTAAACCTAGGTCTTTTCATGTGTTTATGGTTGCTTTACATGATAATATTTCACCTGTCCTGTTTATGTAACACTTTAAAAATCAGCAAAAGGGTTCTATAAATAAAATGTATTATGAAACAAAAGGCAAAAAACCATTATGTGCATAGTTTAGTCCTATTCAGTGTCTACTTGGCGCTTCTTGGCTTGTCTCTTGTATTCATTAAATGGAGCATCTCTTGTCACTGATAGTGACAGCAATAGTCTGCAAGCATTGATGGGCTCCATTTGCCCTCATAGCGTTTCTCCATTGTTGCAATGTCCCGGTGAAATCGCTCGCCGTGTTCGTCGCTCACTGCTCCGCAGTTCGGTGGAAAAAAATCTAGATGAGAGTGCAAAAAATGTATCTTTAGTGACATGTTGCAACCAAGGCTTTTGTATGCCTTCAGGAGGTTTTCCACCAACAACCTGTAGTTGTCTGCCTTGTTGTTTCCGAGAAAATGTATTGCCACTGACTGGAAGGCTTTCCATGAAGTCTTTTCCTTGCCACGCAGTGCATGGTCAAATGCATCATCTCGAAGAAGTTCACAAATCTGAGAACCAACCAAGACACCTTCCTTTATCTTAGCTTCACTTAACCTTGGAAATTTTCCACGGAGGTACTTGAAAGCTGCTTGTGTTTTGTCAATAGCCTGGACAAAGTTCTTCATCAGACCCAGCTTGATGTGTAAGGGTGGTAACAAAATCTTCCTTGATTCAACAAGTGGTGGATGCTGAACGCTTTTCCTCCAAGGCTCCAATGACTGTCGGAGTGGCCAATCTTTCTTGATGTAGTGGGAATCTCTTGCATGACTATCCCATTTGCAGAGAAAACAGTAGTACTTTGTGTATCCAGTCTGCAGACCAAGCAAGAGAGCAACAACCTTCAAATCGCCACAAAGCTGCCACTGACGTTGGTCATAGTTTATGCACCTCAAAAGTTGTTTCATGTTGTCATAGGTTTCCTTCATATGGACTGCATGACCAACTGGAACTGATAGCAAAACATTGCCATTATGCAGCAAAACAGCTTTAAGACTCGTCTTCGATGAATCAAGGAAGAGTCTCCACTCATCTGGATCGTGAATGATGTTGAGGGCTGCCATCACACCAATGTTGTTGCAGGCTACAAGATCACCTTCCATGAAGAAGAATGGGACAAGATCCTTTTGATGGTCATGGAACATGGAAACCCTAACATCACCTGCCAGGAGATTCCACTGCTGCAGTCTGGAGCCCAACAGCTCTGCCTTACTCTAATCCCTGACAAGATTATTCAGTTCAGCTTGTGTTATGAGGGGTGGTTCAGAGGAGGAAGATGGGAGAAAATGTGGGTCCTGTGACATTGATGGTTCACGACCAGAAGTTTCATCCTCTTCCTCGTCTGCCTCAAGTGAGAATGATTCTGGTGCATCAGGAACCGGCAGTCCTTCTCCGTGGGGTATTGGGCGGATAGCTGATGGAATGTTTGGATAATGCACAGTCCACTTTTTCCTCTTTGACACACCTTTCCCAACTGGAGGCACCATGCAGAAGTAACAATTGCTGGTATGAGCTGTTGGCTCTCTCCAAATCATTGGCACTGCAAAAGGCATAGATTTCCTTTTCCCGTTCAACCACTGGCGAAGACTTGTTGCACAAGTGTTGCAGCATATGTGTGGGGCCCACCTCTTGTCCTGATCTCCAATTTTGCAGCCAAAATAAAGGGGATAGGCTTTCTTAACCATAGTGGTTATACTGCGCTTTTGTGATGCAAAAGTCACTTCACCACAAACATAGCAGAAGTTATCTGCACTGTTCACACAAGTACGAGGCATCTCTGCTCACTTTGGCTAAACAGAAATGTGTCCCTTTGCAAAATCAAACACTGACAAATAAGAGAGCACAACACTGTAGGATTTCTAGAGCTGATATAGGGCAATTTGTTCAGCAGAGTGATGTAAGCTTCGTTATGATTGCATCATCCATGACTTCTAGGAATAACATGATGCAATTCATATCATGTATGACGCAATACCAGCTTCAGATTGCATCATTCATTGTTTTGCCTCAAAAGCAAGTACTGTCCAAACCCAGTCATAGATTTATTCATAGATACAGTCAAAGATGTATTTTAGTCGTTTCTGGTTTAAATTGAGATCCCTTCCCTTTATAACTCACTTATCCTCCGCCATTCCCATGTCAAGGGTCGTATATACTGACGCAATAGCATATCTTGAAAACTAGAGCCAATCAACAATTTTAAGCATCATTTTCATTCTCAGTGACTCAGAATTAGTAAAGTTTGACTACATTTATTTCAGAAGTATTTTGGCTGCAGAGCAATGTTATTTCTGTGAAAATTAACAAATCACAATGAAAAACAATGTTTACAGTTCACACAAACGTGTCATTCAGTGGTTTTCATGGCTTGAAACTCTTTAGCACAGGAGTGGGCAAACTTTTTGGCCTGAGGGTCACATCGGGGTTTCAAAACCGTATGGAGGGCCGGGTAGGGAAGGCTGTGCTTCCCCAAACAGCCTGACCCCTGTCCCCTATCTGCCCACTCCCACTTCCCACCCTCTGACTTCCCCCCTCAGAACTCCTGACCCATCCAACCCCACCCACTGCTCCTTGTTCCCCTCCCAGGACCCCCGCACTCCAAGCCCCTAACCGCCCCCAGGGATCCCACCTCCTGTCCAACCCCCCTGGCTCCCTATCCCCTGACTGCCCCCTGGAACTCTGTACCCCTTATCCGACCCCTCTCCCGCCACACTCCCTGTCCCCTTACCTTGTCACTCAGAGCACCAGAACTGGCAGCCACACCGCCTAGCTGGAGCCAGCCATGCCACTGAGCAGTCTAGAGCACCAAGATAGGCCGGTGGCTCTCACAGCCACGCTGCCCAACAAGAGCTCGCAGCTCCACTACCCAGAGTGCTGGTGGCACGGTGAGCTAAGGCTGTGGGGGAGGGGGGAATAACAAGGGAGGGGCCGGGGGCTAGCCTCCCCGGCCAGGAGCTCCAGGGCCAGGCAGGATGGTCTTGCAGGCCGGATGTGGCCCACAGGCTGTAGTTTGCCCAACTTTGCTTTAGCACCTTTTCCACTGGATGCAAGTAGATACTTAAAAACAAGTAAGTTTTTAAAATAAAAATTTTCAAATGATTGAGGAAATTGTACTTTATTAAATATGCACAAATCTGATGTAGAATATTTTTATCCTTTAGGGAAAATCAGTTTCTCAGCATAATATAATATAATGCTGAAGTTAGTTGTAACCAAATACTCTAGATAGATTATCATCAGCATGTGGTACATGTAGTATAAACTACAGTAATATAGCTTTTAAACTTTTTTTCAGATTGAGAAAAGAGTTAATTTAAGATGCTAAGTAGTTTCAGTGTCAGGGGACAGTGACTTGTTTTTGTTCTCAAGCATAAGACACATTTTACTAGACAGAACATATTATAATATTAGCACACGATTCCCTACATATTTACATCATGTTCAAGTACACTCTTCTGCCCCTGTGGCAGAACTTTAAACTGATTTGAACTGAGGAGAATCGTGAAGGCATTATTCAGCACCTTCTTTGCTCTCAAGTCTGAAATTGAGTCTTTGCTTTGGTTTTCCTGAAGGAAGTCTTGGACAACGTTGGATGGTGTCTACATGATACCTTGCCTACATCACCAGGAAAAATCTCCTTATTGTAACTATGGAATGGGGTCATACCCCAGCTCCTTTGGTCAATATCATATCTCTGATGTTTAGAAGAACTGAAGCTCTTATTACTGATAATGATTTTCCATACTCTAGCGAAACCAATCTGCAATAGGCAATGTCAGGGATCAACCAGAGATCAACAACAGCTTTATCCATAAACTGTCAAAGCACAGAAGTATCTGGCACTAGATAGGCCTTAAGCACTGGAACATCCTCAAAGTTCGAGAATATTCCCAAGCAAAGGGTTTGGTTTGAACTTAATTATAGTAATGATCACTCCCACTCCCCCTCCCCTCCCCGCCCCAGCCCTGGCCCATATGTAAAGATCTAACACTGAGCGTACAAATAATTGGTAAAAGTATGGAGAAATAGTTCTTAATTAACCCAATATACATTTTGTCTGTTTTTAGACTGTAGACTCTTTAAGGCAGTGAATATCTCTTACTGTGTGTTGCATAATGCTTAACACAATGGAGTTCTGATGTTGGCTGGATCTCTAGGCAATACTGGAAAATAAATTTCATAAACATACTATTATCTTATTTGTATTATACAAAACATAAGCTAGGTAAGGCCTCCTCACTGAGATTCAGAGAATACTGAGTCTTTTTCAGAAAGAGGATTTAGGATAGGAAAGGTCTCTTTGTTGAGAGCATGACCATTAGTGGAAACATCTTTTTTTCATCTTTGGCAATTAAAAACTTTGCCTTTTTATCTTTGAAAGCTCTAGCCCAAATGATCCATACTTTTTAAAATTCAGGCTGGATTATTGAAAAATGTGCTTACCTTGAGGTACCACAGACCATGTACAAACTGTCACCAGTAAATCATGCAATGGTTTGTCTTGTAAATGGAAGAGATCAAAGATTGTGTTCCACAACCTGCACAGGCTCTCCATTCAAACTCCAAATTGATTTCAAGGTATTGATCCTAATCTTTAAAACCCTATAAGGACTCTCCAAGCTATTTTACATACTACTTTTCTCCGACCTTATCTTCCCCTACCTCCCATGACACTATTTAGAAACTATAGTGAACCAGGACACAACTGACAGCCTTACGGGCTTTTGGGAGCCAAGGATAGAGCATTTCTGATGGAGAACTCATAGCTCTGGAACTCTCAATCATATAAGATAGAGAGGAGACCAAACTCTGCCATGATTAAGGCATGTTGCAGGCCTGTGCTGACTTTGCAAGTTTATCCACGAGAACAACTACATCAGAAAGACCTGGCAATGTTCACCTGGGAAAGAGAATCCAAAGGATGTGGTCCCATCCAAGATATATTTTCCTGTTAATCTTAATTTCTGTAACACTTGCACAAACACAATAGCTACGAGTGCATTGCAAATTGCCTTGAGCAAATACAGAGGGACCTAGACACCTTAGAGGATTGGGCCAAAAGAAATTTGATGAGGTTCAAAAAGGACAAGTGTAGAGTCCTGCACTTAGGAAGGAAGAATCCCATGCACTGCTAAAAATTAGGGACCGAATGGCTAGGCAGCAGTTCTGCAGAAAAGGACCTAGGGGTTACAGTGGACAAGAAGCTGGATATGAGTCAGCAGTGTGCCCCTGTTGCCAAGAAGGTTAACGGCATTTTGGGCTGTATAAATAGGAGCCAGCAGATCGAGGGACATTATCATTCCCCTCTATTCAACATTGATGAGGCCTCATCTAGAGTACTGGGTCCAGTTTTGGGGCCCACACTACAAGGAGGATGTGGAAAAATTGGAAAGATTCCAGAGGAGGGCAACAAAAATAATTATGGGCGTGGAGCACATGACTTATGAGGAAAGGCTGAGAGAACGGGGATTGTTTAGTCTACAGAAGAGAAGACTGAAGGGAGATTTGATAGCTGCTTTCAACTACCTGAAAGGGGGTTTCAAAGAGGATAGATCTAGACTGTCCTCAGTGGTACCAAATGACAGAACAAGGAGTAATGATCTCAAGTTGCAGTGGGGAAGGTTTAGGTTGGCTATTAGGAAAAACTTTGTCACTAGGAGGATGGTGAAGCACTGGATTGGGTTACCTAGGGAGGAGGTAGAATCTCCGTCCTTAGAGGTTTCTAAGGTCAGGCTTGACAAAGCCCTGGCTGGGATGATTTAGTTAGGGGATTTGTCCTGCTCTGAGCAGCAGTTTGGACTAGATGACCTCCTGAGGTCCCTTCCAACCCTGATATTCTATGCTTCTATGAAAACGTCTGTCTTTCCTTGTTTTATGCAAAATTGCACTGTAAGAAGCTACACAGAATAACTAACTGGTGGAAGCAGTAGACATCTAAGGAATGAGGGATACCAATGACTGACATTGAACAGAAGGAACTTTTTCCTCACATTTCTACCTTCTCTTAGCCTAGATTACACAGAGGACAAGCAACAGAAGAGACAGGAGTCAGGTATTACACAGACTCATGGGAGCAATGGGGCTACTACCAGGTGGCAACTCATGTAAAGGGAGAAAGACCTGGCTAACTGTGCAGGATGTATGCATGTGGTACACCTTTATATGAGAGTGTCTCAAATCACTCTGCCTTCTCACCCCTACCGCAACCAGGGAGTTCTGCAAAGCACTGTGTCTCAGAGTTTAAAGTGTTTTAGTGGGTTAGAAGTCTACTGAACAGTGAAAGCTTACCTTTGAAGCAAGACATGTCACAGATTTGTCCATTTGATTTTGATGTTCAGGAGTACCAGGACAACTCAGAATCTTCACTGTATTGTTACCATTTGTGAGAGGAGCAGGTGGTGGCAATTTAGTGAGGGGAATCTCTTGATAGGGGTCACTGCCTATAAAAAAGTGCACAGACCAAAGTTACAATTACAGACTACTGCTGTGAGGTAAAATATATACATGATAATGGAACTTTGGAAAGTCTTGGGTAAAATTTACTATTAAGATACAGGCATGTCGCGTCTTGCGCAAGAGCTCTGTTCTGCAGTTACCGTGTAAAGCGGAAAACGCGTATAGCCAGAACCCATTGACTTCAATGGCGGGCGAAATCACACCCCCTACAGAAAGCTTTTTAAATTTATTTTTCCCCCCTCTTTTTTTTTTTTTGCCGACCTCGTAAAGTGGAAATCGCGTAAGTTAAATATGCCTAAGATGTGACATGCCTGTAAATGATTTTTAAACAAACACTATATATCATCTTCAAAGGTAAAGAGTTACAACATGACATGCATGTACATGTTTTCATATTTATAATCTCTGTGATTTAATTGACCTCTGAACTGAAGAAATACCACACACTGAAAATAAATACAGTGATGTGAAAATAAGTACAATTTTAAATGCAAGAGCTCATTAAATCATATAATGTACCAGAGCTCAACTGATGTGGAAAGTACTAATTAGGGTATCATAATAGCCTTTTCTTCACATCATCAATTTGGCACATTTAAAAAGTGCCAGCATTGGAAGTACCCTGAGTAAATATACAGAACTATATCATCCTCTCACATCTGATAAGCTGAGGGAATGCAAAGGCAGTAGAGGGGCACGGAAGGGATAAGTGCCACCTTCCTAGCATCATCTTCCCCTTCATCTCAGATTCTGTGAAGCCTTTGAAAAATCTGGGTTGCATAATACAGGGTATAATTATACTATAACACCATTCTCCCTCCACAAACCACCAGTAGCTTGGGAGTGGTGGGAGAGGGGCGAGAGAGGACAGTCTAGGCAGCACAGTTCATTAGAGCAATGCTGCCAAGTGCGTTTGGAGTGCTAGGCACCCATGTGGAGATTCAGTTTCCATAGATACCCAAGGAGTGGGTTTTCCTTTGGTGTGTGTGGGTACATGTGTGTTTAAGAAGTTGAACCCTGGTCTATTCTGTTGGAGGTTATTGTCAAAGCATGCCAGGGTAACCAGATGTCCCAATTTTATAGGGACAGTCATGATTTTTGTGTTTTTCTTATATAGGCTCCTATTAATCCTCACCGCAATTCCGATTTTTCACACTTGCTGTCTGGTCACCCTACATGTTGATAGAACTTCCTTTACCCCTGATGAAAGCTTTTCATGTAGGGGACAATGAGGCCAGTAATTACTTATGTCTGCAAAGTAAGCAATATTCTGACCCTTTGTATAGTATAATAACCCAAACAATTATTTAGAAGAGAAACATACTTTTGGAGGATGAATTAGGGCTGTTTGAAGCAATTTGCCTCATGCGACTTCCATGGCAGCTAAGTGCCACCAGCTTTGAAATAATAGCAGTCTTTCCAAATCCCACATTTCCAATAATAATTGCTCCCCTGTTTTCTTCCAGCTCTGGATTCTTCAAAGTTTCTTCAATCATCTGAAACAGCCAATCTCTTCCGACAAATACAGAGTCTGTTGTTACGCTTGGCACTTCAAATAATAGTGGCTTTAGCAAAATGTCTTGAGGCTTGTAGGGGACAAAACGTGCTGAGAAGGGAAAGGGAAAAAAGTTTATTAGAAGAAAATATTGTTATGTAATGAAAACCTATTTATTTTTCAGCAGTATTTAAGAAGACAATTTCAATAACCCTTGGTGAGTTCTCTTACAATTCAAGAGGATTTCTTTTCAGCACCTTTACCATAGAAACAAAAACAATTACAAATAGTTTATTAAATGGTCTATAAATTAGCAGCTTCAGTGTAGATTAATACCACTTCATGATAAAACGCAAATAGTTGTTGGGGTTTTCTTTTTGGACAAGGGTTCAGCCTTTATATTTAAAACGTTGTAAAACTGTGATAATTTGACATTTAATGAAGAACAATTTTTTCTATATATTTGAAAATGCATAACACGTTTTTCTAATTGAGGGCCTGGCCCTGTGAAATGTTTTGAGTCAGAGGGAGGTGTGGGTGCTAAGCACTTCACATGGTTAGGTCCTTAGAAGCAGCAGCAACATGTATAGAAAAATGTAAAGAAATACTGAGAAGCATGAAATAATTTGATTATTTGACTGCCAAAATCAGTCAACCATGTAAATGAGACATTACTGAACTGATTGTCAGCAGGTGATGAGTATCTACATCCCTTTTAAAGTCAACAGGAGTTGCAGGTGCTCAACATGTCTGAAAATCTAGCACACATTTTCTTGTTCTCATTTGTATTCTAAAACAGATAATGCAAGAGCTATAGGGACTAAGGAATCTGGTTTTGATTGGAAAGATTACTTTAACCATGCATAAATTCTTTTTAAAAAAACATACACAATTATTAAATGATTTCTCAAGAAAAGTCTGTTTCATAACTGTTTTTTCAGCAATTAACTCACAAAGATAAAGTGAATATGAATAAGGCAGCATAAAATCTACATAGCAACTAACTGAAGAGAAATAATATGGAGGTTTGATTATCATTACAAACAGAAAAATGTAAGCAATGTGAACAGAAGCAGGAAGTGGCCAAGATAAAGTTAAGACGAGAAAATAAAAATTGCACACAATCTGCAAGGAAAAAAATGCCACTATTTTCCCCAATGGCATCCCATACTGGATTATTTATGCACCACTACACCAACCATTAATTAATTAATTACTTTTCTTCCATAAACAAGATTCAGGTGGAGGGATATCCTTGAGATGGCATATAAATCTGTTTTTTTAAAATACAGAATCATCATGATTATTTGAATGCCATGGAGGATACTGAATAAGTTTATCTGAAGTCTCGCTTGGCTGATCAAAGAAATCTTCAATATAAACACTGGAGGCACATGATTCAGTTATGCATATGTGAGGTTCAGATAATTCAGGTTTTACTGCACATACATGTTAAATATATGTTTGATTTTTTAAAATAAATCATTCCGTTTCTGATATACATTATGCCATACTGAAAGAAGTATGAGCAAACACATTTTTTATGATGAGTAATGTTGTCCCAGAACCTATAATAGAACCTACTAGTGCAGAACTGAATGCCTGCATGGAGACCCTCTGGCTTCAGCTGAACATGTGAGGAGCTGAGCATCTGTGCTTATATAGGCTTTTTCAGCTTTACCATATTGCAAAAACTACTATTGTACTATTGTATCTATTTAAAGATAACCACAAATATATACATACCTTTAATTTCTTGTTGTACTCTTCCCCCTGCAGTGTTATGCCAAGGTAAGCGAATTGAGGTGCGTAATGGAGTATTCCTTTGTCCATCCAAATAGCTCAAATCTTCTAACTTGGTTGAACTTGTAGCTAGGATATTAAGAACTGAAGTTTATTTTTTCATCTGAATAAATAACTACACAAACAAAAGTAGTTATCAGCATGAATTATTAATAATTATTATATTTATGCTTTCAACATGGAATTCATAGATTAATTTTCCTGCACAGTTACACCTTCAAATTCTAGATGCTATTTTTGATGAGCATGATCATTTTCCTCTGTAAATATAAATCTTTGATAGGAAAAACACTTTAAATATCCTACCAACACCATGAACTGCCCAGTTAAAAAAAGTCATTTTCATTAGATATGCTTTTATTTATTCTATATTTTTAATATGAAATATTACCAGAATTTAAAGTGATGCCAAAATTGCTAGTGAGAAGCTGGTGGGGGGAGCTTTACGTTGAATTTTTATGACAAGCCTGGGCAGTCAGAAATTATTTAGTAAAGCTTCAATACTTCCAAGCAAAAACACAGCAAGATAGCTAGATGAATCTTCTGCCCCAGCGATTTCATTCATAGTTGCTGGCAATCCAAATATTGCAATTAGACAAGCAGACACTGTGTGCACTATTTCACTGCTTTCAGAACATTAACAATCACCCCATTAACTGTCTGACTCTTCATATTCCTTTGCAGAGCTAAATAGATTTCTTAACTGTATAAATTCTTGATTGGAAGAGAAATCTTCTGTAACAGCAACTGATCACATTCTGTGTTCATGGGATTAAAATGTATCAATAATTCAGCAATGTATTGACACACTACCAATTCTTCCTAGGACTGAGAAAAGTATTATAAGCATATTATAGTAAGCTTACTATTGCACATCATTTAAATGGAAACTTCAACTATTATTGCAGTGGTGGGTTGAAGTCATTCACGTTATATGTAGTTTATAGAGTGCTCTGGGATCAAATGCACTAAAGTGAAAGATTACATTCCTTTCCCTACTACCATTTAGGTCTTTTTCCATTTGGCAGGCATTCATTTCCTCTTTCTCCCCCTTGTCTTTCAAATAAAACCAACATTAATATGGCTTTTTCTTTATTTTGCTGCTTGAGAACACTATCAATGATATCAGCAGAGCTTTAGGACTAGGGTACGTAGCTAAACTGCTGCTTGCAATATCTGTACAGAGCTCATATATGCAACTGATCCTGGGTCCAGCAAAATGATGCATCATTTTGCCCTTTTGTTCTTAAACATTTTATGTAGAGGGACAAAAAAAAAAAAAAAAAAAAATGTTAGACCCAGAGGACTTAGCACACAGTTATACTGGGGGACGGGGGCACATTTTGAGCCTAAATCTCTTAGCAATGTCTTCAAAAGCAACATTTCACATTTGGATAGATCCTGCACTCTTCTTCCCTCCTCTTGCATTTCCTCATAAAACAGTAGTGGTGGGCCCTGTGCACAGCTAGACTGGTATAGTTCTGCTACCAGGAGCAGAAGGCTATAAAGGAGCTCAGCTCAGGTTTGGGTAGCCCTAGGTAACAGAAGTGAGGCAGGCCGGAAACGGTGGACCAAAAGCTATGCAGATCTGCCAGCTGTTCCCTCTATGAAGGGGAAAGCGGGAATAGCTGCTCTGCAGTTGGGGTAGAAAAGGATTTCCCAGATGCTTGTAAGCTGACCCTGTACAAAGCCTGGTTCTTCACACTTACCCCTTCCAGACCCCGTAAATCAATGGTTAACAAGGACAAGTGTTTCTCATAATCTAGATAAAATTCCAAATTATTATTTATAATAGAAAAACATTCATCTGCACAGATGATAATTTTCACACATGCACAGCAGTCTAGTTCCACATCTCAGTAAAGACTGAACAATGTAGGGCCAGATCCTCCATATCCGGCCAAGCAAACTTTTACTAGTATAACATATTTACTATGTTACTAAAGTGACAACTGACAATATAAATGAACAGCAGATATTTTGAGGTTCCTTGGCTCCCATATTTTTAGAATTGTGTTTGGTTTGCTTACCAACTGACCTGTGAAATAGTATTCCTGACATTTTATCATTTAATACTAGTAAAAAAAAAATACAGAATCTTACTCTGCGTCGTAAATGCAATTTACTAATGTACTGCATTACAGATTAGCACACCTACAAATTGTAATAAAGATAACATTTTTATAATAGTGCGGTTTAAAATCAGAGCATTTTTATTTCTCATGTGTACTGACAGACACCGTGGTTTTATATGGAACATTTTTTCAGAGGTGTCATAGGTACACCATCTTAATTACACGCTCATAACATGGTGGCCTTCATTTGAATGTTTCCGGAGCAGAGACTGTACCTTTCTGTACATGTGAACAGTGCTTAGTGCTTTTCAGCAATATCAACCAATTTAGTCTAGCGCTATACGTGCATTACTAAACACAAGTTAATAAAAAGTAGGTTTTTAGCTTTACAAAGATCCAAGTCATCAGGTTATTCACAGTTAAAGCAACTTTTACAAAGCTATGCTTCTTAAGTACAGTGAAATAATACATTTACTTCCCTACAGTAACTGTGGTTCTTCGAGATGACGTAATCCGTGAGGATTCCACTGTAAGTACATGTGCACCTCATGTGCAGATCGGTTTCTTTCTGCTAGAAGCATCCATCAGGCCTGCTCATGAACCCTGAGTCTCCTAACGCTCTGGCACGAAAAGCAGACCCTTCTTCAGTTCTCTTCCAAGTTTGGAAGAGTTCTCTTCAAAGGTTGGAAGAGGACTGCAAAAAGCAGGGATGGAGGACAGGTTGTGGAATCTTCACCAACTATCACATCTCAAAGAACTACTTATACTGCAGGGTAAATAAACCTTATTTTTTTCCTTGAGTAGGTTTCAGTGTGTATTTCACTGTCTGTGACTGGCAATCAGCCTGGATGGTAGGTATGAGGCGTATAAGCTATATTAATCAAACAGAGATTGAAGTACTGCTCTTCCAAACATGGCACAGTGGAACCCTGCAATACCGTGCCCCACGACAGCGTGAATCCACTTATAACGCAGGGCGCGCGGGGCTCCTGATGCCGGCAGCGGGCGCTGCTTTGATGCAGCGGAACCCCGCAATGCCGCAACCCCACATTTATCGCGATCGACATTTTTGGACCCCGATCATCGCGGTATTGCGGGGTTCCACTGTATCTGTCCTGGTTGCCAGGTCAAGTCTGTAATACTAATGAAGGGTGGCTGCTTTACTCCACGTGGTTGCCTTACAAATCTCAGAAACTGGCACATTTTTGAATCAGGCCAGTGAGGTCACCTGTGCACTTCAACATTGTGAGATGAGAGAAAACAGAACATGACTGAACTGATGGATGAGTATGCTGGTATTGCAGTTAACTAGACTTCAGTCCAGGTGCCAGTCCTGACTGTTTCAGAAGCAGCATGTAGTCCAAAATGCCTGGGATTAGGGCTTCAACCAGATTTATATGGTCTTGGAGTTCCCCACATATGGAAAACCTTTCCCATTTCCCTTCTAATGGAAGTCACCCTTCTCTGCTTAATAATTCCTTATACTTATCTAGAGCACTCTGTCAGTGATGATCATCCAGCCCGCATCCAAGCCATTAGATGCAAGTACCGTAGGCCTGGATATAGTATCTGACCCTGATTCTTAGACAAGATATCTGTGCAGGAAGGGAGGCAAATAGGAGCTTGGCTAGACACTGAATAGGCTGACAGCCAGAATTCTCTCAGATAATAAGGGGCTAGCATGACAACAATAGTTCTGCACCATCTGATTTGCATATTACTTGAGAATCAGGAGAATCTATGGGAAGGCATGGAGGAGGTCTCAAGACCACTGAAGAAGAAAGTTGTCCGATAGAGATCCTAGTCTCATACCGTCTTGGATCAAAAGGCTTTGCACTTGGGGAACAGGTTGGCTGTCGGGATTCCCCATTTCCAGAATACTGGGTCCAGGATGGATTTCTACCATGATCACTCATAGTTACCATGTTCAAATTTTCTGCCATGACCACTCAGAATTAGTTACCTGCTCAAGAAGTCTGCAAGATTATTTTTGACCCATAGAAGATGAAAGGCCAATGTGGTCACAATATAATGGTGACACCATTCCCTGAACTCTATGACTTTCAAGCAGGTGGGGGACAAACAAGCACTTTCTTGTTTATTGACATAATGCATCGCTGACATGTTGTCTGTCAGATTTGCACTACAGAGTTCCACAGAACAAGAAGGAATGCGTGATGGCTCTCAGCTCTAGAACATTCATGAGCAGCTTTGGAGCATCAGAGGACCTGGCATTTGAGGCCATTTTCATGGGCTCCAAAACTGCCCCTTACACATCTATATAAGCACTGATGTCAGAAAAGGGACATAGAGGACACATGCTTTCTCACATTTAAAGGTTCTAGACATCAGCTAAGTTTTTACCAGACTGGAGTAGTATTGTGAACAATTTGTTCATACTGTGTTTGGCTAGGCATTACAACAACTTTAGCCAGTGTTGTCGAGTTGGTACAGGACAACATGTGTCCTAGGAACCCTAGCCACATGCAAATCATTGTGGACAGGCTTGTCCATACAAATGGGACTGTAGGTATCAATTCATCTTCCGCCAGCTATGCACATGCTGACCATCAGTCAAGTAGAGCTCTTATGAATTCTATAATCAGAGATGGTATTAGAGATGCTTTCTCGTAGTTTTCTAGAAACCTACAGTGAAAGAACAGGGACGTGTACTTGATCTAGGGCTACCTTAGTCTTCCCATGAGATCTGCTCCAGAATAGCCAGCCATCCGGGTACAAGTAGACATGTAGTCCCTCTTCCATTTAAGTGTACCACAACCACTGCCATGGACACGCTGAATATTCTCAGTGCTGTGGAGAGTCAAAAGGGCAGTACCCAATACTGGTAAACTCTTCTCCTATCAAAAGGAGTTCCTTAAGAGGAATGTGGAAGGGGAATGGAGTATAGTGAGAATTTGCTGGTCTAAGCATCCATTTGTCAGTAGAGATGGCCAACTATGTCTGGAGGAATTAGGCACAGCAGCTTCTACTACAGGTACTGATATGACTGGTTTTGATACAGCTACTGAATTTGCTGCTATGTGGATAGAACTGTAGGCATTGCTGGAATTGAAGAGGATTGACATCCTCTATCATATCTCATCTCCTTTTTTGACCAACAGTTCAGCTGCCTGTGGTATAAAAGTGTCTGCTGTCTCTGCTAATGTTGCTGTTGAGGACAGTACATTCTGCAGTACACTAGAGGTCTGTAGTTTCCCAGGGACTACAGGTTGCCTTTAAGTTCTTGAGAGTGGAAGGCACTTTCTGTTTTCTTACTAAATAGTTTTGATCCCTCAAATGGCAAACCTTTAATTGTGGCTTGTACTTTGTGAGGAATGCCCAAGCTGGGAGCCAGGATGCTCTCTTCAGGGTCACAGTGGTGGCCATGGACCTAGCCACAGTATCAGCTATATCCATTGTAAGCACATCTTTGCCACTAGTGTCCTTCTTTCACAATGTCCTTAGGGTTTTGTACAGTCTCATAAGGGAGCTTGACGACAAATGGCATCACTCTGTCCCATGTTAGAAAATCATATTTGGCAATTAGCCACTCAAAGTGGGAGACAGGAAGAGCAGTAAGACTTTCTCCCAAACTGACATTTTGGATCTTCCTTCTTTGGTGCATTCCTACCAGAGTGTGATTTCTCTGGCACAGTGTGTGATTTCTCTTGGAACACCAAGATTACTAGAGATCTGGAGTTGGATGCAAGTAAATGTATCTGAATCTGGAAGGTGGCATCTGTCTTCTTCTCAATACATTTCACCAGTGGTGGTATAATGGCCACAAAGCTCTGACTGGAACTTGTAATCCCTCACTGATAGGGAGAGGGGCTCTGGCAAGATACGCAGACCACAGAACTTCCAATCATTTGTGAGACTGTTCAGATTTAATGCAAATCTCAATTTCCAGTGTGTTTCCAATCCATTGCAGGAACTCTTGGAACACCCTGAAATCATCCAGAGACAGGACTGATGCTGAGACAATTGCCTTGTACAGTGATAAGGAGGAGATATCTACAGGGAGAAACACCAGGCATTGATAGGTTTGTGCCTGTGGGTCCCACTCGTCCTGGTATTCTGGTGTCTGTGGTCTTGCCAATAATGCTATGGGAGAGGGATATCTTCTCTTTGTAAAAGAGGAGAATGTTTCCTCGAGGTTTGGGAAGCCTCCAGCAACCGCAGAAGGGCTAGGGTAGCATCCTCTATTGATACAGATGGTTGACAGGCTGCTGGCTGAGCCACTGCCGGTCTCATGGTGGTGGAGTTCCGAAGAATTCCCCTTGTCTTCTGGTGGTACCACTCGGAGACTGTATGTGGAATGACACCCAGATCAACACTACTGAGGTGCTGTGCCCTAAGGATGGTGATGAGGAGCATATATCTTCTATAGGTGATGTTGATGGGTATGATTCCCACAGTGCTGGGGCTTTTGTTGGTACCAATGGACACCTTGGTGCTGATGGCAGTTCCACACTTGCTCACTCAGTACAGTTTTCGGTACTGGGTCCAGTACCAAAAGAATCTGCTGCATCAGTCTGCTTTTTTTAACTCATCTTGGGATAGTGGAAGAGTCTTGCAAATTCATTAGGATTCTTTGCCACTGCACAGTTTAAGACTAAAATTTTCATTCTGCAGGAGGTCTAACTGAGTGAATAGGATGAAGCTAATGAGCAAGCATAGCAGAAAACAGAAAAGTTATGCTCTGTAATCACAGCAGTCTACTGGAAAATCTTGACTCTCTCCCTCTGTAGACTTCAACAGAAAGACCCTGAACAACATTACATTCAGAAATAATGTAATCCTTCACTTAACAGTGGTGCTTTCATTGTTTCAAAATTAATGTACTAATGATTTTCAAGGCATTTTAAATGCTCAGTCAGATTATGCACATCAAGACTGTGCTTTCCGTGGGCTTCAAATGAATGACTGAATTTCACAATACAACTGAATCATTCAATCTAGTTATAGTAAATACGCAAAATATAATCCTAAAAGATAAAAAACCTCCCATCCCAGTACCTTGCTGACAAATCCTGAGTTCTCAATAATGTTCATTATGCTGTATACTAGTGTATTTTTCAAAGTCAGTTCCAATTTACTGCAGTTTGTTGGACATCCTTTCTGGAATAGGGCCACATTACACTTCCTTTAAAAATCAACTGAAGAATGTATCCCAGTGTTTTTCCAGTAGGACTCCCACTTATTTGCTGCTTCAAATTTAAAAACACAGCAAAACATGATACTCTTATCACAGGTTATCACTATAAATTATTGAGAAATAGAGTGGTGGTACTGTTGTGTCTTTAAGCTCAGACCAGCACTGCTAATATATTCTGCACCAGAGCACTGCCACTGGAAATCCCAATGGTAACAAAAGTAACTTCCCACTCACTGCAAAAAATGTTTCCCTAGAGAATAAGGCTCAGAAAACGTAAGAGTTAAAACTTTAAACTAAGACCCCCTAATATCAGTCAGCAATTTTTATTTCACATCTCAAACTACAGCTCTTTTTTTTTTTAAAATGTGAAATGCTGACTATATTCAGCTCCAAATCAAGCATAATACTTTTCCCCTCCATAAATTAACTCCTGGGAAGCCTGGTTATGTTAGAGGGGCTTCTTCAGTCTACATTTTCTGGATTGTATAAACTTTAAACTTTCATTTGTCTTAACTGAGTTTACTGTCATTATATTTGTTTCACTTGACACTTCTGGAAAGTTTATATCACACTGCACTGTCAATGGGCTTGCACGGGTATAAGTGAGGGGAAAATATGGCACTGCAACTGGAATTTAGTTAATTCTAGTAACAATACTCAAACCATAACTTAATCTACCTCACCTCTTCAGAGCAGTATTGACTGTGCATTGCTGACAGACAGGAGTAGTAAAAATCAATACTGAAGTACGCCCCCCTCCCCCCGAAACAACTTAAAATAGGAATGCTACATTTGCAAAACCCAGTAGATGAGTGCATATCCAGATTAAAAACCCCAGAGTATAAGAAAAACATATTCCTATGGATGACACTATATAAGTGTCTCAATAATAACATCCATGTTCAGACTTGACATCAATTGAAAGTAATAAACATGTATTAAATTCACTGCAGAATAACTGCCTTTTCCCTACAAAGGAATATCTTACGATCAATGTTGTAACTTTAATACGAAACCTCATTTTGTACAATTAGATCATGAAAAATTCCTTCTCTTCTAGTTCAGTGCTTCCTTACCTGCAACAGAGTTAGGACGAGGCATTATTAAAGAGCTAGAACTTGGTGTATAGGGAACAGGCCCATCTCCAGTACACACTTCCATTTTAGACAAACTCTCTGAAGACCCAACTGTCTCCTCTTCTGCAACTGGTGAACAATTATCTGTCCTTCGATCGTGAATAATTCCTTGATGTACACCAGCCCTGAGACTCCCATCCTTACTCCATTCCAAACTGGATCCGCTGCGATCATCATTTTCAGATGAACTTGTTATGGTTGCTGAAGAAACAAAAATACTAAAAAGTTAGGGAGGACAAAGTACTACAATGGCACATCGGTGGCATGATACATTTACTATTCAAATGGCATTTTAGTTTACACAGGTAACATTCAAGTACGTTCCACACAATGAATTCCATTCAATTAGAAGAATGCTTCTTGTCGATGAAAAAAAAACTGCTCAATCCCTCCTACAGGGGGGCTGTAATACTTTGGTCTAATTTTAGTTGCTGGGTTTAGAGTGCTGAATGGTGTTGTTGGCCTGTCATATGCAGGAAGTCAAGATGATCTGGTGGTCTCTTCTGGCCTTAAACTCTATGACTACTGGAAAAGAGAAAGTCTGATAAAACGGATTATGAAAAGGCAGTTTGGAAACTACTATAAATCCATGTAATTTGTGGGAGATAAATTATCCAGTTCTTTTTAAGGAAGGAACAAATTACTCTTTAAAGAACAAATCTTAAATTCCTTTGAACATTAAATTTAATAATGTAACAAACTACTACAAGTATTTTTATAAACAAGAAATTTTTGATCTAATAAAATCTAATCGAAGAACATAAAACAAGAAAGCATTTTTAAAGTAAGAATCAAGAATTTAAATATATTCTTGATAAGTCAGTTTTCCAAATATATACTTTTTATAAAAGGGTCAAATTCAACTCCAGAGTAGGCTGGGACAGTTCTACCAAAGTCACCATTCTGTACTTTCTCCATAACTGTGAAACTTTAGGACAGGACAGATTCTTGACCTGCTTTCTGTTGATCCAAGCTTGGAAGCTAAAATGTTGACCTAGCTAAGTGTGCCAGAATATTCAGACAGTTCCTCCCACATACAAGCTGTTTCCATAAGTTTGTTTGCAAAATAATAAGTTTTTGTGAATACCATGTGAATTTATGTATATACACAACTTTCTTAAGCATGCTGCAATCAATCACAAAGCACACATAAAACTGCATGCTGGGGATTTAGCACAGCTCTTTCACAGCCTAACACAGAATATGTCAAAGTGAAGTATGTGTGAAATCAAAGTGAAAAGGGACACTCCTTATGTTAGAGGAAATTCAGAATAATAATGCTCTAGCTCCTGTTTTTTATGTCTACATTAGTGCAGGGGAGCCATCTTTCCAGCTCTATCAGCTGTGGTTCTCATTTTGCCTTTGATAATCTGGGTCCCTCCAAAGCCCTTAAAAAACTCTGGCCTAACACTTTTTATTCTTCCTCACCCATTGCACTAATAATTCCAATTTTCACTATTTATACATTTATGAATGAACAAAAAGAAGGACCAAAAGATATTGCATATACTGAGATTTATTGTTGTTGAGTAGGAATTTGGGGACAGGGAGAATAGGGCAGTGTTCCTGTTTTAAAATGGTGGTTGTGATTCTTTTTTTTTTTTTTAAACAGAAAAAACACTAGCGCTGAATTACAAATGAAGTATATTTCATTTTTTTTAGTTTTTATTGTCCCTTGTCTAACAAATTCCTTAAGCATATGTTGAAGTTGAAATCTATGAGTAGCCCTATTGACTTAAATAGGGCTACTCGTATGCTTAAAGTTAAACATATGCTTACATACATAAGGGCCTAAACTGACAGCAGATATGAGTTCTACAACCTCCACCTCTACTTCTCTTCACATCAGTTTAGCATTTCAATCTAAAGTGCTGAAAAGCAAAAAGCAAAATCTTAAAATATCAATTTGATAGGGTAATTGGTTGAGCAAAAAACAAAACTAATCATCACACACATGCCCTCTATGTTGGTCCTCTCTAGTGCTTAAGTACTCGGTCTTGCTGCAAGCAGGTTCATCATCTGTGTGATATGTAGGATTTTGGACCAGATGTAAGATTGGTACAATGGTTGGTGTATTCTGGCACATGTAGCATGGCCAACATTGTAGCTTCCAAACCTGGGTCAACATAAAGCAGATTAAGAATCTATTCCAGGTGTGGGCAAACTTTTTTGGCCCGAGGGCCACAACTGGGTATGGAAATTGTATGACGGGCCATGAATACTCATGAAACTGGGGGTTGGGGTGTGGGAGGGGGTGACGGCTATGGCTCGGGTGTGGGCTTTGTGGGAGAAGGGGACAGAAATGAAGAGTTCAAGATGCGGGAGGGGGTTCCAGTCTGGGGCAGGGGGTTGAGGGCTCCGGCTGAGGTTACAGACTCTGGGGTGCAGGAGGGATTCAGAGCATGGGAGGGATCTGGAGGGTGGCCAATGGGAGTTGCAGGGGCAGTGCTTGGGGTGGGAGCAGTGTGGGGATCCCCGTCTGTCCCTACATGTAGGAGCCAGAAGGGGCACATGCTGCTGCTTCCAGGACCCACGACACAGTCGGAGCAGGGCAAGCTCTGGACCCCGCACTCTGGCGAGAGCTTGAGAACCAGATTAAAATGTCTGAAGAGACAGATGCAGCCCCCGTGCCGTTGTTTGCCCACCCCAATCTATCCTATCCTAAGGCTCCTCTGTTCATGAGAAATTACAGAATGAGTGACAACAAAAACAAAAAACCCAAAACACTAATAATATAATCTGCTCCCATTCACAGAAAACAAGCGTTTAACACAGTGGTTTTGATGTACACCAAACTTTAAAGTTTGGAGTATATCTTTCCCGTGGTTAGTTTTATAACAATTCCACAGATTATAACTTTGCTGTCTACAAATATACAATAGCAAACTGCACCACCCGTTTCCTTTACTAATCAGTTTTTTTTCAGTAAACAAGCCGCCTGACAATCCACTACAAGTATGAAGAAAACAGCTGCTGTTTCGATATGCTTATTATGAAGTAACAATGAAGGATCTCAACTCAAAGATATCTGGAGGAGTATTTCCCTAATCATCTTTTAAAAATCCCAGTGTAAAGAATGTTAATGTATCTTTAAATGAAATTTAGATTAAAACATCCCAAAATTATTGGCTCACCAATTTCAGAAACATTTAAATCTCTATTGAATGCAGTAAACTCCAAGGATTAATTATAATTTTGTGTTGTTTTTTAAATTAAAGCATTGCAAAACAGAAAAGAGACAACAAATAATTTCCCATACAAAATAGATTTTTATGGCATCAAGGTATGCCATAGCCCAGGTGTCACCAACAAGTAGATTGCGATCAATTGGTCAATCCTGGAGTCTCTGACAGTCAGTCACGATCTCCAGCCACTAAAAGTCCATCTCTGCACACTGCACATCTCCTACCTTCAAGCACCACCCCTGCAGCTCCCAGTGGCCGGGAGCGGGGCACTGGGGCCAATGGGAATTGCAGGGGCCGTGGTGGGCGGCAGAAGTCACATGCTCCCTCACCCCCACGACTGGGCCACTGGGGCATGCTGGCTATTTCTGCACCCCCACCCTCTGTCCCAGCTCTGAACCCCTCCTGGAGCCAGCACCCGAAACCTGCACCTTGACAATCTGCCCCAGGATGGAGACCTCTCCCTCCCAGAGCCTGCACCTCTTTCGTAAGATAGATTCATATTTCTCTGATCATTCTAGTCACCCTTCTGTGCACTTGCTCCAGTTTGAATTCATTTTTCTTAAACATGGGAAATCAGAATTGCACATAATAAGGTGGTTTCACCAGTGCCTTGCATACTGGTAATATTTCCCCTCTCTCTACTGGAAATACCTCACCTGATGCATCCTAGGATTTCATTAACCTTTTGCATAGTCACATCACATTGGCGACTCATGATCATCCTGTGACAAATCCTGCATCTTGGGGGTTAGACGAGATGACCCTTGTGGTCCCTTTTTATCCTATAGTTCTATGATTCTATGTGACTAATTAAGGTTTTTCTCCTCGTCTGTCTCTTCCAACTGACACATTCCCAGCTTGTACCAAAAACTGTTGAGAGTCCCTAAGTGTATGACCATTCATTTTGCACTATTAAATGTCATCCCATTTCTATTTTCTCCTGGGAGAATTCTGCACCATTGCGCATATGCAGAATTCATGTGTCCCACAGATTTTTTTCACCACAGAAAATATGTTCTGCTGGAGAGTTTCTACAACAGTGTTTCTTCTAATTTTTCCCACCCATATGTGGAATGAATTTTGTTCATATTGGTGCTCATGTTCATGGACAAAACAAAATTCATGTGGTGGGAGTGGGGCCAAGGGATTCAGAGTGTGAGAGGGGCTCAGGGCTAGGAGAGAGGGTTGGGGTGCAGGAGTGTGAGGACTCTGGCCGGGGCTCAGGACTGGAGGAAAGAGTTGGGTACAGGAGTGTGAAGGCTCCAGGTAAGAGTGTGGGTTCTGGGGTGGGCCAGGGATTAGGAATTTGGGGTGCAGGAGAATGCTCCAGGGCTACCGTGAGGAGAGAGGACTCCCCCTACCCCAGCTCTCTATCTCTGCAGAAGTACCTGATCTTGGGAGGGGAGGATGGGGAGAGGTGCCTCTTCCCACTGCAGGAGCTCCGAGACTGAGACTGCAGGATATGCGCCACATCAGGTCCTGGCCAGAGCTGGTTTCGGGCCAGGGAAAGGGTGCCCCAGCTGTGCCTGGATGTGGGTCCAGGCCGTGCCTGGGGACAGGACAAGACAAGCTTGGGGTCGGGACAGGCCATACCTATATTAACTTTAATCTCCACCCCATCCTCACTGCTTAGTTGTCCCATTTTTCTTTCCTTGTTTTCTATTTATATGGCTAAAGAACCTTTCACTGTTGGGTGTTATTTCCTTTGCAAGGTCCAACTCTGCTCTGCATTTGACACCTCTCACTTTTTACCTATGATTTCTGACCTTCAAGAGGTGGCTGTCCTTCCTGATCCATGCTATCTTCCAGTCCTTCTAGGCTTTCTGCTTTTTCTTAACCTCTTTGAGATGCCTGCTCATCCAGTTTGGTCTGCAATCATTCCCTATGAATTTTTTCCAGTTTCTTAGGATGCAGGCTTCAGAGAGTTTCTACAACTTTTGACAAAGTTGTACAAAGTTACACATTCAGATCCTTGAGTTCCTTAAATCAGTCCACTTCCGTAACTAATTCCATTAATTTTTGTAAAGTTTTCCCTTTTGAAATCAAGGACCCTAGCTGCAGACCTATTTTTGTTTTATCCTTCCATTTAGTTTAAACGGAATTAACTCATGATTGCTCAAGCCAATATTGTCCTCTACAACCAGTTTTTCTATTAGATTCTTGCTACTTATCAATACTAAGTCTAATGGGGCATCAATCACCTCTTGCTGGTTCGGTGACTATTTGATTGAAAAAAATCTGTCAGCTATCACATCCAGGAATATCTGGGCCCTACTGTTATTAGTAGCATTTGTCCTCCAATCTACATCCCATAGTCACACAATTTCCAGATGTATTATTTAATTAAAAATATTAAAGAGCTCTCTATGCATATCCAAATCGGATTCCGGGCATATGTAGTGGATCCCAAACACTATCCCAGTGGAGCATCTGTTATTTTTCTTTCCCAAAGTGATTCCATTTTATCCATTCCATCACTTCTAATTTCTTTACAGTCTACCTCAGCATTTATATACAATATTACTCTACCACATTTACCTTTTACTTTTCTTTCCTGAACAGCACATACCCTTCAATACCTGCATTCCAGGAATATTACTTCACTTCCTGCACCAATAGTTCTATTTCCTCCAATTTGTTACCCAGGTTCCTTGTATTGGTGTACAGATGACATCTTAGCTTTTTCTACTCGGCTTCACCAAGATTCTTCATTCAATTATGTACAGTCATTTTACTGCGAGTATCCCCTAACTGTTAGTGCCAGTACCAAAGACAGTATCTTTCCTCTCATTGTCCATTATCCTTATTTCTGCTCTTTTCTCCATTGCTGTATCCCCTCCTTCTTGATTTTCCTCCCACTCAATATTAGAGTCAAGTATGTAAATGACATAAGCATCTTCCAAGTGTCCTTCCTGAACTCCTCGTTAAAAGCTCTTTTAATTACCTGTGCCAACCTTCATCCCAGAAGTCTATTTCCCTCTCTACTCAACTGGAGTCTATCCCATAAGAACAATTCTCTGTCCTTAATGCCTCCCAGTGGTTGAACATCCCCAAACTCTCCTTATAACACCAGTGCCTAATCCATCTGTTGATCGTCATACATTTTTGCCTTAATTTTGACTCCTTCTTTAGGGACGGTTCCTACTGAAGAACATGCTAGCATTTTTGGACGTGGTGACAGAGAAAGGGGTAGCTCCTATTGTACTGAACGGTCAAATCGATAATGAACTAGTGGCCAGTATGGTGCTAGTGTGCACTGTACTAGCGCAGGGGTTGTTTTTGGACAATACTGGCAAAGTCAACCCCTAATCACTAGTAGATATTACAGGCGTGTCGCGTTTTACACGAGGGTTCCATTCTGCGGACCCCGAATACAGCCAAAATCGCGTATAGTCAAACACTCATTGAGTTCAATGGCAGGCGGAATCGCCCGCACTATAGATCATCGGTATTCAAACTGGGGGTCTCTGGCACTTATGTGTGGGGTCCGGAGCCCCGTCTCCCGACAAGGGGCTACCGGACCTGATCCTCCCGGGCTGCCGCCCTGGCCCCCGCAGCGGGTGGGCTGCCGGCTCCAGCCCTGGTCCCCGCAGTGGGCTGGCTACCAGCTGCGACCCCGGCCCCAGCGGCAGGCTGCCTGCCAGCTGCAGCCCTACCCCCGCAGAGGGCTGCCTGCCCCGAGCCCTGCAGCCGGCTGGCAGTGGCGGGCTATAGCCAGTCCCCAGCCTGACCCCTTCAACTGGGGTCACGCTCAAAGGCTTGTGTTTTTTTTTTCCTTTCTCCCCACCGCGTAAAGCCAAAATCGTGCAAGTTAAATGTGCATAAAACACAACATGCCTGTACAGATCTCAAGTAACAATATTTGAAAAAGCAGAAATATAAAACTTCAGCATTCTTTGTCAAATTCCACCTCTCGTGATTATAGTCCATTTTCCTGGATTCTCCCTAAATTTTTAGCTAGATACGATATTCTTCACTTCATATCCTAACTTGTTCTCAAGTATTGCTGTGCTATGCATTGTTTTCTTTCTTACATCAAAATATGTCACTAAGCTTATTCTGTTAAATTAGTATTTGGGAAAACACTAATATGTCTTGATGAAAAGCATGATATAACTGCAAAGTAGGGTATATTTTATAATCGAAGTGAAAAAAATCATTTGAAACCCCATCTTCATTTCATAATATTTATTCAAGTGTTATTTCACAGTTGATGAAAAACAGGGACATGCAATACATTTTAGACAACTAACTTAACCACATTTCCATCTAATACAGAATCTAAGAATTCAAAACTACTTTGAAATATCCAGAACAAATAATTGGAAGAAAAAGCAAACAGCCATAATTGCTTCATTTTAAAAAGTTTGGTCTTTTTAAAAAAAAATTAAACTGGAAAGAAAATGAAACCCTGTTATAAACTCAGGCACCAGCTGAAGACACACTAGGGTCAGATAGTCCCAGGCATTTTTAATCCTTAAAATGTTTCTCGGAGAAAGTTTTCCTCTAAACCTACCAGTCTAATTAAAGGAATAAAAGATGGAGGATAAAAAAAGAATGGATGACAGGATCATTAGAAAAGAACAATGAAGGAGTAAGGAGAAGAACAGGTTTAGCCCAAAATTACGTGTGTTTGAATTTGTTGTCCCACCCAACCTAAAGATTTTTGGGATCTTCTGGGGTGTATATGGCCAAAAGACAGATTTATAGTGGGTCTAGAGTGGGACACCAGAGTCAGAGAATCGGTTTGTATGGTATGCAAAGGCCACCATAAAACCATGCAAATACACTGTTCCCTTCCTACACATGAGCACCCTTGCTTCCAATTCCAGATCTTGGTCTCTCCATCCTCCATAGTGGATAAATGAGATTAAGGAGTCAGCTTTAAGCATCAATGTAAGACTAAAACCGGCACTGTGTCTCCTCATCCAAGAGAGTGGGGGTAACAGCAGGTGATTCCTCAGAATAAGTAACCCACAAGGATCACAGAGCCTCCATGGACTGAGCAACTACAGAAACAAGTACACTTAGGTCGATCTCAAAGGGCTTGTCTGCAGAGTGGATTAATGCACACCAGCTGGGGTGTAAATTCTAGTGTACACCAATATGTCACATGCTGTCTGTGTGGACCCTGCTGGCATATTGTAAAAGTTTCCTAGTGCAAACTGATGCAGTCGGGTAGTAGTGCATGCAACATTCTGCTGTGCACTAATGCACTGAGCAGACATGCCCTTAAGATTACGTATAGATGTGCTGATTACCAAACTAAGATGCTAGCTTATTCACCCATGCACTTGAGGGCTTATAAAGTTTGTTATTTTCAGTAATGTTTATAAAATCGACACATTTAAAAATAATTAGTTCTGCATTAGATAAAAATATTGGATGATGTTCACAATTCATGCTGTGTTTAAAATAAATTAGTCTCTCTAGAGGTAACTAAGTCAACACAGCAAAGTTGACCTAACTACATCGCACAGGGGGTGAAACTCTTCCCAGCCCTGAGAGATGGAGCTGGGTTGTCCTACGTTTTAGGTGTAAACCAGGCTTCAGTATTACATTTAAAAGAATTTATAAGTGGCATATTTTAAAATAGGACCTTATTTAAAGAAATACCAACAATTTGGCATAACAATTATGGACTGTAAAAGCTAAGGCTTTTATAAAACATTCAGTAATCCTCATCCCTCATCATATTTCTGTATGACAGAATTACTGCATTTTTATTCTTGTGTATGAACAACTTGGCTCTTTCTGAAATATTATAAGTGAGGATTCTCGTTGGATTTAAAAAATAAAGCCAAGGAAGAGTTCCACTCGAGCCTTCTATATCGAAAGGGCAGCATGTTTCCAGGAAAGCTTATGTTTTGGCAAGTAGCCCAGGCTTTTCTCCTATTTAGCTAACTGTTAAAGATGAAAACTTGCCTCCACCTCCATTATCTCAAACTCAATGGAAGCAGAGACGATGTCAGTAAAGCATTAGAAGACCAAAAGAAGCCTGAGCCAGCAGCAGGGGGAGGGGAGGGAAGCTTTTCCATCAAAGGGCCTGCTGGCTCAAAAAAACCAAGTGGGAATGCAAATACAACGGAAGCTTTCTTAAGTAGCATGGAAGAACAAGCTATTTTCATGGCTGGGTGAACTGTGCTGAAAACGTTACAAAGGATATACTTGCTAAACTCTATTCAAAATGCACAGTTGATGCTCTTAACAGATCTGAATGCACAGCTATACACATTTTTAGAGAAAACCAAAATAAAGTTTATTTATCAGAGATGTACCTCCCCTTCACTTCTTGACAATTCCCCACAACACAGATTCATAGGCTGATAATGGCGATTAAGAATTTTTTGGAGCAGTAATTTACACTCCCGATTTTTCTGCCTCTCATCTACGGAGCAGGTCTGGGCCATAGATACCTTAAATAGTCTTCAAATGGATTCCCAAGGAATCTGTTTTCAATGGATTTGGGAGATGATGTGAGAGACGAAAGGCTATATTTTAAAATCAATCATTAAGCTCAATAGAATATGTCCATCATGAACTATAGCAAATCATTTTTATGAGGGTCTCAGGGTCAGAAACCACACAGAGAGAAAATTCAAGACACTATACAATACTGCCATGCCTACGTCTGCTCCAGTTTCCTCCTATACTCCTTCCAACCAGATCATTCCTGGTCTCTTTTCATGCTGCCACTAAATTCAAACACTCCTCTACCCCTCCACCCCCATCCCAAATACATATTCTATTATTCAACAAGACCTCTCTCATCACTGGCACGCACTAAAAAGTACTAGTTTGAGTTAATGTTTATATTATAATCAACACTGAGCACATATTGTATTGTAAGTTCTCAGCTATTTAAAAATAAAGCTGCATACATACAGTATGCACATAGACTACTACTTAGATTGCAGAGCTGTGTATAGGAATACTGCAACGAGAAAAGTATGTTACAAGCAAGAAAGAAGAGCCCCCTCTTTCCAGCAAATAACTGTAAAGCCACAACAATAAACAGAAAAAAATGATATAGGTGAGAGTACAATTAAGATAATTCTGACAGTATAAATTTTATAGGAATGGTCTCAAAACTTCTATTTGAGGCATGTTCCCTAACCCTACTGAAGAAGAGACAATTGCTTTAATTAACTGAGTTATACACTAGAAGAGGCTCCTTTTAAAAGGAAGGAAATTATGCCAAGGTATGAAACATGAGTTGAAAGGGGGAAACCCCATTTCACTTGACAGAATGAGCAGTTGTCTGGTTTTCTAAAATCTGAACTTTTTGCTGTTTCCAGTGGGGTAAAATTAAGAGCTCATGCCAGCACAAAATTAGGGTAGTTTAAGTCCATTGTTAGGGCCAAATTTTGCCCTCAGATGAATGTCACTCTCATTAACTTAAATAGCTCTTAAATTATTAGTGAATTAATATAGCGCATAGCCTTTAAACAGTTGGCAAAAAAAAATAATTTTTTTTTTTCAGGAAAATACATCCAAAATGTTGAGCATTCAGTGAGCAGAGAAATCATTTACTGGAAAACCCTAGTCAAGCGAAAATTTCAAGCCAAACTGACTAACTTTTTAACAACTGCATATAGTTATTTACCACTATCCTACAGAAGCTATAAACATTTTCAGATTTTGGCAAGGAATGTCTACCAAAAGAGCCCAAAACTTGGTCTACCTTTAACAGTTTTACCAGTCAAGCTTTTTCAAGTTGGGAAGTGTGGGGGTTTTTGTTTTTAAACCAAAATAGTTACACCAGTATAAAGATGTCTTTGGGCTGGTCTTCACTAGCGGGGTGGGGGATCAGCTGTAGATATGCAATTTCAGCTACATTAATAACGTCGCTGAAATCGGCGTATCTACAGCCGACTTACCTGCCGTCCTTACAGGGGTGGCGGTCAGCGGCGCACTCCCCCGTCGACTCCAGCTTGCGCCGTTTGGCGAGCTGGAGTTCCGGAGTCGATGGGGGCGCCGCTAGGGATCGATTTATCGCGTTTTGACGAGACGTGATAAATCGATCGCCACAAGATTGATCCCTCCCCACTGTAGTGAAGACAAGCCCTTATACTGGTGTAGCTTACATCATTTCCTTAACTAGCTATATTGCTACTAAGCACTTTTACACTGACAAAACTGCCTACACAGGATGGTTGGTTTTTTTGGTCTGTTTTTTGTTTTGCTGCTCTAACTACACCAGTATAGTATACTGCATGCATCCGACGAAGTGGGTATTCACCCATGAAAACTTATGCTCTAATACATCTCTTAGTCTATAAGGTGCTACAGGACTCTTTGTCACTTTTGCAGATCCAGACTAATAGGGCTACTCCTCTGATACTGTATACCAGTATAGTTACTGGCAACATTTGAATTATAGACAAGCCTCAAGACTCTAACATCATACCCTCAGCTCCGCTAATGACTTGATATATGACCTCAGGCTAGTGACAATCTCTCTGACTCCGTTTAACAGATAGGTAACAGGGTAAAGTACTTACCTACTTTACCTTACAGGCATATCCTAAAGCTTAATCAATTAAACTTCTGGCTAACACTGACTTCTACTAACATATTAGAGTTTTCAGTTGCGAAATGAGTTCATATAATTTTCTAAAGCGAAAAGTAAAAAACATCCACTTAATGTTTACAAAAATTTGAGAGTCACCATGGAATTTCCCTCTTATCAGTTGCAGAGGCTTTGTTTTTGAGAAATTGCAAGCCCCAGATTTACTTCAAAGTTGACCTATCTCCAAGGTAGAAAGCAGCACAATGCTGAAAAAGTCAGAGAAAGGGAGAATACAATTATTAATATATTCTTTTCCTCCTTCTAACTTATGTGATGGCAAATAGAAAATCTCTCTTCCAAGACATGGATGTCACCTGACAGATCATAAGGGACTGGAGGACAATTTTGCTAACTATCTTAAGACAACATGTTCTCAGGAAGACTTCCATTCATCCTTTGGAATCTTATGGATCCCACAGTCTCAAAAAGGTGGATAGGAACTGCTCAATGCAATCAGTCTCTTGATAAATTAAGTAAGCTTTCTCCCACTCCCTGCTGTTGAGAGGGGATGTACTTAGTCTGAGACTGCTCCTTTTGATGCTCCAGGACTTTGAGCTACAGGGCATGCACTTCATTCTCAGTGGCTAGCTGCTCCATGTGTCTTTGGTTGGCTTCCATCTCAGTTTCAGCCTCAGCTTTGCATCTTTGCAACACTCTCTCCTCAACTTCCTCCGTTTCTTTTGTCTGTTTGATCCGGAGTTCCATCCTCCTTATTTCATGCTCATATTCTTTCTCCAGGTGCCTCAGCCAAACCAGTCCTGCTGCAGCAGTCTCTGTGGCATCTAGAGTAAGGGAATGCTCAGACCCCGCTTTCTGGTCAAAGTCTATGAGCAAACCTCTCAGTTCCCAGTCTGAATCTCTTTTTATGGCATATTTCCCTACTTTTACATATTTTTTTAAAAGGCCTCTTGTGTCAAGACCCTCATATGACTCTGATCCACTCGTCGTAACTAAACTTTAACCCTTTAAAGTTGATATTGAGAGTTTTAACTTTTAACAGTGTTGGGTTATGCTCTTTAAGGCTGACTGAGATGTGGCATGTGAATTCTGTTATGATTAGATCAATCTGTCATGCTGTCTGGAGTGGCTCACGACTGAGAGTGCCTACCTCAGGGCAGACTGTCAGAAAACAGGGCAAACATCCCAAATTGGTAGTGTGTTCTAGAATTAGATTTCGCCAAGCCAGTAAAACGTGAACTTTTTGATCATTATACCAGTAATATGATGGAGTCACAGACAGTCTGCTTAGACTCTCCAGTCTATCTTGCCACCGGGCAAACTAGACTTTGTGATAAAAGGTCACTTAAACCAAAAATCACACCACAGTAGGTTGCTCACAGTCCCAAGAATCCAGTCACTTACCCAAGATCAATTGGCACTCTAGATCTTACTCCAAAGGCAGCACTGGTAGCCAATTCTATAGTAAACTAAACGTTTATTAGCTAATAACAGTAATTAACATTATTGAGAGGTTAAAGCAGGTAAAACATATGTACAGGTGAGTCATTTTGTAATTCCAAATGGCAACAGTGATGTAATAAACTACCAATTTCTAAAAAGTCTTTCAGGTTTCCCAGATTGCTTCTGGGGATCTCTGCTTTGCATCTGGTACACTTCCCTCTAACAGTCCAAACAGTCCAGAGATGAAGGATCTCTCCCTAAATCCATATTTATAGCTTCTCTCAAAAAACAAGTTGACAGGTCCACTAGCCACCAGGGCTTATCCTTTGATGATGGAGAGTGAGGGTGCATTTTGAGTCTTTGACTACCCGACCACTTGCTTTGAAATTAGCAATTTTCTGTTAAAATTCTTCATTTGCATCCCCCAATGCTTCTTTCTCATTTCATAGGTTATTAAGTAACTGGGGTATACACAATGTAAATTCTACAGGATATAGATCAATGAAAACAATGCAAGTAACATCCCAGTAGTTTTCATGAAGTTTAAACACCAAATACACTCCTATAAATTTAAAAATCACTTTGAAGAGCGTATACATAAGTGAATTAGCCTGGCACCTGGTCTGCCAACATCACACCTTCGTTATAACAAAACGTTCCAATCCCTATACTCTAAACTCTCTATATAGAGATTAATAAAAATATTTAGTGCCTTACACAAGTCAAATAAAAAGCTGCCATCTTGACAACTGACTGATTTTAAGTAGAACTGAAAGGTCACTTTTCCAGTTAGAAAGCACTGGAACAGGGAAAGCTTTGTAGCTTCAAGTTAAGGGGATAGTTTGTGTTTTCTTATTGTAGGTAAAGTTAACAGTCATGATAGAAATAAATAATTTTTAAAAGGGCTTAATAAGTTAATCAGTAAACAGGTGGTTTAACTACTAACATAAGAAACAAACCCCTCTTTTACAACAGCTCTGAAGCTCGCTGTTTTGTTTAACATGAAAGATGATCTTTTCATTTTACTCAGGACTCTGCTGACAACAGCCTGTACTCAGGGACTCACCAGCCAGTTCTCTAAATAGAAGTACTGAAATCATGACAAATATTTCGCAAGACTTTTTGCATTATGTGTTTTTGTCAACCATCAGTATGCTCAGTGCTATATAAGTAGGGCCCTACCAAATTCATGGCCATGAACACCACGTCACAGACCATGAAATCTGGTCTTGTGTGTGCTTTTATCGAATACTATACCGATTTCATGGGGGAGACCAGCGTTTCTCAAATTAGGGGTCCTGACCCAAAAGGGAGCTGTGGGGGTGTGAGAATCACATGATTATTTGGAGGAGAGAGGCGGTCGTCATATTGCCATCCTTACTTCTGCGCTGCCTTCAGAGGTGGGCAGCCAGAGCATGGCGGCTGCTGACTGAGGGCCCAGTTCTGCAGGCAGCAGCGCACAAGTAAAGGTGACAACACTATATCATGCTATCCTTACTTCTGTGCTGCTGCTGGTAGTGGCTCTACTTTCAGAGCTGGGCTTCTGGCCAGCAGCCTCTGCTCTCCAGTTTTCCAGCTCTGAAGGCACTGCCACTGCTGGCAGCAGTTAGGGTAGCAACACCGCAAGCCCCCCTACAATAACCTTGCAACACCCCTCCCCTCGACACACGCAAACAACGCCTTTTTGGGTCATGAAATCATGAAATTTACTATTTTTAAAATCCTATGACCCTGAAACTGACCAAAATGCACCATGAATTTGGTAGGGCTCTATATATAAGACAGAAAAATAAGACTAAGCTCTTCAGAACAGAGGACAGAAAGAGAAGATAGAATACAAAAAGGCCCAAAGTTTTGAATTTTCCCTTAACACACATATTCTAATTTAAATATTAAGGTATCTAGCAAGGGTAAAGAAATTAATCCTTGACTTTTACTGTGAAGGCAGCTTTCACTAGAGAGATACTCCTTCAATGCTGTGAATAACTGTGGGGCCTCTACATTCCCTCCTACCTAAAGTTATTGATTTTGTGGAGGATCACCAGAATTTAACTTGTCCCTTGTCACCCTGTTTAAATAGTCCTTCCATACTCATTAACGTTGGAAAAACCTGCATTGTTTTTAATTAGCACGATATGACTGTGCTCATGAACAGCACAGTAGCACTTCCCTGTAGCAGCAATACTAAATACTATTTGGTTGGAAGTGAACAGACTGGTTTCAAACAACTGCGGGCATCACCATGGCAAAACACTACTGTGCAGAAGCACATGCCAAGATGAAGAAGAAAGAGACAAGGGAAGGGTAGAAATGGAGGCAATTATTAGAAAACAGAGAAAGAACTGAAGAGAAAACTAACAAGAGGGATAAAGAAAAAGAAATAAGGGGTATTAGAAACATGAACAGGAAAAGATGAAAATACACACCGAAACAACAATGCTGTTAGAGAAAGAGTAGCATTTTTAAATCCTCTGAAGCATAGGAACTAGAGCCAAACTATTGAGTAGAATTAGACAGGAGAACATGTTGTGGTCTGGTCCTTCTATCTATATATAAACACTAAACAACAGAGAAGAGATCCATTAAGTTTTTACATTACTAAGAATTCAGTTGCTTACCTATAATTCCACTGTCCTTGCTTTCCAGCGTGGAGCTAGGGCTGCTAATGGTCCCACAGGGACTACTTTTATTAGCTGCTGCGTTGCCAATACAGCTATTCAGAGTTGAGCAGGGACTATCAGTGCTGGGTGACGTAGTGCTGCTCGTTAGTGTAGAGCAGGGGCTGACTCCTTGACTGGTTACTGTGCACTTCAACATGAATGAAACAAACAATTATTGCACAGAAGACAGCACATCTTTTCTTGAACATTAGAATTACTGAGATGAAATAGAAGAATGACACAACCTGAAGAACCCATTTCTGTACAGAACTTTAAATCCTACATTTTATTCTCAGTGATTTGGGAGATTCAGAGGCATGTGATGATTTTGAAGAAAAAGGAAAAACACATTGTTCGAGGAAACATTTGCTGCTTGGCAGGTTTCCTCTCTTTTAGACATTTTGCTGACAACAACTGCTTTATTCATTCTCTCCATTTAAACTCTGAGATCATTGACTTGCTCACCATTAACCACTCCTGAAACCTAAGTTGATGCTATAAGATTTAGGAAGCCTGGGATAAGCATAAAGGCCCTGGTTACACTGGCACTTTATAGCGCTATAAAGCCGCCAGGAGCACTATAATCTCCTGCCTGTCCACACTGGCGAGGCGTGTAGAGCGCTATAACCTCAGAGTTATAGCGCTACTGGTAATCCACCTCTGCATGGGGAATAAGGGCTGTAGCGCTCCCGCTGTAGCACTACGGCGAGAATGTGGACACCCACTGCGCTACAAGTAATCTCTTGAGATGCCTGGAGCCATTTAAGGCAATTGACGTCTCTTCCCTTTCTTTTGAACTCGGCTGGAGGAATGCAGAAGTACCTTTTTAGAGTTTCTCTCAACTTGGCAGATATGCAATGCAAATGTTTAAGGAGGGAGCCTGTGTGAAAAACAAAGCCTGCTAGTCTTCTCTGTGAACGAACATGCGCTGACAGGCTCTCAGAAGGACAGAAAAACCACTTGCTCTCTCCCTCCGCATACACACAACACGTGCCCCCTCACCCTCCTCGTTTGAAAAGCACGTTGCACCCAGCTGAGTGCTGGGATACCTGCCCTAATGTGCTGCTCCCAATGCCGCCTGAAGTGCCGCAAATGTGGCCATGATATACCCCTGGCAGGTGTCAGTGTGGCCACGCTATAGCACTATTGCTATAGCTGTATATGAGGACAGCTATAACCAATACCGCTATAATCCTGTAAGTGTAACCATGGCCAAAGACTGGTGGCTATTGAGTGATCTCAGTCAACACATGACATTCTTGTGAGAGATAGGACATCAGCCTCTGGTTCCTCTCCCCTCACTGCTTCCAAACATAGACATCACAAAGCAGAAGGGAAACGGGGCTCAGTGCAAGGAAACAAAACAAAACAAAAAAAAAGTTTGCCCCTCACAAGATCTTCTATTTTAACCATTTCTAACATTTTCCCCTCACAAATCATTCTAAAATTGACTGTATAAGTCAATTATTTTTAAAACTCTCACTGCCCTTTATTCTTAGGGGAAGAAGTTGAAATCATTTCACAATTAAAAAACCTCTACAGTTCTGATTCATCTACAAGTTCCATGACATTTGTTTCTATGAATACAGTCAAAAGTGTTTTGTTGAGTATCAAATGACTGCAATTAACTCAGGAAAATGGTTCTTATCTCAGAGTTAGAATGAGAGTTAAGGTATGTTCTTTTATCATACCATGGTTTCATTTTTTTCTTCTACAATTATGTGTCCAGAGGTTGGGATCCCTTCACCCAGTAAAAATCCCAATCTTGTCATCAGTTCTTGTGCTGCAGGTGAACAGTTTGATTCTTTATCAGGTTTTCCTTCTGTACCAAAATAAAAGATTGAACTTTGATGAAGAATTACAGTATTATACTTGGAAACTGTTGCTAGAGGGAAAAAAATTAAGACTATAATAAAATCTCAACACTGATTTTCCTATCTGTAAAGTTTTAGTTAGTAATAGATACAGTAGACAAACGTCTTTTTTTTTTTGTCTAATAAGCTTTAAAAGATAGATTTGTCTTAGGTTTATTTGCATTTTTATCTGACTTGTAAGCTGTATGCAGTAATCAATAAACCAGTGTTAGTCACAACTAGCTGAGAGCATTTTAAACACAACAGTTCATGTCTACTGTCTAATGTATTTGACATTATGTTAGTAAACACAGGATAAAAATTCAACGTAATTTCCAAGTATAGTTAAACCTTGTGTTTGTGAAGGTTCATGTAAGATTATGATTCCATTCCAATAATTTTTAATAGCAGTATTCTGGAAAGGTATGTGTATAAAAGAAGAGGTTACTCATGAAACCGTTTTGCAATCTCAACTGTAGATATAACAACAAAAACGACATACATTTTTGTGGTACCTTATTGCATTCAGTGCATGTACAATTTGTCGCAGAATCTCTCTCTTATTGCATAATTGTGCTCCAGAATCTAATCTTACATTTTCAAGTTTCTAGACCTTATGACTGTAAAGAATACATTCAATTATTTTAAAAGTTATCAGTGCAGTCATTTTCCCAAGTTTGCCTATGGACTGGAACAACAAGCTCTAATACAGGTAGCTTTAATCTAAACAGGTATAAATGCCAAAATCTAAAAATGGCATTTTTTAAATATCCAAATTGTTAATTTCACTGCTGATAAGGAAAAATAACTAGCTGATGTGTTAATCATACAATCTCAAACCACTTCCCCATGTCTTCTCAGCTGTAACAGCCCTGTCATCTACCCAGCTACAAAAACTCCCCTCCTGAAACCTGTGGCGCCTTAAAGACTAATTAAAGTATTAGAGCATAAGCTTTTGTGGGCTAATACCCACTTCGGGTATTAGCCCACGAAAGCTTATGCTCTAACACTTTAATTAGTCTTTAAGGCGCCACAGGACTCTTTGTCACTTCGGCAATTCCAGACTAACACGGCTACCCCTTTGATTCTTCCTCAGACCAACATTGTACACAATGTTGTTCTCTATTGTCAATTCAAAAAATTGTGGCATCCAACCACTTAGGAGAAATAACTCAATTTATCAAGGCCTTTGAGAGTTAATGATCCAGGCTACTGCTCAAATGAATTAGTGGAAGGTAACATGTTCCAAATCCAATCAGGAGCTGTAAGCAGAGACCAGGTGGCAGGCACACATGCAGTGGTGAAGGCTAAGATTTTCTATAGCTTCTTCCATCATGAAGACAAAGAACTATCCAACTAAACTGTTTGGATTATGTAGCCTGCTTGTTCTGGATTACGTGCAGTCAGAGGGTGCCAGCAGTTCCATGCTGCAATATCTTTTTATCTTTCTTTGGGCTTGGCTACACTTGCAGCTATAGAGAGCTTTGGGTTAAACCAGCCTTTGGAGAGCAAATTAGGGAAAACGCCACAGCCTGTCCACACTGACAGCTGCAAGCGTACTGGCATGGCCACATTTCAGCACTTGCAGCTGCACTGGGAGCAGTGTATTGTGGGCAGCTATCCAATGTTCAAGTGGGATAGCTGCCCATAATACACTGGTGGTGGTGGACTATGGCAGGGAGTGTGTTGTGTGTATGTGGGGGGAGAGAGAGTGGGTGTTTTGCTTGGGGAGGCTCTACGTTTTCTGCCGCCGCAAGCACTTCAGTCTGCCAGTCCTGCCGGCTCGGCCGTGTTTCTGCAGGAGGTCTGACAGTCTCTCTGTTTCGTTGTACCCACCAAAATGCTGCTGAATTTGCAGTACTAGCAAACCTCCTGCAGGCATGCATGACTGCCACCCTTAGAGCAAACGACAGGCCGCCCCCTGCAGCTTGCTGCCCCAGTGCCTGGAGCCGCCGCTGGCTGAGAGTGTGTCAGCATGCTGTCTTGTAAGGTCAGAACAAGGGTGAAAGTAAGTTAAAGGACTTATCGGTACGCTGGAAGTCCTGATCAGGGGGCGGAGCCTTACCTGGAAGAGGCACGGCCTCAACCAGAAGAGGCTGCCACACTCCCGAACCCTTTAAATCCCCACCGGAGCCCTGCTGCCTGAGCCCTGGAAGAGTGGTGATGGGCTCTGGTGGGGATTTAAAGGGTCCCAGGGCTCCAGCCCTGCTACGGCCAGGGAGTCCTTTCAGTCCCCGCCGGACCCGCTGCCGCTCCCCAAGGCTCCGACAGCAGGGCTCCAGTGGGGATTTAAAGGGTTCAGGACTGCGGCAGCCGCTACCGTCCTGAGCCCTTTAAATTTCTCCTGAGCCCTGCTGCCGTATCCCTGGGGAACAGCGGCGGGTCTCCAGCAGGGATTTAAAGGGCTCTAGGGCGAGAGCAGGGCTGAAGCCCTAGGGCCCTTTCAATTCCCGTGGGAGACTCGCCGCCACTCCCCAGGGCTCCGGCCGCGGGGCTCTGGCGGGGATTTAAAGGGATGGAGGCTGTAGCAGCCGCTACCGCCCAGGCCCTTTAAATCCCTGCCAGAGCCCCGCAGCTGGAGCCCTAGGGTAGTGACAGCAAGGCTTCAGCGGAGACTCGCGCCGCTCCCCAGGGCTACAGCCACGGGACTCTGGAGAGGATTTAAATGGCCGGAGTGGGTAGCAGCTGCCGCAGCCCTGAGCCCTTTAAATCCCCACCAGAGCCCCACGGCCGGAGCCCTGGGGAGCAGTGGCGAGTCTCTGGGAAATTTAAAGGGCTCTAGGGCAGCGGTAGGCTCAGGACCACACGGTAAGTACCCTTAGTGGGACCAGCTGCTTTATTTACCTGCCGGCTCGCCGCGCGTCACTTCCCTGTGGCTCCCACTGTTCATGGTTTGCTGTCCCACCGAAGCCTCACTGGCCGCTACCCCAGGGCTCCGGCCACGTGGCTCTTGCAGGGATTTGAAGGGCCAGGCAAGTAGTGGCTGCCACAGCCCCCAGCCCTTTAAATCCCCGCCAGAGGCCCGTGGAGCCCTGGGGTAGTGGCAGGGGTTCCAGCGGGGATTTAAAGGACCCAGGGCTCCAAGCCCTGGGCGCTTTCAATCACCCCCAGAGCCCCAGGGGTCCTGGCTGTCTACCCCAGAGTTAAAGCAGTGGGGCTCTAATTGCAATTTAAAGAGCCTGGGGCTCCAGCTGCTGCTGGGAGCCCTAGGCCCTTTAAATTGTCTCCTGAAGAAGCCAGGCCGGTACGGCGCACCAGCTCTTGCCAGTACGCCGTACCGGTGCGTACTAGCTTACTTTCACCTGTGGGTCAGACCCTCTTACCCCTCACTCACTCAAAGCAAATAGTAAATGTTTGCTCTGTCTCGTAGCAGATAAGCAGAGAAGCAGCTGTCTGTCTGAAACGGAGCTTTGAAAGGGCACTTCTGCATTCCTGCAGCCGATTTCACAACTATGGCAAGAGTGGTCACTTGATTTAAGGGGATTATGGGACATTTCCAGAGGTCAGTAAGAGCGCAGTAATGCAACTCCTCATTCACACTGACGCTGAAGCACCTCACCCAATACGCAAGAGACATTATTCCTCTCATTGAGGTGGAGTACCAGGAGCACTCTACGTGACTTGCCAGTGTGGACGGGGAGTAAGGTAGAGCACTCTAGGCGGCTTTATTGCAATATAATATGCAAGTGTTGTCAAGCCCTTAGGAGAGAAGATTTGATCAAATCAGAGGATGGGAACACCACCCTCAATCTTCCAACAATAGTGTCAGAGGAGGACTGTGTAAAAATCCAGACTACTTCAGCTGAGTTCCTCAGGGTACTTGGTTGGCTCTAAGTAAGCATTATTATACCCAAAGCTACAGATGGAAAAAACAGATAAAGAATAAGTGATTTGCATACACTAACAGAGTAAGGATCCCTTCCTAGCTGGTGAAGCACAGTAGGGAAGATCTGGAGACAGTTAAAGGATTCTTATAAGAAGGTAGGCTGCCCTCTGCACTTAAACTTATGGAGGATGATCAGATGCTCAAAGACCTTCAACATGAATGCACAAATACATCAACTTATGCAAACACAAATCACCAGACCGTTTATTTGATAGTTTTTGAAGCCAAAATGTATTATTTTAAATTTAAACTGCGCTATATTACCATCTCTCGAGACAGGAAGAAGTTGCTGAGCAGCACTTCAAAGTGCTGGTGCCCTGACTGACTGATGCATCTCCAATGAGGCCAGAAATAAAGAGAAGCCTCATCTCTGAGCCTTGTACATTGCCAAAAAGAAGAAATGGATTATTTTGGTACCAGACCTACTCTATAGTCTTCTTTCTCTAGTTTCACACCCCCAACGCACCTCCATGTACTCTTTGAGAAGAATGCACACACTTTTCAAATTGTAGCACTAGACATACCTGACATTCAGTGGCATTTGAAGGGAAACAGAACAAAATTAGTTTTGATTTCAAGCTTCAAATTAGATGCACCAGTCAAAACATCTAACAACATTAAGTGCATCTCAGCAGTTTGCCCAGAAGGTAATAACTAAATTTTACTTTATTTGTCCTGAGCTGCATTAAATGATCCAGTCCCCCAAAAGCAATGCTTTACCAGTCTAACATCCTTCAACTGATTAAACACCCGTTTGTTTCTAATTTATACGTTTCTTGTAGTTGTTTTAGTTCATTTAAAGCTTCATGATGAATTATTTAAGTATTTTAAAAGTATTTAACCCTCCCATAATGATATTGGGAAGAAGATATCTGTAAGGTGAACACCATTAGGGCACCATTTTTCTGTAACTAAGATAACAGCAAGAGTTGTCATCACACATTATTCTTCAGATTTCCTCATGTATGTTTCTTAGTATGATTTGAATGGCAAAATGTAGAGTTTTTTAAATTTCATTTCTATTCTATATGCAGCTGGAGTATAAGCAGTGCTATGCTCAAATTTAAAGCTGTTGAATATTATACAGTAATGACATTTCTGATAGGAAAGCCAAGTTTCAATTAAAAAGGTAAATGAACTTTAACCATTCCAATTAACAGAAAGCATTAGGTGGACACTGTCAAGTGATTTTCAGTATTACATCCCCCTAATGTGTAAAACTCAACAAATCCATTCAGATCCATTTGCATTTCACAAAGACTATTACTTTGTGGTGCCTCCCTAAATTTAACAAAAAAAGCAGCAGTTGTTTTTTAAAGGAGGAGCAGTTTCTCTCCCCTTTTCCAACAAACATGTGCTCATAATACACCACACATGACCACAACAACTGGCAGCCTTCTTATTTGCTTAGAGAAGCCAGGAATTGAAATTTTTGAGTTTCTGTTAGGGCCGATTGAAAATTTTCATTAAAAAATGTTTGTTTTTAAACAGAAATTAGGGGGGTTGGCTACACAAATTTATTCATGAAAAGTATCTGCTTTCTGTAGAAATTTTTGATATTTTGTTTAAAAAAATCCAAAAGCTTGAAATGCAAAAAAATTTTGACCAAAACATTTTGGGTTTTGATATTTCAGGGAATTGGTTTTGTTAAAAGTTTTCCAGGGGGCAAGAGACCCATTTTTTGACAATCTCTAGTTTCTATAGACCCCATGACCCGCAGCATGTTTAAAAGCTGTACAGGTAAATTACAAATGCATTGTTGGGTCCATGGCAGGACTTCTGTTCACCCTTTCCAGGTTTAGGAAAACCTTTCGGGGGTATTCTTCTGAGTGTTTAATTTTGGTTTCTTTTAACAAAAAGCCCTGTATTTATTGTGGCAAGAGCTTTATCTTAAAGGAAAATCTTGCAATTTGCCCTAAAAGTAGCGAAAATACTCTCATCTGGAAGCTCATTCTAGAAAAACCCCCTCTGCTCCTCTAACTTCAGCTCTCACACCTTTATGCTTGATTTTGTAGCTGCAGCATTCCTATTTTCTTGGGACAACAGATGGAGATGAGCTTTCTCAGGCAGTTGTATCCTGGCCATGAGGGTAGCCATGAAAAGAAATCAGGATCAGGGCCTTGAATTGGCAAGAAAAGTGTGCTGAGCCCCAAACACGTGAATTACTGTAATTCCGTCTAGGGCGACAACTGCACAAATCTCTAGTTAGTAGATCCTCATCTCAGAAAAAAATAGCAATGGTATCAATACTTTGAGTTATCTGTCAAACAAGATTAGCAAACAGTCCAGCTGAACCCTAAGATTTTGCCCCACATTGGATTTCAAGCCAGGGAGGTCTTGTATGAAATATATTGTTTCCATGGGGGACAACAATATCAACAACAAGAATACCCTAAATACATTTTTGTGTATGTTGGCAAGAAGCCGAACCTGGGATTTCCAGTGGTAAATTCCAAGCTAATAGTTCCTCTAGGAAACTGGCAGGAAACTTCACTTAGAGGGCTGTAAACCAGTAGGAGCCCTAAATTCTTCTTCTCTTTCACTTCACAATCACATGAATACATACAAGCGGATTTTGTTTCTGGGTTGGGATGTCTGCTGCATGGGAAGTTGTAAGGGAACAGAACCACTACCCCATCCCGTTCTCCTTCCCTTTTGGCTTCTTCTGAAATCCTGGTTTTTGTTGTTGTTTAAACAGAGGTGATTCTGGCATTAAACCAAATCTTTTCAAAAGAGGTCAGGTATCTTGTCCAAAATCAGTTCATGGAAGGTGCTGGTTGATCTTGCATTTGCCAAAAGGAACTCAAGACAGTTTTATTCTGCTAATTTGCATGTTGTAATTACAGATGAGGTGCTGATAGGGATTGGTTTTATATAACTGAGAACAAGACTACAGATTGTTGGTCTTGTTAGTAATTATAAGTGAGATTTGGGAGGGTGCAGATTTTTAGAATTCAGGTCTCTTAAAACTCCTGCAGTTGCTGTTCTCCAAATTATAAGAACAGAACATGGCACGCTATTTAATCTTTATGGTCAAGAACTTTACCGGGAGAGCTGTGAAAGAGCCAAGAAAGAGCTGGCATAAAAGTGTACCCGAATAGTGAACTGATGTACGTAAGTTGGTGGATGTGGACGTGCATGAATGCATGCACACAATTTTAAACGGATGTCTGCCAGCAAAGGACAAGTGCCCTGGAGATGCTCCCTGGGTTTGTTAACTAACCATTTTGGAAGATACTGTTGTGAAAATGTCACAGTCAGAGATAGGAGCAGAATAGGCTCTGCCACTGCCCACCAGGAGTGGAGCTAATGGTAGTCAGGGACAACTCCTGTATAAATAATACTGGTGTACAATTTTTTAGAAGTCGTCTGCTTCAGAGATAAAAAATGATACTTATGTATTTTGATGTGCTGAATTCAAATATGACAATTAAAACAACTGATTGGCTACTGTTTCTAAGATATTTAAGTTTTTACATTTTATGTCGATGTATATTGTGTAGATAGTAGAGTTTTAATCATAAATTGTAAACCTAGGTCTTTTCATGTGTTTATGGTTGCTTTACATGATAATATTTCACCTGTCCTGTTTATGTAACACTTTAAAAATCAGCAAAAGGGTTCTATAAATAAAATGTATTATGAAACAAAAGGCAAAAAACTATTATGTACATAGTTTAGTCCTATTCAGTGTCTACTTGGCGCTTCTTGGCTTGTCTCTTGTATTCATTAAATGGAGCATCTCTTGTCACTGTCCAGCAATAGTCTGCAAGCATTGATGGGCTCCATTTGCCCTCATAGCGTTTCTCCATTGTTGCAATGTGCTGGTGAAATCGCCTACCATGCTCGTCACTCACTGCTCCGCAGTTCGGTGGAAAAAAATCTAGATGAGAGTGCAAAAAATGTATCTTTAGTGACACGTTGCAACCAAGGCTTTTGTATGCCTTAAGGAGGTTTTCCACCAACAACCTGTAGTTGTCTGCCTTGTTGTTTCCGAGAAAATGTATTGCCACTGACTGGAAGGCTTTCCATGCCGTCTATTCCTTGCCACGCAGTGCATGGTCAAATGCATCATCTCGAAGAAGTTCACGAATCTGAGGACCAATCAAGACACCTTCCTTTATCTTAGCTTCACTTAACCTTGGAAATTTTCCACGGAGGTACTTGAAAGCTGCTTGTGTTTTGTCAATGGCCTGGACAAAGTTCTTCATCAGACCCAGCTTGATGTGTAAGGGTGGTAACAAAATCTTCCTTGATTCAACAAGTGGTGGATGCTGAACACTTTTCCTCCCAGGCTCCAATGACTGTCGGAGTGGCCAATCTTTCTTGATGTAGTGGGAATCTCTTGCACGACTATCCCATTCACAGAGAAAACAGCAGTACTTTGTGTATCCAGTCTGCAGACCAAGCAAGAGAGCAACAACCTTCAAATCGCCACAAAGCTGCCACTGACGTTGGTCATAGTTTATGCACTTCAAAAGTTGTTTCATGTTGTCATAGGTTTCCTTCATATGGACTGCATGACCAACTGGAATTGATGGCAAAACATTGCCATTATGCAGCAAAACAGCTTTAAGACTCGTCTTCGATGAATCAATGAAGAGTCTCCACTCATCTGGATCGTGAACGATGTTGAGGGCTGCCATCACACCATCAATGTTGTTGCAGGCTACAAGATCACCTTCCATGAAGAAGAATGGGACAAGATCCTTTTGATGGTCACGGAACATGGAAACCCTAACATCACCTGCCAGGAGATTCCACTGCTGCAGTCTGGAGCCCAACAGCTCTGCCTTACTCTTGGGTACTTCCAAATCCCTGACAAGGTCATTCAGTTCAGCTTGTGTTATGAGGGGTGGTTCAGAGGAGGAAGATGGGAGAAAATGTGGGTCCTGTGACATTGATGGTTCACGACCAGAAGTTTCATCCTCTTCCTCGTCTGCCTCAAGTGAGAATGATTCTGGTGCATCAGGAACCAGCAGTCCTTCTCCGTGGGGTATTGGGCGGATAGCTGATGGAATGTTTGGATAATGCACAGTCCACTTTTTCTTCTTTGACACACCTTTCCCAACTGGAGGCACCATGCAGAAGTAACAATTGCTGGTATGATCTGTTGGCTCTCTCCAAATCATTGGCACTGCAAAAGGCATAGATTTCCTTTTCCCGTTCAACCACTGGCGAAGACTTGTTGCACAAGTGTTGCAGCATATGTGTGGGTCCCACCTCTTGCCCTGATCTCCAATTTTGCAGCCAAAATAAAGGGGATAGGCTTTCTTAACCCTAATGGTTATACTGCGCTTTTGTGATGCAAAAGTCACTTCACTACAAACATAGCAGAAGTTATCTGCACTGTTCACACAAGTACGAGGCATCTCTGCTCACTTTGGCTAAACAGAAATGTGTCCCTTTGCAAAATCAAACACTGACAAATAAGAGAGCACAACACTGTAGGATTTCTAGAGCTGATATAGGGCAACTTGTTCAGCAGAGTGATGTAAGCTTCGTTATGATTGCATCATCCATGACTTCTAGGAATAACATGATGCAATTCATATCATGTATGATGCAATACCAGCTTCAGATTGCATCATTCATTGTTTTGCCTAAAAAGCAAGTACTGTCCAAACCCAGTCATAGATTTATTCATAGATCCAGTCAAAGATGTATTTTAGTCGTTTCTGGTTTAAATTGAGATCCCTTCCCTTTATAACTCACTTATCCTCCGCCATTCCCATGTCAAGGGTCATATATACTGACCCAATAGCATATCTTGAAAACTAGAGCCAATCAACAATTTTAAGCAACATTTTCGTTCTCAGTGACCCAGTATTAGTAAAGTTTGACTACATTTATTTCAGAAGCATTTTGGCTGTAGAGCAGTGTAATATGTGGCAAATTAATCTTCCAAGTTACCTCGTGATATATCAAGATAGCAACTCTATTGAATACAGTATGTGACAGCTCGTAACCTGGAACATAAGTAATTGGCCACTATGTCAATGTATTTAGAAGTAAATTTCAATACAAAATGTATATACATTGCTATACTTTAAGTTTGCAAAAATCATTTTAAACATCAGTTATTTTAAGCAAAGTTCTATCCACAACTGATCCATATTTACACTGATTCCTTTTTATTCAATTTTGCCTTACAGCAAGTGCTCTAAGAATCTTAATTTTTCCCCAGAACAATAGAAGAGTCATAGAGTATCTAATAATGAGCTTTTGGTTCCTTTGCCTTCTGTGATTCATGATTATTTTAAAAAATAGTATTTTGTTCCAGGCTTGTGGTCAAGTGGTAGTGAAATTTGCTGCTATACCTCAGATAAGAGAGTCTCTGAACACCTCAGACCAGCAAATACTGCTCAGTCATAGACGGTGAGGAACTTAGCATTAATCTTTACTAAGGTTTCTGTCTAACGCTCAGAAAGTGTGGCTCTATTCTGCTAGATGGAGGGTCACTGTTAGATGCCGCACTTGAAATGAGGGAGAATAATGCATGTGATGCATCTATTAACAGGGCTGCTAAGGAAAGGGCAAGGTGTTCCCAGACAAATAGGATATATGCTGGTCGATCAATCAGATGGCTTGATAACTGATCATAGTTGATTCAAAAGAAAAAGAAAAACTTGAAACCAAAAACCAATTTACTGAGATGTCCTGCCCGTTAAAAAGATGTCCAATTTTTCCATTCTTAACTATAAGCAAAATATAACAATGCAGATTTAAATGCTGGTGCATTTAAATTGGAAATATAAATAAGCTAAATGGTAAATTATTAAATTGTTTTTGTTTTTAATTTGAGAGAGAAAATGTTAGGGCTAGACCCCAAATATAAAATCTTTTTTTAAAAAAAGTAGGGTTACAACCAAAAAACCCACAAATGATCAGAACATTTTACGGAAGTTTCACTATTTTTTGGGTTGGGGGCTTGGTTTTAAACACTCTCTTTGAAGTTTTAACAACCTCAATTTTGCAGCATTGGAATAATGAGAAATGGAACCACAAAGCAAAACTATAACCAGTCTATTTTCATTGAATAAAAATATAATAAATATTAGTAATATTATTTTCAAAATAAATAATTTCTGTTCAAACCTAAGAACGCCTTTTAAACTGAAACACAAGAAAACCAGATTTGATCAATTGTAGGTGGATTATATGCAATGACCTTAATGAGGTCAGGTAAGTTGTAAATTGATCTAAAATATATCAATGGATATAAAATACTTATTACAGTATGTATACATACATACTGACTTGAGTGTCATTTTCTTCTATGACATTCATTGAAACTACACTTCGTTATGTGCTGGTCAAATTTAATGAACTTGAAACTTTTCAGGAATACCATTTAACTTGAGGGGAGTAGCTGTTACCAGCTTTGCGAACACAGAAATCTGTTGATATTACCCTACTGTTTTGCAAGTTTTTCACTGAACCTTTTAACAGTAGTATTGTATTCAATTTAAAACTACACACTTTGAATCAACTTTTTAAAAACAAATTCAGAAAAATTCAAGCAGGCCTCTAGTATAAGAAGTGACCCACAAGCCTCACATTCAAATTTTGTCTTCACAGGGTACATAGCTCCAACAGTTTAGACTTTATAAAGATCACAATCTTCTCAAGAAACCTCTTCCTCCCTATTACAAATGCATTTAATTGTGGAAAACATTCTTATAAGAGACACTCAAGTCCCATGATTGCATAGCCCACCTCCCTTTGAAATGATAAGCTAGCAATTAAATAAAAAAGATGAGCAATGAAAATACATTCTTACCATTTTGATTGGATTCTGCTGGCTCCGATACTTTTCTCAGTGGTACAACAACCGCATCTCCTGGCACTCTGGGACTTTCCACGTACTTGGGCTTCCTGACCGGACCTACAGCAGGAAAAAATCGAGTGTGCCTAATTTTTTCCAGATGGAAAGCACATTTCAGAATGAACAGTGTGTACCCTTAGAGATCTAAATAAACCTAAAAGACAACTTACTACACACATATACACAGAGCTGCTATAATAAAGACCAGTGAACTGCTGCCCTTCCTCTCTTACAGTCCGTTGTAGGAAAGAAAAACTTGAGTCACGTTCACTTTTTGGAATGTAAACTCTGGTGGAAAACAAAAGCAATTTGCTTGCTGTAACGCTCCTGAAGCAGTGTCCAGTGTATGTAAAAAGAGGATGACATATATATTTGAACCCAGAGAGCTGTTAGTTGGGTTCCTCTATTCAGAAATTAACCTTTCCAACTCAGTATAAAAGATAACTCCAATATCTCTGAAGCTAGGAGACAAGGATTATTGTAGGCAGACAATTTGCAACACTAATGCTCAGAATACTTCAGTCCAGCAACTTTATATTACTGGGTATTTTAGCCAATCAATGCTGCACAGTCTGATTGCAAGGAGAAGGTGAGATTGAGGGAGAAAAATATCTTCTTTTCAACCGTTTCTCATTTATAAAGACATCATCTTTCCTAGCTCATGCTGAAAAATTAAATAAAGTTTGTACAAGATTTTAAGATACCTTTTACTATGATAAAAAAATAGAAAACAAAAATTTTGAATTACATTGATACCTAAAGCATTCTCACTTAGTTTGAGCTTTATGTTTTCTTTCTTAAATTATAAATGAGAGTATAGTTTGCTAAATGAGATTTAACAATTACAGGAAACATTAAATGAACAACAGACTTTCTGGTCAGAAAAATATCAACACAATGAGAACAATGCTGCCATCTAAGGGTTGACTAAAAGTAGAATACTAGTAATATTAAACCAACATAAATTAACTCCATCTATTTAGCCCTTAACATTTTTGGTTCATGTGCACTTGTAAAGAAAAAAAACATTATAAAAATATCTATTCTAAGTTTTTGTTAGTTAAAATACATTTGATCTTCTATGAAGAAAATTGTTACACATTAATGTATTTTACATTTATCGTAATTATGCTTAGCACACTAATTTTACAGTGAATGATTTCACTTTTTTTTTCTATTCATTAAGAATGACAGGCAAATTAAAACTATTAAAAAAAAATTGTCTTGTGGCAAAAATTTAGTAAATTTAACCTACACCTGCAACAGGACAAAATTTAAAACTAACAGTGGAACCCCATTCTCAACTCACTAGCCTATGGCGACAGCATAACATTTGGTGATTATGCAAGTTGCCTTTCCATTATCTACTGTATACACTACATAGGAAGTTGAAGGATTGAAATTCTTGTTCTACTAGTACAATAGATAGCATAGGCAGGCAGACTACTGTACCTGAACACAACATGTCAGAATTGGAGTGAGCATCTATCTGCCTTATATTTATATATCCCCAGAGAGAAAATTTTGTGAAGCTTTAGTTAAGGTATCAAATATATTACACTTACTTAAGGGGGGAAAACTGAACAAAACACAGATTTATAAACATCATATTGGAAACCCAGAACATTCTGGGGCAGGGAGTGGCCGGGAGTATTGGCATATATACCAGTGCAAAGTCAAGATACTAAAAACTATCAAAATTCTCCTCCTACATTCCCACCACTGTGTACACTGTCCATGTAACTGGGGTTATCCATACAACCACTTTTAAAATCCACAAAGATGATGATTTAGGGGAACGGACAAAGTGTTTTTCATGGACTTGAGCCATGATGAGGTGCTATAGTGTTACTGCTTCAGTCAGAGGAGTTCAATTTATTGGGCTTGGGGGACGACTCAGAGCTGGATGCCTGAGTAGATCCATTCTCCCTTCTTCATGGATATTAGCCTCCAGTTGTTATGGAGTTACACAATCACAGATTCAGGTCTGTCCAGTGCCACACTGCCATAATGGAAGTTGATGAAGATTCTTCTTTTCTGGGAAATCTGGCCAAGGTGAAATGGTTGCATGATTGTTTTTCTTATTTTTGAAATAACTACATTAGATCACAGTAACAATAAAAGCAAATAAAGAAGCCTCTGAATTCCAAACAGTCCACTTTTTAAAAACAATCATTTATATCTATACCAATTATTTTCTTCATATAAACTTTGCAGACGAGGTGATTATGGATCCAATTCTACCACTTTTCTCACATTAAGTAGTATCTTATTCAGATTATGGTACTAATTATGAGTAAGAAGAGTATGAATAAGATTGGCAGAATTGGGCCTCTCTGCCCACTATCTTTCAGGCTAGTCAAATTTTTATATTAGACATTTAAGTTTATATACTAATTTATGTTCATAGAATGTTAGTCTGTTTTCTATAATCATATAGGGTCTCATATTTTAGCCATCCTTGTGGCTAGCAAGGAGCTTATAGTGAGAGAGAAAAACTCAACACTGATCTTGTAACTATTCTCATTTCAGTTGCTCTGTTTAATATGTTTTTAGAACTTCTATGAAAAGCTGCTTTCACACATTGGTTGCATTTTGTGAGGCACTTTTGTGGATAGATAATGAAGTTAAGAATAATGATATCACATGGTTTACAGGCACCTATTTAATTGCAATGTGCAATCTGAATTAAGAGAATGGAGAGGACTGCTCAGCCACTTCCTCTGGGAGATGTAAAAGTAACTCAAATTACCCCAACAAATGTCTAACATGTTTTTTGCCCACCATGCATGGATGGAAGTCCTTCCTATTTCAGTTCACCAAGTTATCACCTTTTCTCTTCATTCAGATCTCTCCTGCATACTCTGCTTTTGAAATGCACACAAGCGAAGAGTCAACAAAAAAGACAATAAACACTGAGTTACGTCCAACTATGGGTTTCCCAGTAAATGCTGTCTATACCATTATTATTTAGACTAAGTTTAGTGGGACACAGACTATGTCATCATATAGGTCTGTAGAGTGCCTATCTGGGTTTCAGTCCTGATTTGGAATACCAGGTACTAATGAAATATAAGTATTTAAGTTAAAAACTGTTTTCAGCTTTTCAATAATTTTATCAAAATACTATGTTCTTACTGACTCTTCATATGCCAAAATGAAACAAGATTTGCCTCAAAGTTACATACATCATTTATAACCCAAAGTTAAAGCTACAATTAAAAAAAAAATAAGTGTTTATGCGATAGAATGTGTTCCCTGAATCATATTCAAACTTACACCAGCTTTTGTTTTGAAAAAACAAAAGCCTCAAGAGGAATAAGTCTTTCCTGGGTGTTAGTCTCCATTTCATTTAACCTAAAATTGCGAAGGCTTTTGTGCCACCTAGCTAGCTAAGCATTTCCCCATGTCTCACCCACTCCAATCCCCGTCTATTCTGATGGCATTTTTGAATAGGTGAACAGGTTCCACCTGTTCTCCCTAGGCAGATCTTAGGTCACCCATAGCTGCTTTCCATCCTCCCACAGTTAGATCAGAGGGATGGAAGCAGCTGTGCCTGTGTTCCTCTTGCTGCTGGGTTTCTGTTTTCCTCTACCTTTGGGAATTTGTTCATTAAATGGAAGCAAGCATTTCTGGTCTTAGAGGATACACCTATGAATTTCTAAAGTTGCAACCTACTCCAGGAGTCTTGAAACTTTTCCCCCCACGGCCCCTTTCTGCAGAGGGAAAAGTCTGGCGGCCCCCCGGGTATGTCCGCTGAAATGCCGCCGCAGAGAACGGAAGCTTCCCCTTTCCACGGCCGCATCTCAACGGAACTAAAATGGCCCGTCTGGGAGTTCGGCAGTCTCCTGTGTGGGCTTGGTGGCAGCGGCAGCGGGGTCTCGCGCACCCGTTTGAAGACCAATGATTACCCTACTGCATGTATAAACTTTGCTATACTTATGTAAACTAGGGACAATCTACCTTCAGGGTACAATATATTGTATAATTTTGTACATTATAAAGCACAAGTAAGGGAGTTAAATACTTCAGACCCACTGTTAAATCTTACCCATTTATTATTTTACTTCGGTAGCATACAGACATCCCAACTGGATATGAGAATTCCATCGTACTAGACAAACACTGTGCACAAAATAAAAAAAGCAGTCCCTGCCCCAAACCTCTCACTGTTATCTTACATATGTAAGACATTTCATTTTTGACCAACAGATCATCTTCATGTATTCTGCACATCAAAACAACAGTTTTGATAAATTTTAACAGTAGAACTTCTGACAAATGTGCATAATATTCCTGCTACAGCTCACACAGATTTCACATAAAACACAATGGAATTAACTAAGGATGATTTAAAAACTAAATGGTCCATAATCCTTCTGTAGTCTAAATTGATGTTACATTGAACAATATATTCTTACATTGTTTGACTCATAGTTATTGCACTTTTTCTCCTTAAACACACACAAGTAGTACAGAAAGGTTTCAGGCTAGTGCTTTTTTATGTTGGAAACTAAAAAATCATCAGGAGCATGTCAAATGAACAACAGATTTTACACAGGAGGTTAACTTGACAAACAAAAAAGATGCCTGTATGCATAACTGGGTCTGATTCTCCTCTCCCACAGTGTTACAGGTGTAGCTCCAGTAATTATTTCTGATTTACACCCATGTAAGTAAAAGAAAAGTAAGTCCCAAAATATAGAACTTGCTAGTTGAAAAGTCATCATGTTGATGTCTTCGCTGCTACTTGTCTGCTTTGGTCTGTATCTGCCTGGAGGCTGTTTAAGTAGGCAAATGTCAAGTTGTGAATGCTTGCACACTCCAGGCAGTGGCTCATCACCTTTCCAGACTACTGCACCCCTTTCAGGAGTCTGATTTGTCTTATGTATCCCCAAGTTTCACCTCACTTAAAAAGTACTTGCTTACAAAATCAGACATAAAAATATGGAAATGTCACAGCATACTATTACTGAAAAATTGTTTACTTTCTAATTTTTACCATACAATTATAAAATAAACCAACTGGAAGATAAATATTGCACTTACATTTCAGTGTATAGCAGGGGTGGGCAAACTACGGCTCGCGGGCCAGATCCGGCCTGCGAGTCCACTCAATCCGGCCCCCAGCTCTTCCCACAAAGCTGTGCCGCCTGGGCACCGCTGTGGGACCGGGTCTGCACGCTCACCCCTTCCTGGGAGCCGCGCTGCACGGGCAGCACTCTGGGGGGCCGGGGCTGTGTGCTCCTCCCCTCCCCTCCCCTCCCTTCCCTTCCCCCGGAGCCGCACGCGCAGGCGGGCAACACTCTGGAGGAACAGGGCACCGCGCTCGCCCCCCTCCCCCAGAGCCACACGCACGGCAGCACTCCAGGGGCCAGGGCAGCGCACTTGCCCCCTTCCCTCAGAGCCACACCGCACCAGCAGCGCCCTGGGGCCCAGGAGCACGCTCACTCCCCTCCCACAGCGCCGCGTGTGCTCCAACTCCGCAAGAGCCGCACGCGCAGCAGCGCTCTGGGAGCTGGGACCGCACGCTCGCCCCCCTCCCTCAGAGTCACACTGCACCGGCAGCGCTCTGGGGGCCGGGGCTGCGCACTCCCCCGTCACCCAGCGCGGGAAGAGCTCTGGGGCTGGGGCTACACACTGCCCTCCTCCCCCAGAGCCCCGCCAGCAGCTATTGTAAGGGAGAGGGGGGGCTGGTTCAAGGGTGGTGGTTGTGGGGGGGGGGCTCTGGAGGGGGCAGTCAGGGAGCAGGGTGGGTTGGTTAAGGGATAGGGTTCGGGGTGGTGGTTAGGGGGTGGGAGGGTGGATAGGCATTGGGGCACTCAGGGGACAGGGAGCAGGGGAATTGGGTAGGGGGTGGAGTTCTGGGAGGTGGTTAGGGTTTCTAGATGGGGCAGTCAGGGGATAAGGTCGAGGGGGTTGGATGGTTTGGAGATTCGGAGGGGGCATTCAGGCGGTGGGTAGTGGGAGGGGGCCAGATTAGGGGCAGGGCCTTCCCTACCCGGCCCTTCATATAATTTTGGAAACCCGATGTGGCCCTCAGGCCAAAACGTTTGCCCACCCCTGGTGTATAGTATAGTATACAGAGCAATACGAACAAGTCATGGTATGAAACTTTAGTTTGAACTAACTTTAACAGTGCTTGAAAAACTAGGCAAACATCTAGGCCTTCGTTACAGTGGCACTTCATAGCACTATAAAGCTGCCAGGAGTGCTATAACCTCCTACCCATCCACAATGGCGAGGCATGTAGAGCGCTATAACCTCGGAGATACAGTGCTACTAGTAATCCACCTCCACACGGGGAATAAGGGCTGTAGCGCAGCTGCTGTAGTGCTACAGCAAGAATGTGGACACCCACTGCGCATTAATTGGCCCCCAGCCCACCCCATAATTCCCGTTCGAGCCACTCTGGTCATCACTTGCAAACTCTTTTGTCCTGTCTTCAGGTGACCACACGTCAGACCTACTCTTTAAATTTCCAGGGAAAATTGAAAATCCCCTTCCTGTTTCCTCCAGCCAAGCGTGGCGTGCTCTCAGGGAATCCCTGCAGGTGATCGTTCTGCTTGATCATGACTCCATGTGCCATGCCTCCTCGCAACAGGCGATCCCCAGCGTGGAACAATAGCGAGGTGCTGGACCTCATCAGCTGTTGGGGGGAAGAGGCTGTTCAGTCTCAGCTGCAGTCTAGCCGCAGGAATTATGATACCTATGGGCAGATATCACGGGCCTTAGTGGAAAGAGACCATGAGTGGGACACTCTGCAGTGCCGTGTTAAGGTAAAAGGAGCTGAGGAATGCGTATCGCAAAGCCCGCGAGGCAAACGGCTGCGCCAGGGCAGCCCCGGTGACTTACAGATTTTATAAGGAGCTGCACGCGATATTTGATGGTGATCCTACGTGCACTCCATCGACTACCACGGACACTTCCCAGCCCACCAGTGAAGGGGTGGGGGTGAAGAGGATGACGAAGAGGAGGCGGCGGCGGCAGCAACCCAGGACACGGAGGAGTCCCAGGACGCCTGCAGCCAGGAGCTCTTCTCAAGCCAGGAGGAGGGCAGCCAGCCACAGCGTCCGGCGGTTGCAGGGGGTAGCGCAGCAGCGGACTGTGGAGGTAAAGCTGCTTTTCTATTGGGAAGGTACGCAGCTTGGGGTGGAAAGAGATGCTTGCATGCTTGCCTACATGTGGAATAGTGCATTGATGTAGTCTATCACATCATGGTAATCGTCATCAGTAATCTCTTCAAAGGTGTCAATAAGAGCCCTTGCAATGCACCTGCGCAGGTTTCTCGGGAGAGCCAGCGTGGCCCCCGTCCCAGTCACAAATCCCTGCCACTGTGCTACGATGGGGGCGGGGGGAACATTGCTGCACAGAGGCAAGCTGCATATGGCCCTGGGCGGAAGCCACATCTCATTAGAATCCCCTCCCTTTCTTCCTCAGTCACCCGCAGCAGTGAGATATCTTCCAGGACGAACACCTACGGAGAATGTTGGGACAGTGTTTAGAGTAGGGCTACTGCCACTTCCCGGCACTCCCCCCCTGCCACAGCACAGCACGGCATGGAAACAATCATTTCCCCTGCATCTGGAGAGGACTCACCATGGCAGGGGCTCCGTTGTTGTCTGTGTGCTCTCTGTGGGTCAGGCAAACAGGGAATGCGGGGGAATCATCAGCATGTCTGCTGTTTAAAAGGGAGCCTCTGTTACTTGTTTCATTTTCTCTGTGTAGGATCGACCTTGAGCCCTGTGCCATCGTTATCAACAGCTGACAGGCTGAGGCGACTGAGGAAGAGGCCACGAAAGAGCAAAGAGGATCTAGTACAGCAAGTAATGCAACAAGCTGTAATGGAGAATGGAATTGCACAGAGGTGGAGGGAGAATGAGAGCAAGTTGAGGGAGAAGGCGCGGCAGGACAACGTGATTCACCAGCGGGAAACCACCAATAAGCTCTTCTCATTACTGCAGCTTCAATTAGACACTATGCAGTGGATTGCCGCCATTCAGGAGGAGAAGCAATGCGCTCTCCGCCCCCTTTATCATTTGCCCCCAAACCCTTCCCTCCTGGCCCTCTGTACCCTCCAGGCCACTATCATCAGCTATCTGGTTATTACCACCCACAGCTGCCTCCAACCCCCGTGTCTGCACCGAACAAACCCCAAACCCAGGACCCTTACCCACTGCGCTCAACCCCTAATTACATGCCTTATTGCCCTCCGCAAATGGAGTTTGGGGGACATGGCAACTCTGAGGGCACTGGAGACTCAGAGATCTGGACATATTACAATCTCTGACTGATCCCATCCCACCCCAATTGCACCTTCCCCCACTTCTCCCACACATGCATCATAACCTTTTCTTTCAGCAACCGAAGTAGCTGTTGAATAAATGAATTGTCTACTTAATAAATGGGTTTCTTTATTGAGTGTACATAGATTATTAATGGCTACAGAAAAGCAAATGCCTTTTCGTATTAAAAGACTGCACCCTCCCTCCCTCTGCACTTCCCATTAGAACTGGCTTTCAGCCTCAAAATGCTCCCTCAAGGGATCCCTGATCTTAACAGCCTCACGCTGGGCCCCTCTAAGAGCCCTGCTCTCTGACTGTGCATATGTGGCCTCCAGGCGTTGAACCTCCGAGGACCATGCCTGAGTGAAGCCTTTGCCCTTTCGCTCACAAAGATTATGTAGGGCACAGCATGCGGAAATAACCGTGGAGATACTTCCCTCAGCCAAGTCTAGCTTCCCATAAAGACAGCATCATCACGCTTTGAGATGCCCAAAAGCACACTCCACAGTCATTCGACACCGGCTAAGCCTGTAGTTGAACCCTTCCTGGCTGCTGTCCAGGCTCCCTGTGTAGGGTTTCATGAGCCAGGGCATTAAAGGGTAAGCGGGGTCGCCAAGAATCACGATGGGCATTTCCACTTCCCCCACGGGGATCCTCTGGTCTGGGAAAAAAGTCCCGGCTTGCAGCTTCATGAACAGGCCGGTGTTGCGGAAGATGCGTGCGTCATGCACCTTTCCAGACCAGCCCGCATTAATGTCAGTAAAACGCCCATGATGATCTACAAGAGCCTGGAGAACCATGGAGAAGTACCCCTTTCGGTTAACGTACTCGTCTGCTAGGTGGGCGGGCGCCAGAATAGGTATATGGGTCCCATCTATCGCCCCTCCACAGTTAGAGAAACCCATCTCTTCAAAGCCAGCAACAATGTCATGCACGTTACCCAGAGTCATGATTTTTCGTAGCAGGATGCGATTAATGGCCCTGTACACTTGCATCAGCACAACTCCAACGGTCGACTTTCCAACCCCAAACTGGTTGGCCACCGATCGGTAGCTGTCTGGGGTGGCCAGCTTCCAGATCGCGATAGCCAACCGCTTCTCCACGGGGAGGGCAGCTCTCAATCTGGTGTCCTTGCGCTGCAAGGCAGGGGCAAGTTCATCTCACAGTCCCATGAAAGTGGCTTTTCTCATGCAAAAGTTTTGCAGCCACTGCTCGTCATCCCAGACTTGCATGATGATGCGATCCCACCACTCAGTGCTTGTTTCCCGTGCCCAGAAGTGGCGTTCCACATGAGCATGTCCGTTAATGAGACAAGAAGCTTCGTGTCAAATGCGTTCACCACTTCAATCTCGTCTTTAGACCCATCGCTGTCACCTTGCATGTCAAGGATTAAGTCCACTGCACACTGAGATGTGCTGGTAACAGTCATCAGCATGTCCCTCAGCCGTTGGGGATTCACTGCGGCACACGAATATGGACAACGGAGTGCGCCTCGCTGAAACTGTTGAAAGATGGTGCCTGAGATGGACGGAAACACAGGGATTGCTGGGATATGACACGAAGCATCATGGGTAGTTGGAACAGGACGCAGAATGCCCTGCAAGCGACGCCCCCATACCACAAGGCATTGCACCAGATTGGGAAGAGGTGCTCTGTGGGATACCTGCCCTAATGCGCTGCTCTTAATGCCGCCTGAAGTGCCAGAAATGTGGCCATGCTACACTATACATGTACATATATACACTATACATATATATACACTATACATGTACATAGTACACTATACATGTACACTACATGCTGCACTATAGTACTTGTATGAGGCAAATTGAAAAGTAGTATTTATTTTGTTTTTTTACAGTGTAAATATTTGTAATAAAAATAAATATAAAGTGAGCACTGTACATATTGTATTCTGTGCAGTAATTAAAACCAATATATTTGAAAATGTAGAAAACATCCAAAAATATTTAAATAAATAGTATTCTATTATTAACACTGCAATTAATCGCGATGAATTTTTTAAATCGCTTGATAGCCCTAATCTGAAGAGTAACTGCTCCAAAGTTTGGTGTGCAAAATCACTTGCTATAAATTAATCTAACGTCATATGAAAAAGTTGAACGATTAGTAAGCAAGAAAGACCCCATAAAATGAGCATACTTGTAAACTTTTAGGCTGAATATGACATGCATCCTAAGGTATTATGGAAATTAATTGAACTTCCTGTACCAACTGACATTAAAAAAAGATCAATTAATCAAAGGCAACTGGTGAGTTACCAAAGATCTGGCAAAAAGTAGCACTTCACCATTACAGAGACAGCATTCGGCAACACTTACCATGCATCAGCATCTAAGATTACCAATTTTTCTTTATACTTTGAACAGGAGATAGCTGTAGTACCTGTGTGATAATTCTTCATAAGAGTTGACAAATGTTCATCTTTGTAATGGCTCCTACTGTAAATTTATAATCGATTTTCAAAAGAGGAATAAAGGCTGCTTCTGTCAAAATCTCTTCCACAAGTCTAACTTTTATCCTCAGTAACTAATGGAATATTAAAAAAGAGCATTAACTCTTAGGGTTAGGTTTTCAAATCTGCCTTAGGGATATGGATATCCAATTCCCATTAAAATTAATTAATTTTAATTGAAAATGTGAGGCCTAGAGGATAACAGAACCAAGAGCACCTTCCACACTCCTTCCGGCCATTGAGAGGAATATTTAGAATGAAATAAGTACACTGGTCAATTTCACTTTTTAGTTCTCAGGTACGATTAAAATGCTGCAATGTATAACTTGAAAACACTGCAAAGAAATGTTTAATTTTTTTAAAAAAACTTGTTTTTAAAGAATGGAAAACATTTCTGCTATTGAATTATATAAAAAAAATCCTAGAGACACTCAGTCCTTGAAAGCGTACCTTTAAATTTAAACTAGGTCATAATGTCTTGTGATCTGAATAAGAAAACTAACGAACAAAAATACCACATCACAACCCAATCAGCATGCTTAGATTCTGCCATTGCCTCGCTGACTCACCTTGTCCTCTCCCTGTGCCGGTTCCTCTATTTGTGAAATACCCTCAGAGGGTTTAATTCATGTTTGTAATGTGCAGTGAAATACTTGGATGAAAGTTGATGCGCATTTGTATTGAAGGGTGATTAAGCACCACACAAGTCTGATAATTTCAGTAGTTTCTTTCAGAGTAAAATCAGTTTTCGTTTAGCTTAGACTGTATTTCAAGTTTTCCAGTCTCTTGACTCTTTTTACGGGGGCATGAGATGCTACTCTGATGATTTATGAGCCTAATCAGAACAAGAGTTTGCAGGAGTGGTGCATGCATTGTCTATTTCTTTTCCCACCCACAATTTAGGAAAAGAGGCACACAATTTAGGAATGCTTATAGGTCCCCAGCTACTCTTCAGTTCTCAGTGGGCACCTATATTTTTTATCTGAAAAGCCAAATGTGATCATTGCTCTTGGATATAGACTTTCCCACAATTATTTATGCCTTTGTGATCTTCAGCTTTGATTATTGTAATGTAATCAATGTGGCTGCCACTGAAGGCCACTCAATCTGCATTTTATGCAGAATGATCCTGCTTACCTGCATGGCGTCATCAGCATTAGAGACCATATTACACTAATTCCCTGAACACTACATTGACTTCTTGTTAATTTCCAGGCATAATTCAAGGTTTTGAACGGCTCTTAAAGAAACCCAAATCCTTTACCATTTGGGTACTGGCGTAGTAAGAGACCGTCTTTCTGTCTATGATGTAACAGTTGAGATCACATGGGAAGTCTAGATTTCAGTGACTGGGGCCTGCAAACTGGATGCTCTCAGGGAATGTTTCATTTCACAACTGCACACCGCGTCCTGTAGACTTTCATGGCATAGCTTAAGACCCTCTCTTTTTTCAGGGCTTTCATTCAGAGTGGAGACTGTTGACTATATTTACATCCTAATCTGTGGTCCAGAGTTTATAGATTGGAAAATTAATTTAGTAATTAAAAATGAATCCATTTGTGTTCAAGGAGTATTCAAGTAAATTTTATAAATAAAAAAAGAAATAAAATGTTTAGTTATAATTTACCACCAGAGGGTGCTATTTCAACACTTTTTAAAAAATTGTGATATGGAAGCAATTCAAAATGCATTCTTCAGAAACATAACCACTTCCTTTCGGAAGACAGTAATTCAACTCTCAACTGCAAATAGCACTATAATTAGATAGAGCAAAGCAGAAAAACAATGAGCAAACATTCTAATCAGAACCAAATTAATAAGCAAGAGCCTGTCAATTGACAATTCAGAACTGAAATATCCACAGAGTATATTTTATCATCTTGATCACACTTTTCAGCTGCAGAGCAGTTCAGACTCATATATAAATTACTTTTGTTGAAATAATTTTTTTCTTCAGCCAGTTTAAACTGACTGTCAACTCTTACAGCCCTGAACAGATCCCTGTAGTAATTCAGAAAAGAAAGGCAACTACTGAAAGGGATACATTAGGAGAGTTTAATTGTGGCTCAAAGATAAACTATTCAAAAGTTAATCGTAAATATAAAATGAAAATTCTGTTTACTCAATTATGTTGAATATTGCAACCAATCATGATAAGAAAAGTACTGGGCACACTAACATCTAACAAGCATTCTGCAAATTCCCCACTGGCCAGCTCCACTTAGCTATAATGTTCCAGAACGCATCATGTAATGCTACACACATTACAATTACAAGTTTTCAGAGCTTCTTACTTTAAAAGCCTGAAATACATAAAAATACTGACTCCTCCACCCGTGTCATGAGCTCCTTTATCCAATGCACCAGAGCTTCCCAGGTTTCAACGACACTAAAAGATACACAGTGGGCCATCGCAGCAGACTAAAATCAGCGAGACTTCTTTGCATTTAATAACAGAGGTAATCTAGTGACTTGTACAGATCTCCTGCTCTCTTACAATGCCAAAAATCTTGAGTTCAAATCCTAGGGAAGGTGGAGTGAAATTGAATGTCTAGGTTCAAGGTGTATCCTCCATTACTTAAAGTCTTTAAATCAAGACTGAATATTTTTCTAAAAAATATGCAATATCTCAAAGAAAAGTTATGGGCTTAATGCACAAATTACTGAGGGAGGTTCTATGGACTGTGTCATGAATGAGATCAGATCAGAAGACCATCACTAGTCCCTTCCAGCCTTTAAGAAAAATTAATATAATCTATGAATAGTCCCAACGACCTGCAAACACACCAGAGCCCCTGGTAACCAGAAGGAACTGTAACGTTAAGCACGTGAGGAAATACATAAAGGACTGGGGCCTAAAACAGACAGCTCACCTCTGAAGTGTGTGGAATGGCCCCTCTTATTCTTCTTAGTTACAACTTTCAGCACCTACTCTCAAACAAAATTTTCATTGGACACCTGTAGTGGGGTGACAGGAGGAGATTTACTCCTCCTGAAAGATGAACTGCATTTGTTTAATGTCTTTAAAGACATGAATTGGCTTTTCCCTAGTTCAAGCCTGAAGCACTGTCATCACTGCAGCATGAGGAACTGGCCAAAGAAAAGTTCAATATATTAGTGATGGCCCATCTACCGTACTGATCCACACTATAGTAAAGTCCAATAACCACTAGTAATCTACTCATCCAATCAAAATGCACTTGAGTTCCTATTTCTCCTCACAATTATTATTCAATACTTAATTCCATATCTCCCTTTGAAGATTACATTACTTTGTGTACCTGCACATAACTGAATGTTTATGTTGTTAATGTTAAATTTCCTTTACAAAATAGATTCACCTCATCATCTTTCATCATTCACTTCCTCACCAGGCTCCTCCCTACTCTTGCTCCCTCTGTTCTTTTGCCAACCTCCTCTCTCAATACTGCATTAAGGAAGCTTCTAATTCCAAATGAATCAGGAACTTCAGTTCCACCAACAATTCTTGGCTATTCTCCCACTTAAGCTATGGGTTCCCCTGTCCCCTGCAATCTGGGATTGAATTGGGAGGCAGAAAGGAACAACGTGGTGATGTTCACTAGGCTCTGCTCACAAACTAAGGTCAACCCATGTGATTAACCAAAATGAGATGCCAATCACAATATTTTTTACAGATATTCAAATTATTCTGCAGCTTTCTGAGCCACAATGGGTTCTCTGTGGTTGGCTCCTCTTTGGCAGGTCTTGGATATGCACAGGGACTCTATGAAGCTCCATGGGCTTGGCTCTTTCTTGACTGAGGGACAAAAAAAAAACAAACAAAAAACGAGATCTCAGACCCAGCAAATAGTGGAGATCTGTAATCAAGCCTTTCCTTTCATACATGAAGGATAAAATAGTTACCAATGTTAGTATTAAAAAGTTATCAGGTCTGGGAATCTGAGTTAACATTTCATTAAGATGAATGAGGACATAATCATACATTTCAGAGCTGTGCCCCTTGACCAATAAACATCTCTGCATCAAGTACACACTGTTCATATTTTTGAGGTTTCCTTCCAATAACAGCCACTTTTTCAAAAATAAAACCAGATTCTGGAGGAAAAATACAGTAGTTTCAGGAGAGATACTGGTATGCCATAAAGCCCATGTACTGGCTCAATCTTAGCCCTACCTGCAGTGTTCCCCAGAGGATGCTGCTACAGTTTGTCCTCCTATAGGAGCAGCTGAAAGGCAGGAATCCAGGCTTTTGGTTGAGACCATACTCATTTCATACCCAGGAAAATACCACATAGGCCAGTATGTCTGGATATTTAAAGCAGCAGATATAAAAGAGAGGAGAACAGCAGCCAGTCCCACATGATCCACAAGTTCTCTGTGGACACGGTGATTTGTAGACTAAAGCTTAAGAAACATTGACTGAGTATTCTCCATACAACAGAAGACTTCCCCACTGTGGAGGAAACATGCTAGGCTCCTAACAATGCACTTTTTAAATTACTGAAATTAGTTTTTCATATCCAAGTTCCTGCCCAAGCCTAGTGAATGAACATTACCACCACCTGCTGACTATTTCATGCCTTACATGAAATGATTTTGATCTTAATCCAGTTCCCAGTATGTCATCTCATCACAAAAGGACATAATTGGTACTAATACAGTTTCAAACCTCCAAATTAGGGATGAGGCACAATGGTAAGAAACTTGCCCTGTCATTTCCTGTGCTCTGCCTTTTGGGGGGTGGAGAGGAGAAGAGGTCTTTAATCCCATGGTTATCAATGCAGAACCTTTCACAAGCTCGAAGCTCATACCCACAAATATTAAAATAAAAACTAAAAACCCAGTTGTATCGACTGTACTAGTGACCTTAGTGTCACCCCGAAGTACACATAAATCAAATCTAATACCAAGATTACAAAAGCATGCCAAAGACAGGCATACTATTTCATTAACAGATGTCAGCATATAGTCTCCTCTTGATGTATGTTTAAGACTAATAGGATTTCCACATGCCCATCAAAAATGATAATATAGTCTTCCACAGTGAAGGGAAAAAAAAGGAACGTCATGTACTTAGCTGCTTGATACGCTATACGTTTTATAACCGTGCCTGATATTTATTAGCTAAACAAACACACACGTGGTCAGGCTTTTTTCTATATATACACAAGCCTTAGAAGCAAACTTGTTAAAAAACAGAAATTCCTTTGCCTCACCCTAGGAAGCCTAAGTATACTGGGGCTCAAACAACGCTAAGGAACCAAGGTATTTTTGAGTGTGTGTGTGTTTTTAAACATCCCCTGCACATACCTGAACACTCTACCAACACGGCTTAGCCTGATTAGTAGATCTCCATCTCATTTAGTTGGAAGTCTAAATACTTGCTGGCAAATTCAGCTTTAAAGACCAGCACATTCTGTATAGGTTTTTATTTTGCCTTTATCACAATTGTATTCAAGTGCCTTCCAGTAGTACATTAAAAGCAACATGCTAACATCAGTCTTGTTTCTCTCATCCCTTCCACAGCACGGATTGGTCAAAAAACAGAATTGTTAAATTACAACATTATAGGCATCAAAAACATATATATATGATGGAATGCAATCCTTACATTCTTTGAGGTAACATATACTTCACATACTATAGCTACATCTTTAATTAATCTTTACACACTGGAGAGATTAATTAAAGATGTAGCTATAGTATGTGAAGTATATGTTACCTCAAAGAATGTAAGGATTGCATTCCATCATATATATATGTTTTTGATGCCTATAATGTTGTAATTTAACAATTCTATTTAAATACTTTAACTAAAGTATTAGAGCATAAGCTTTCGTGGGCTAATACATCTGACGAAGTGGGTATTAGCCCACGAAAGCTTATGCTCTAATACTTCAGTTAGTCTTTAAGGTGCCACAGGACTCTTTGTCACTCCTGCAATTCCAGACTAATACGGCTACCCCTCTGATTCTACACAACAGGATAATCAAGTGCTAGCTTTCTCTAAAGTGCCTTCTTTCTGTAGGTTTAAGTTAGTCCCTTAGAGAAGGGCCATTAGGATGATCTGAGGAATGGAAAACATACTTTATGAGAGAAGACTCAGAGCTTGGATTAGTTAGCCTAATCAAAAGAAGGCTTGGAGGAGATATATGTTAACACAAGACAGAAAATAATTTCAAAAGGAGGTTTTCAGAGTTATGTAAGAGATTTAGGAACACAAACCTCACTGAAAGCCAAGGTGAAGCATTCCAAGTCAATGGTAATTATGGTCCTAAATCTCGTAACGTGATTCCGAAAATCTCCCCCTTTGGTGATAAGTATACATCCCTTTGAGCCTTGCATGAAAGGGTCCTGACCTACTAGTACTATCCAGGCACAAAGAGGCAGCTCCAGAAAGCATATACACAAGTCAGATGCTGCACGCAGGCAAATGGCAGAGGACTAAGGGACCTGAATTTTACAATGTGAACACTTTAATTCTTTAAATTCTGTCACTTTCTGAGAGATTTGCTTTTTAATCATGTTTCTCATTCGTTCCTTGTCCAGTTTCAGGAACTCCTGTAGTGTCAAATTAACTGGGCTCTTACGGAAGGAGATGAAAGCCCAGTAAGGGGAACGTTTCCTGTGCTTATCAATGGGGTCATCATCAGGCACCCTGCCTTCCAGCTCCAAGAAGCAGCAGCAGCACTGAACCACATCAGGCCCATTCTCTCTGGGGCAGTGGATGAATCCGGCTGCAACCATCTGCTCTGGGGTGCAGGCGCAGCCCTCGGTGAAGGGCCAGCTATGGCAGGTGACCAAGCAGGCCTTGTGCTCAGGTAGAGCTGAGGAGAGATATGATTGTTCTTTATAAATACATCAGAGAGAAAAATACAAGGGAGGGAAAGGAGTTATTTACATTAAGCGCTTATGTGGACACAAGAACAAATGGATATAAACTGGCCATCAACAAGTCTGGGTTTGAAATTAGGGGAAGGTTTCTAACCAGAAGACAAGTAAAGTTCTGGAACAGTCTTTCAAGGGGAGCAGTGGGGGCAAAAAACCTAACTGGCTTGAAGACTAAACTTGATAAGTTTATAGAGGGGGTGGCACGTGACTGCCAGTAGCAAAAATCTCCAACAGCTCAAGGCAGGACACTAGATGGGGAGGGCTCTGAGGTACTACAGAGAATACTTTTCCAGGTATCTACCTGGTGGGTCTTGCCACATGCTCAGGGTCTAACTGATCACCATATTTGGGACCAGGAAGGAATTTTCCCCTGGGTCAGGTTGGCAGATACCCTGGGAATTTTTCACCTTCGTCTACAGAATGGGGCACAGGTCACTTGCAGGTTTAAACTAGTGTAAATGGTTAATTCTCTGTAACTTGAAGTGATTAAACAATGATCTGAGGACTTCACTAACTCAGCCAAGTGGTTAGGCATCTATTTCAGGAATGGTTGGGTGAGGTTCTGTGACCTGCAGTGGAAGGTCACCACTAGATAATCACAGTGAGACCCACATTACTGTCCTGCCTTTCTTTCTTTTTCCCCTCCAAATTTAAACTTAATTTATTCCTGTTTAATTGGATAACACTCAGTCAGACTGTGACAACTGAGACCCTAGTTTTCCCATATAATTTAAGACTATATAGAGGGGGAGGAAAAAAGAGAGTAGGAAAGAAAGGGTCTCTCCATTTCCACTCAAAGTGCTGAGGTTTTGAACACAGGATGCTTGATGCAGTGCCTGTTCAGGCAGATATCTGACTCCAGCATTGTGTGCACCATCAAAAAAACCCTGAAGTCACCATTATATTAACAGGTGTTGGGAAACATCCATAAAACCCAAGACAGAAAGGAGAGGGCACAGAAAGGGAAAACAGATGAGAGATCGGGAAGGAAGGAGACAGCTGTTGCCAAGCTATTTTACACTGAATTTTTCTTTTTTGCAGATATCTCAAACTGGAGTCCTGTTCTGTGACTGAATTTAATTTAAACAATTCAAATGACACAAGGGTGTATCGTTACTTTATATAAAACATTTTAGGTCAGATAGGTTCTCCGCAAATTATTTTAAAACTATTTATCTATGCAAGTACTTTTATGCATAAAAACGTTCTGGTGTACTTAACTAGCAAACTAAATGTTATTTTATCAGTAAATGTAGCAATGGTAGTGGAAAAAGACTGTAATAAAGTACACAAATATATGCTAAAATAAAGTGTGCAAATTTACTTTAAATAAAAGGGGCCAAAAATACTGTCATTTTCTTGAACATAAGTGTCAACTAAATTACCTGCACAGGAAGGGAAAGTTATCAATATCGGTGAAAGCTTTAAATTATGATTTGTAACAGACAGGAGCACATAAGAAATAAGTCTGTTTTACAGCCTGGACAACTCAAATTTACATTTTTACCCTGTGGGTTTCATATTATTAATGTATACAGACATGGTAAACGGTCAGAAAGTCAGTCCATAGAATGCTGGCTACAATACAGCTATTCTATTCCGTAAGCAGACTCATGTAAATTAAGAATTTCAAGACTCTGATATGTTATTTAGCCAGATACTTAATGGAGTTTCAATTTAAGAAATCCACATATAAGCCCTAGTGTAGAACAGCAGACCTAAGACATGTGACCAATTATAGCAGAACAGGGCCACGTCTTAAAATTGCTAATAAAATCACAGACACAAAATAAACAAACCATTTGGCAGCTCTGACATACCTGTCTCCCAATAAAATGGCATAGGTATCACTTTAGTTCATTAAAATTTGCTTCCGCCATCTCCCCCAATATTTGATATATTCAGTTATGGTTTGTTGTTTATTTTAAAAAACAAAACAAAAAACTCCACCTTCTTCTGTGTGCTCCTCACTTCTCTCTCTCTTTTCAGTCAACCGCATTCTGAGATGGGAATATCACCATGCTACATACCCTGCTGATACAATAACACTGAAAATGGTTGAGAAAGCCATACTGCTGAAATCCTCTTCACCTCTTGTTGCCCCATCCCAGATGACAGATCATTTATACAAAATCTTCTTCTTTGCAGTTCAAATTCTCCAACATTCAAAAAGAATAGTATACCAGGTCTCCAATACCCACAGGATAATGTATATGTCTGGCATATTCCTATGGAACAATGGAGTCATATGCACTAATGAAAAATATTTTAACAGCTGCTAGCTTTTAAATGACAGGCAGTATTCCCAACAACTTCAAAATAACTCCACTGTGATACAATCAAACAAAAGAACAAGACATGAAGATTTCTTGAGATTTCTAAATGTTCTGAATGAGTTAACACTTGTGTGAGAAGTTGATTAAAGTCATTAGTCAGGAAGACTTAATTTAATCATGGATTTCTACATAAAAAAGGATTCTTGTTGGTTGTTATAACCTTAATACATATTCTTCACAACTCAGAGATAAATTCACTTTTATAAGGTACACACTATACATTTTTAAGTGATTTATTTTGAAAACTTTTCAGATTAGTTTTACAGCTACATCAGAAAATGAATGAATGTTTGATTATTTCATTTACCAAAGGTAATTAAAGCAGATATTTATTAAGTCATTGGGAGGTAAACTATCTCCAATTCAACAGGTTAATAATTAATATTTGTAGGATTTTATTGCCATTCTGTATTAGGAGAAGAATATCACCAGACATTGTTTTATTTAACTAAAACAACAACATTATGAATTCTGGGTTTTTTTTCTTCAAACAGCAAACACAGAATATTTTAACAAAACAAGCATATGAATTTTTGAATTTAGTTAAACATTCAAGTTTTTTAAAATCAGGTTTGTCTTTGTTAAAATTGTTTTTAACTAAAATAGTTAAATTAAATCGACTATGTCACCCAGGTCAACATGAGAAGCTTAAAATATTGGCTTCTCTAGCTAACTCAGTCGTCTTCACCTTCATTTTCCTGTTTGTTCATAATCTGGAAAAGAAGGACAAATTTTCCTGTTTTTTCAGATCTCAAACTATTTCTCAATTTGAAATGAATTAGTCCAAAGGAAGAAAATATTCCTTCTACACTGACAGAAGAAGCTACTGCTCTTAAAAGTGAGAGATTATCACTTCAACAATCTCTGAATCCAAGTGAAAGATTATCACTTCACCAATCTCTGAATTCAGGAGTTTAAGTGACTTCCATTAGTTCACTGATGTGACTTTCTTTAAAACATCATTAGCAAACATATATTTCTTGAATGGTTCTTATTCCCAAACTGGGTTTCTTTTATGCCCTGCTGCCATTACAGGTTTTCCCTTCTACTGAGAGAATGGTATGATAGATCTCAAATCAATGAAAGCTATACTCAGAAGGACATCAAGACTTCTGGAATATGCAGCTTAAACAGTTTCACTTTTGTTTCTACCTCCTGTTCCTCCCTTCTCACACTTATTTCCAGACTTCTTCTTGTCCAGAGCATTTTCACCCCCAATCTTCTATTAATTGAAGTTTTTGAAACTTTGCACTTTTAGGTAAGGGATTGACTCTGCATACACAAATTTGCAGAGGGACAAAAGTTATTTCTCACCTCTATATATTTATTTATGTAAAAATATTTTCTGCTGTTAACAAGCATGTTATCTCTGGAAAAACAAAATCCACAGTTTGAGAACTGCAAAATAGCACCGCTCAGAGAACATAGAAGTCAAAGTGCTGTAGTGTATTCACACTGACAGCTGCCTGCGCAATAGCGTGTTCACCCTTGTGGCACTTGCAGCACTATTTGGAGGGGTGTACTCTGGTCAGCTGTCCCAAAGAGCACCTCTTTCTCTTTTGCCGCAAAGACTTGTGGGAAGGCGGAGGGAGTTACAGGGCATTCTGGGTCCAGTCCCAATGCCCCGTGATACATTCCTTCACATTCCAGTAATCCCTGTGCTTTCATCCATATTTGACGCCATCTTTCAACAGTTTGTGTACTGCACATCCTGCCTCTTTCAGGCTGCAGGAATGGATCCTAAACTGCTGACCAGATCCTAAACTGCTGCTCGCTCTAACCAACTACCCTTGGTGTTATTCCCTAACCACGACTGGCAGTGGTGTTATTCCTTAAACTACAAAGGCAAAAGGAATGCAACGTTGATTGCGCCATGTATAGTAGCTATGACACGAGATTGCTTGTGGCATTCATGGAGGTGCTGACCACAGTGGAACACTGCTTTTGATCTCAAGAAAGCAGCACTGACTGATGGGATCACATCATGATGCACGTCTGGGATGATGAGCAGTGGCTGCAGAACTTTCACATGAAGAAAGTCACATTCATGGGACTGTGTGATGAGTTCACCCAGCACTGCAACACAGGGACACAAGAAGGAGAGCTGCCCTGCAATTTGAGAAGCACGTGGTGATTGCATTGTGGAAGCTGGCTACTCCAGACTGCTACCAATTGGTCACTAACCTGTTCGGAGTGGGCAAGTCGACCATTGGAGACGTGTTGATGGAAGTGTGCAGGGCCATTAATTGCATCCTGCTCAGAAAGACCGTGACTCTGGGCAATATGTGTGACATTGTAGATGGCTTTGCACAAATGGGCTTCCGTAACTGTGGAAGGTCGATAGATGTCACGTACATTCCAATTCTGGTACGAGACTGTCTAGTTACCGAGTATATTAATCGCAAGGAGCATTTCTCAATGGTTCTCCAGACACTAGTCTAGTGGATCACGGTGAGCATTTCATGGACACTATCGCAGGCTGGTTCAGAAAGATGCACGATGCACTCATCTTTCGGAACACTGGCCTGTTTAAGAAGCTGCAAGACTTTCTTCCCGGAGCAGAAGATCACCACAGGGGAAGTCGAAATACCTACTGTGATCCTATTGCTATTGCTAACGAAGCCATACACAGGGCAACTTGACAGCAGCAAGGAGCGGTTCATCAACAGGCTGAGCAAGTGCAGAATGACTGTTCAGTGTGCATTTGGCCGTTTAAAAGCCTGCTGGCGATGCCTCTATGGGAAGCTGGACATGGTTGATGACAATATTCCTATGCTTATAGTTGTGTGCTGTATGCTCCATAATATTTGTGAAGGGAAGGGTGAATGCTTCACTCAAGTCTGGACCGCAGAGGCTCAGTGCCTGGAGGCTGAGTTTGGACAGCCAGGGACCAGGGCTATTAGAGGGGTACAGTGTGGGGCCATAAGGATCAGGGATGCTTCAAGGCAGCATTTTGAAGCTGAAAGCCACTAATATTTGCTGCTATTCTCAGGATTGCAGTGCTTGTAATGCTAGGAGATGACTGGTGCACATGATGCAATAAGGGGGTTTAACATAATTGCATGTTGCTTTGCAGTGCTCTTTTTGCTTTCACTTAATAGAATAAAGATTGCTTTCAAACCAACATAATTCTTTTAATAAAAGACAACAACCAGAGGAGAGAGTCAAACAACAAAAATACATTAGCAGGGAGAGGGATGGTGGAAGGTCTGTTAAAGAGGAGGGGTCCTGGAACATCTACAGATTTGTTGTATGTCCAGGGATTATACCCAACCTTCTCCTTTGGAGTACAATGCAGTGGGTGCTGTAATTCAGCAGGGCCAAACTGCAGAAGGATGGCTGTTGAGTGCAGTGAATAGTGAGAGTCTACCTTGGAGAACTGTGAGGAGGGAATAGTAGAATGCTGCAGGTAGAGAGTGAAGCCAGGAGGATGATAACAGCGTGTTGGTGGTGTGTGTGTGGGCGCCGGCAGGAGGCGCATGGGAAGAGTTTTGTGACAGCAGCTGCAGGGGAGGGCGGGCGCAGAGCTGCTCGGTTTGGAAAGCTAGTATTGCCTTGAGCATGTCCACTTGGCGCTCCATAACATTTAAGAGCCGCTCTGTGGCTTCTTTCAGGTGTGCCGCATTCTCCTTTCGGTCCCTCTTCTTGATCTCCCACCACTCCTTCAATTCCTGTTTCCCAGCAGCGGAGTGCATCATAACCTCACACAGAAAGTCCTACTTAGTTCTTCATGTCCGCTTTCTAATTCTGAGCAGCTGTTCTGCCACCAATAAGAAAGGTTGGTCTCCCAAGGCTCTGTCTGTCAAGTTTAAATGCAACATTTTACAGAAGCGGTATTGTTTGCAACACTGACAACACTGATTCAGTGCTTTAAAACACTGCTAGTACTCACACACCTGACACTAACTGGCTGACCCCAGGCAAGCACACATGAGCCACAAGACCCTCAAAATAGTGAGTTACTGCAGGGCATAGTGAATCACTCTTCCCAGACCCTGCTGTACACTGGGCATGTGACTCTTGAGGAGAGCCAGCACTGTAGGAGGGGAACCTGATAATCATTCCTGTCCCCACATTTTCCATAGGCTGTGTTCATCATGGAAGAACCTCGCTGTTGAGGATGAGCAGAGAATCAAGGGAGGGTCTTCTCCAACCCTACGGCTTCCACCCTCACCCTATGTGGCTCGCCTGTGTGCAGCAATGATCCCTCCAGCCCTCCCAGATGGCACAGTGGCAAGGGAAAGTTACCGTTAATGAATCAAGAAACAAAGCAGCTCTGCCTAGGAACCTGAGGTAGTGGATTACCCAGTATCTCCACAAGAGTTTCCTGGAGATCTCTGAGGGAGATTCCCATGAAGTGAGGGAGTGCATCAACAGCCTGTTCCACCACTGGGAAGACAAGGTGGAATACAGGCCTGCTTTCTGCAACCCTCCTGCCCACAACAAATTGCTTTAGCAATTCCCAAAAATCAGATTCACTTACTAGGGGCCTCCTCTCCTGTTTGCACTTCGTTAAGATCCAAATGCTGTGACTGGCTAGGCTCCTCTGGGGTAGAAAAGAGCTCCTGACAGCATGCATCTCTGGCCTCTGAGACAACGTCTGCCTCTGGGTCCCCCTTCCTCTGTTCGTGCAAGATTTCCTCCTCCAGGCTCAGTCCATTCTCGACTGGCATGCGAACCAAGCAAGTATCCATAGGGGCCTTTGCAGTGGAGGTGGGATCACCACCGAATATCAGGTCTGGCTCTTTATAGAACTGTCAGCACCGCGGGTGCAGCACTGGAGCGGCGGTTTGCCTCCTGCACCTTTTGGTAGGTATTCCACAGCTCCTTCACTTTTAGCTTGCATTGCAGTGTGTTCTGGCCATGCCTCCTTTCTATCGTGCATCGTGAAATCTGTCCATAGGTATCATAATTCCTACACTTGGAGTGCAGCTGGGACTGCACTGCCTCCTCTCCCCAAAGGCCGATGAGGTCCAGCAGCTTGGCATTGCTCCAAGTGGGGTTTGCCTAGTGCGTGGAGCAGGCATGGCCACCTGGAAAAATGCGCTGAGACGACTGCATACATCACCGAGCAAACAGGAAGGGGACTTTCAAATCTGCAAAGAACTGTATGGGGTGAGGATGATGGTTGGTCACCTGAGGACAGGGCAGTCAAGTTCAAACCGATTACCAGACAGTTGAGAACAAGCATTGTGGGACACCTCCCCGAGGCCAATCACAGCACTGTAATCATCACGGTGTCTACACTGGCATCGCAGTGCTGTAGCCCCAGTGCCGAAAGCTCTACGCTTGTTGTTGGGGTGTTCGTTTTAGAGCGCTACAAATGAGTAGTTTCTGCGCACTAAGTGTCTTGGAAGCGTGTACACCTCGGGAGTTACAGTATAGAAAGCCACTTTACTGCACAGAATCTTGCCAATGTAGATGGGGCCTAAGCATCTCTGATGGTATCTTCTAGACTGAGCAACGAGTCCCACTGGCTAGACAGAAAGATTAACCTAACTAATTTATACAGAAGCCCCTGGAATTCCATAAAATTGTGTCCCTAATCCATGAACTATTGGACCTCATTTACAAAATTTTTCTTAAACATTACATGAATGTATTGTGTCATATTATAGCATTAGAATTTATAATTCCTATTCCATGATGAGATATCTTTGAGCTATAATGTATCCTAATTAAAACAATCTTTACATAGGTTTTTTTCCCCTCAAAAAGCATTTTATCAAAAAATTCTGAATTTAAAAAAAAAATCTGATTTTTTTTTTTAAGTGACAAAGAGTCCTGTGGCACCTTAAACACTAACTAAAGTATTAGAGCATAAGCTTTCGTGGGCTAATACCCACTTCGTCCGATGCATGCAGTGGAAGTATCCAGGGGCAGGTATAAACAGATAGGCAAGAACCAGGTTAAAGATAACAGGGTGGGTCCAATGAGGCTGAACCAGATATTATCTCTAATCAGGGAGGGTGAAGTATCTGATGAAGGCATTCGACGAAGTGGGTATTAGCCCACGAAGTAGGTATTAGCCCACGGTGAGGCATCTGATGAAGTGGGTATTAGCCCATGAAAGCTTATGCTCTAAATACTTTAGTTAGTCTTTAAGGTGCCATAGGACTCTTTGTCACTTCTGCAATTCCAGACTAACACGGCTACCCCTTTGATTCAAAGCTAACATGGTACTTTAAACATCAAGTGCCAAAAAGATAGAGGTTACAAGAAGGATTTGGATGATGAAGAATTTTAGATAATGTAAGTAAATCTTCTAAGAATATTTGTTAAAAACCCTAATAAAATTTTGGAATACTTGTCTGATAACTTTTTTAACAAACGTTTTTCTTTCATTTTTACATAACATGGCTTATTGCCAAGAAGCATCTATTGTACGGACAAACCTAACAACCTTTTGTCATGATACTCAAGTTCACAGATGCAGATACTAAGACAACAGAACTTCAAAATCATTTCCTATCTTCCTAGATACTGAAAGTTTGGAAAGCTTCATCTGATGCTCAAGCCGGCCAAACTCAAGTGATGCTAGTGTGTTGGAATGACTGAAACGCACAGAATGCAGATAAAAAGGAAACTACAGGGTGTACCTAATCTAGAAAGAGACATATACATGTGCATTACTTCTCAAAACTTGTATTCTTAGTAGTACACAAATGAGTTGCCAAGATTCCAACAACTTAAAACTTTACATTCATTTATTTATTTTGGAAAATAAATAGTAGTAACAAACTGAGAAGATCATTCTCAAATTAAGCACACATCTATGGCCATCACTAAATACATATCCCAATAACACTATATAGCAGGGGTGGGCAAACTACGGCCTGAGGGCCGGATTCGGCCCGCAGGACCGTCCCATCCGGCCCTCAGCCAGTGAGGCTGCCCCCGCCCCTTCCCCGGAGCCACGCCGCGTAGCGCTGGGGCTGGGGCTGCGCGCTCCCCACTCCTCTGAGCCGCGCCACATGGGCAGCACTCCGGGGGCCGGGGCTGTGTCCTCAGCCCCTCCCTGGAGCCACGCCACGTGGACAGCACTCTGGGGGCTGGCTGGGGCTGCACCCTCAGCCCCTCTCCCAGAGCCACACTGCGGAGGCGGCGCTCCAGGGGGCTGGGGCTATGCACTGAGCCCCTGTCCCGGAGCCGTGCCGCACGGGCTGCAGTCCGGGGACCGGGGATGCGCACTCAGCCCCTCCCCCGGAGCCACGCCACTGGGGCAGCACTCTGGGGGGCCAGAACTGTGAGCTCCCTGGAGCCGCGACGCGCGGGCGGCACTCCAGGGGGCTGGGGCTGTGCGCTCCCCCTCTTCCCACAAAGCCGGGCCAGCACTCTTCGTAAGGGGGTGGAGGTGGATTGGAGGGTTGCAGGGTGGCGGTTAGGGGAGTAGTCTGGAGGGGGCAGTCAGGGAACAAGATGGGTTGGATAGGGGGTGGGGTTCTGGGGTGGTGGTTAGGGGTTGGAAGAGTGGATGGGGTCAGGGCAGTCAGGGGCCAGGGAGCACGGTAATTGGGTGGGGTCCTGGGGATGGTTAGGGGTCTCTGGAAGGGACAGTCAGGGGATGGGAAGGGATTGGATGGGGATTCTGAGGGGGCAGTCAGGGGGCGGGAAGTGGGAGGGGGCCGGATTGGGGGTGGGGCCTTCCCTTACCGAGCCCTCCATATAATTTTGTAGACCCAATGTGGCTCTCGGGCCAAAAAGTTTGCCCACCCCTGCTATATAGTCACTACTACACTTAAAAATCAAGAAAAAAACCAGGATATAGATTTATAGCTACCTCTACATATCTCAAGTACAAACTCATACTCCAGCAATTAAATTTTTAAATATATTCAGATGACATTTCAAGGCAAACAGATTTTGTATTAAACTTCAACCGGCTAGAACAATTCTGTGCTTTTGAAAGAAAGAAAATATTCCATTTGAACACAAAGTTGTTTATGTCAGACAAATGCACATCAATTTCTCCTCGTTTCATTACACTGGCTTTATTAACACTATTTTAAACAGGGAAAAAAAACTTTATAATGCTCTGGATATGAAATATTACAAATATATTTTAGTTTAGCAATTAAGTTTTACCTGGTGATTTTTTGTTTGATCTTGTTTGCATCAAGTAAGACTGGCGTGGCAGCAAAGGTGATGATGGCAAAGACATTGAGACTCCTTTTGTCAAGTTTAGTCTATGCATATCTTCAGGTACATGCTGATTACCAATGGGAGAATCTGCACTGCAACCAGATGTCGCAATAACATTCAGTGCATTCTCTGGGCAGGAGTCACCTGATGAAAATAAAATGTGGTTTGTGATTTACCAAATGAACTGAAATAAAGGTGAGGCAATTACACTGAAATATAGCCTACAATACTGGTACGAACATGCACCACCCACAAACAAGTCTACAGACCACTCCTACCATGGTGAGAAAAAGACTACCTCTTTATAACATTCCTATCACTATAGTATCTAGGCATCAGCAAAAAGCCTCACAAATACACAGAAGGTAGAACAAGCACGCAGAATTTTGTTTGTTTCAAACATTACTCAGAAAACAAGCTTTTAAATAAGATTACTACTGTTTCGATCTTACCCTTTAAGGCAAAACCATTACCACAACAAGACACACATATTTCTACAGCTAAAAAGGTATTTTACAACTGCGTAATGCCCTGAAAGCCATGCCTCTCTGTAAAATCACAACTACAGTGGAAATCTGGAAGAGTTTTCAAGGAATAATCTTAAGAAAGAAGGTCAACAGTAAGGGACACTCAAATTTGGCAAGTCCAAATTTGACCTGCCTTTTTGTCCTGCTTGCATCTGTGAAATCCAAAACATGGGCTTTGATAAATAAGAAAAAATAAAAAATTGTTGATTCACAATGACAAACTAGGGTGCATATCTACGAAAAGGGAAACCTATCCAGAAAAAATATTTTAGTCCAATAGCAGACAGAATTTCAAAAGCCTATATATTTCAAAAGCCTGACTGCTCACAACAATGAAGCAAAAAAACTGAAGGCAAAGCAGACAAGCCAGATGTGTATGGCCATATTAGTTCTTCAGGTCTCAGTGTCTCAAACAGAAATCAAGAGAACTCAAAAACAAAGCTTTATACTCAAATGCATCTGATATTTTATTTCCTAATGAAGACACTATGAATTATTGAAATTGTAAATAATAAAAACATTGATAATTTTAAACTCAAAACTATAGTTAAAAGTGAACCAGTCTCGCAAAAATAAAAAGTAAAGCAAAAATATTATATATATCCTGACAAATGGGAGAGAAAAAGAAGTCCCAGAGTAAAGTTTAAAGCCTATATGCTCAGCTACCACAGTCAAGGCACATTGCTACCACAAGGGTGGCTGCTGTAAAAGAACATGGATAAATTAGTTATAGAGAAAACAGACGCTTCTTTCGAATTACCAATTCCTCATATCACATTTATTTACTTACAATAAGGTAATATTTCAATTAGATTCAGACCTTGTACAGTCAAGTTTCCTGTTCATTTTGTAGCCATCAAAACCTACAACCTTTTTAATAGCTGTTTTTCAGCACTTTCCATCAGATGCTATTAATACAATCTTAAAAGCATCTTCTTGTATTTCCACACTGTACCATAAGAAAACCTCTTACCATTTTTAATTACAAGATTGCAGAGAGTATGTAATCTTCCTAGATTTGGAGAAAAAAATGGGATGTATTTGTCAATTTAAATAGCAAGCTTTGAAACAGCACATATGGAAGTTAGAGATAACTGCTCTTCAGCACAGTCATTTAAGAGGCAAAAAGGTCTAAATACACAGTGGTTTCTTATTTCTAAAAATAGAGTGCATCTCAAGAAGTCTGGTTCATATAACTCTTACCCTGTTCTCAAACTTTACCTCTAGGATTTATACAGTGAGATATGCTTCTTCTTTGAACTGCAAAACTTCACTCTGGCTTTCAAAGTTCTCTCACTGAGTTGTAAGTCCTAAAACACAGTTAAAACACAATAGCAAGCTACATACCACCTTCCTAATGCTAAGTTTATCTTCAGATCCTCTCTCAATTTTCAGCCCAACAAAGCTAGAACTGCTTGGTGGGGGGGAGACACACTTTTTAGATGCTTGGTCGGGGGGAGGTACACTTTTTAGGGACTGAGTTTTAGTTCAATCACAATAAAGAATAGAAACTGTAAAAACAAAGGAAAATATACAATTACATCTATCTAAAGTGCCTTTCATGACTATTGTTGAAGCTTCGCTACTGGCTCAAAACTCCCTATGAACTAGAAGGTACACTTCAGTGTGTAGCAAGTTGCAACACACTGTGTGTAAAAGATATTTCCAAAGAAATAATGAAACAGAACATCAGTGATTTTAATTTACAGATTTATAACCTCACAGGATGAGATTTTCAAAAGCACCTAAAGGAACCAAGCAATTAATTTCCATTGACTTTCAATGGAAGCTAGGCAGCTAATCCCTTAAGTACTTTTGAAAATCCGACCCACTCTTTTAGTATCAACTCTGCACCTACTGCATGTCAACCTTGGCAACTGGTACACTATAAATACAGATTTAGATTAGATGTGACAGGTTCATTTATAACCTTAAAGACAAAACCAGTGAACATAAAATATGGGGTTTCTTGGACTAGGTATATGGAGGATACACAGAGAAGCAGGAGTTCACATTCCATTTATGTCTTTGAACAAAGGAAAAAAGCGAGTGAGCGAGCAAGCAAGCGAAATGCAAATATAGCTAACTACAATTTGAAAATATTGACATTGTTGCCAAGGTTTTCACTAGACATGTTACAGAGACTGCAATTTGGAAATTGTGCAAGCATTCCAGATGTGATAGCAGTGATAGAGTGCAAGAAAAGACAACACATACAGAAAGAGTAACAAAGATTTTCCTCTTGTAGGAAATAAACAAAAAACAGGAAAACATTGAATCACACATTTTTTCTATTTTACTGCTGTGAAATAAATTAGCATTGTTTTATATTCACACTTTTTTAAAATATAAAAACAGTAATTATTTTAGTCTGCCTTTGTCTACTAACTCTTTGAAAGATTAAACTGTTAAATGAAAACTAGTGCAACAGGACCAAATTCAGAGGAGTGAAACTAGGGCTATCTTTAAAGAAATTACATGATAGATAAATTTGGCTACAACAGTAACTTTACAAGTTTTTAACATTTCTACATAGACCATTCTGTCTCAGCAATTTTTATTATAACAGCATGCTGCTATTTACTTTGATTACACCCATGACCATATCTGTTAGGACATCAGCACAGACCAGATCTCCATTATTTGGATTTTAAGAGCAATGCAAAATTAAAACAGAGAAACCCTTCTACCCGCACTCAAGTTCTTTCAACTTGACAGCAAAGCTGGCACTTATGTTCATTCACAGATCTTTACTCATTAAGATACTAAGTGCATTGTTGCCACAATGAAACAACAATTACACTGGGCAGGGGGAGAGGAAGGGAAACCAAACTAATTTCTCTTACCTCACTCTATGTCACTGCTACCACTATGGATGAATGGGTCTGACTAGCAAGTGTTTGTACCCAGAAGGGAAAACAGCTCTTGAGAAACTAAGACAGGTTAAGCTAAAAGGGGAGACCGTTAGGAACAATGGGGAAGGAGCACAGTCAGAGGGGAGCAAAATACCCCAGGAAAGAATCAGCCCTCTTGCTGCTCCTGAAGGACTGCTCCAAAAACTCACTGATGAAAGGCTGCATTACCTAATACAAGCAATTCAGCTAGTAGTTTCTCAAGAAGGTATGAACCTAGCAGAGAAGGCAGCCCAACAGATCTCATCAATTGAGGCCTACTGAACTCTGTCCCAAGACATAGACATGGCTTGAACAGAGCAAACCCAAAGTTCCTCTGAGGTGAGGGAGGCCTGTGTGGGTCTCTAATCCAGTGGGAAAATGATATTTCTGAATGTCTTGTACCCCCTGTAAGATCTTTCAAGCACTACAAGCAGGGACTGGACATGTGGAATGGTTAGTTTCAAGGAAGATATAACTTTCATGTAGTATGTTTAAATAATTGGCATAGCTGATGTCAAAAGGGAGAAAGACAAAGAACGGGGTATGAAAATCCTGCTGCCAGACCGGCTGCTATCTGCTAGCACCCCATTAACCAATTCTGACAACACTGAAAAGTTAAAATAGCTATAAGAATCAGTTCTGAGGAATCTCACTCATTTCTACCAAACGTCATACACAATGCATTCTAGCTGTTTGATTGTTCTTAAACAACTGCCCTGTGCCAATCTACATACCATCTTAAAGCGGTTTAAGATTAGCAGCCATGTTAGTCTGTATCTGTAAATAAGACGAGGAAGACCTTGTAGCACCTTAGACACTAACCAGTTTATTTCAACATAAGCTTTCGTGGGCTATAGCCCACTTCCCTTGTGGAACAACACAGAGTCACAGTCCCCTGGCACCAACATCACTTCAATTTGCCAGTTTGTATGCAATAAGTATAAGGGCTGGGCACTTGCAAAAGAGAAAACAACAAAAATATGCCCTGCCCGAGGCAAGGTGGGAAAAAGACAGCAGTATTCAGCTGAGTGGTCTTTAAACACCAACACAAGAAGTATTTGGAATACAGATAAGCAAACCAAGTGAGGATTCCAAATTTCAGTATAGCAAATACCAAAGTAATTCAGAATGCAATTTGCCTGCAGAAAATAAAGTAATTAGCATTTTCAGTGTTTCAAATAAAAGCAATATTCTCAGTGAATACCACATTTCACTGATATTTATATACAGTATTTGTTATAATATAAATTGGCACTACTATCAGATCTAAAGTGATGCACAGTGTTAATGTCACAGAAAAAAAAATACAATATTTGGAAGAAGTACATTGTTTAGTTTCTCACAACTCTACTAACAGTCTTCAGAGTTGGATGCATAGACTGGGGATAGCACAGATTTGAAATTAATGACCACGTAGAGTGTGAGAGAGAATACTTTTCTGCTTTCTAGAAAGCATCTACATGTTAGAGAGATCAACACTTTAGAAATGCATACATAATCACTGACAAAATGTTAGTTTGCACCTGTATCCCAGGATGTAATCAGTTGCCGTAAACCGATACATATAAAAAAAATTACAATTACTCACCCACCATTTTAAAAATAATTAAAGCTAAAATTACTTGATGTTTTCACAGTGTTAGATATTTTTATATTTTATATCTCCAGCCCACTGTCTACACATCAGCCCTGGAATAACAGGAAGGTGACAGCTTACAAGTTTTCTAATAATGTCAAACTAAAAAGAGACGAGTAGTCCTGTGAAATCACATTTTCTATTTTATAACCCTTTTATTTGTACACATTTCCACTACCAATGTATTTCTGGACAACCTAGTTCCACGGGCATGAATCACAAGGAACTAGGAGGTCCTCCTATTCAATGGTCAAAATAACCATGGAAACTGCAACAATTAAAAAAAGGGGGGTAGAGAGGCTTGAAAATGAAACTCAAATCCTATTGACATATTGGGATGCAACTAAAAGGTCTACTAAGATTAATAATTTTGAGAGACAAAAATAAAAAGGATGCAGATAGTCGACTACAATGTAATTATTATGTAAGACTTTTATTATACTTAATCCAGAACTTGAATTTTAACAAACCTAAAACTAAATGCTTTATCTAATCCTACTGAAAACAGGATAAACAGGAATGAAAACCTTCACAGGCTTTTTTGATATTGTAGTGGGGCAGCTGTCCCACTCCTGCATAAACAGGGCTGTGGATGGGGGCAAGCAGCTCCCAGTGGCACAGCAGCCACAGCTGTGGCTGGGTCAGTTAGCGCTCAGCTGGCCATTATAAGAGGGTTGAGAATTTGATGCAGTCAGAGTTGTCTCCTCTAGCTGTGGAGGCAGACTGGCCTGTCTGCTGGGGAAGCTTGAGAAGGTACCTGGAGTAGAGCAGGGCTGGGAGGAAAGGCCAGAGGAACTAGGGAGCTCCAGCCTGGAAACTCCCCCAGGCTGCAGGGCCTAGGAGATGGCCCAAAAAGGGGTACTGGGATTGCAGGGGGAAGCCCACAGGTAGGCAGAGGCAACAGGCCAAACCCGCCTTGCCTCTGATGACTGGCTTATACAGACTGCAGTCAGCCCCAGTGAACAGGGGCTTGATGATGACTGGCAGTAGCCTAGACTGAGGCAAGGTGGGGCTCAGAGGGTCAGGGGTTCCCCAGGGAGGGAAGACCTAGCAGTAGACTGTGAGGGTACTGTCAGGGGGCAGCACCCCAGGCAAAGGACGCTAGGGTCCAGGGAGGGACACGGGGCCAGCAGGAAACTGGCCTGCAGAGGGTGCTCCAGAGCTAGAAGAGCCAATACCCCGGACGACCTGCAGGAGGTGCTACAGGGGTGAGTTGCTACGCTGCTACAGGTATATATTTCAAGATTACGCATAATAAAACCTATTTTATTTCCCCATTCTATATACAAGCTGTATAGTTTGGAAGAGACTTTGGAATTCTAATTATTATAACATTCAATAAGCGAATCCTAATTACAAACACCAAAGGTTAAGTTAATGAAAATATAAGCTCTGTCCATATTTTGATTAGGTCTGAATACCAAGGACAACAAATATCCCATAGACTCTTTTTTCAGATATTTTTGAGGCATCAAGGGAAAAGCAAAATCAGCCACATCTGCTGAACTGAGAAAGGCTCACAGGCCACATAAGAAAAAAAACAAAAACAAACAATCTTCTTACCATATGGAAAGGATGTAAAAATGGGCCCCATTTTTTAAGATGTATAGGTCTGCTCTTTTAACAAGCCTCCATTGTTTTAAAATATTTTGGCATGATGCACAAAAGCTATACCAATTTAACAGACTTATCCCTATTGGGAGAGAAACTATGCAAACCTTCAAAATTGTAGCTAACAGTCCTCCTTATACGGATGATCAATAAAAGTGTTTAGATTGAGGATGACAAATTTCCAGCATGCATTCTACCAAGCTAATTAGAGATCTTTCCTGTAATATTCTTTTGATCTAGGGTGATGTTCAATATAGAAGAATAATCTTTATTTTAAATATGACCAGTACATTTAACAAACCACATTATGAACATACCTGCATTAACATGCTAATTGCCCCAAGTAAGCAAGCTTGGAAAAAAAGACCACTCTTTGATCTTTTCTGTTATTCACAGTTGAAACCCTCAACTTCCTATATCGCCCTTCCTTTGTTTCCAATCCCTTATCATGTTAAAAGTATTTTAGGAGCTAATCCTGTAAACACTAAATACCAGGCACAGTCCATGTGACAACTCATGGTAAGAAAATGTTTATTCCATAGCATTTGCAGGACCACTGCCTTATTAGATCTTTGCAGCAGGAACCTATCATTTTCTTTATCTGTGAGCTCATGCACACAAACTATAGATGATGTCACGGCCATTATTTACTCCTGGGGAATTGAGTTATGTGCATGCATGCAGTGACTCAAGTCCCCTGCAGATTTTTTTTGCTTCCGCACAGAAAAATGACTTCTGTGAGGAAGTAAAGGGAAGCCACAAGACAGGTCATGTGACCATCCCCAGCAGTATGTTTCGGGTGCCCAGGGCAGCCGCAGAGAGGTAAATCACTGTGGGACAGATGAAGACCCAGCTGGTGGTTCCTATCCTGTGCCAGGTTCACCTGCTACTCCTGGCTGGGCTGGGAAGAATGGGACTTTCCTCATGGTATCCGGGGTCAGGTCAGACCACCTCCAGATTTCTCCTCTGGTTGCAGGAAGCTATGCAAAACTCCCCGCTACCACAACTTCCTGCAGCCACTGCTCCTCAGCTTCAGGGAGAGTGATCCTTGTACACAGAGTTACTCCCCCACCTGTCCAACCCTCATGCATCCAGACTCCCTCATACGCAGACCCTCCCACCAAGCCCCACTCGGACTGCACCACCCCAACAAGCCCCAGTCAGCTGCACCAGAATCTCCCCCCCGCATTGTGCTCCACTCCCCCAGCATCTGAACTCCCCCCACTGAGCCACGCCCCCTCCCCGCAAAGTCCCACTATCATTGCGCCCAGAATCCCCCACCCCCACAAACTGCTGTGCATCCAGATTTCCTCCCTCCCACACACCCAGATCCCCCACTGAACCACCTACACCCAAATTGCTCCCACATAGAACCCTCTTAATCCACACCTGGATTCCCCCCATACATTTGGATCCTGCCTGCCTGATCACACCTGGTGCACCTGGCACAGAGTGGCAGGGCTCTGGGGTGTTTCTGGGGTCAGCCCAGTCCTTGCACTGTGTCAGAGTTAACTGCAGTCTCCCCACTGCGTATGTGTCCTGGGGGGAAGGGAGGCAGGAGCTGGACAGTGATCTCCCACCTCTGTGCAGCCAGTGGCCTGTGCTCTCCAATGCCATGTTGGAGCCTCCACATATATTTGACAAATAAAATTTGCTGAATTATAAAATATTGTTTGCAGAATTTTTCATTTTTTGGTGTAGAATGCCCTTAGGAGTATTGAAGAGCACTGTAACAAGCAAGATGGCAAGGTCTGCTTTCTCTCTGATACTGCATCTTTTTCATGGTAAATGGCATTTCTTTCCAAAAGCACATTAAACCTGTGTTCCATCATCCACAATGGTTGTTTATTGGCTTCTGGGTTGATGTTAAGATGTTGACTTACAATGTCCTAAGTAACCTGGAACTCTTTGTCACGATTCCAGACCTTCAGAGCTCACAATTGTGCCTTTACTGACTGAGTACAAGTTTTATTAACCTTCACAGCACATACAAAACCTATATGTTGGCATTTAGGAAATAAGGGAACTCTGGCTGTAATTTTTGCTGGAGTTTTGGTATCCACAGATAATCACTGTTGTCTACTTTTTAAGATACATTTTCTGAAGTTATTTTACAGTATAACTCACAAAGGAGATACTATAGTCAAACTCCACATCTCTCTGTCTCTCTCTGATTATCATCACAGTAATTACTTTGCTGGTTGGAAGGAAGCACTAATATATGGTTTTGGTTAAGACAGGAAAAAAATAATATTTAGGAGAGAACATGATTGTGATCATAAAACCAGTAACAGTTCATTTAGCCTTCTTTGCATATGGTTCCTATTCTCTTGCCACCAACAGTTCAATGATATCTCTGTAAAAGTTCTAAGTGAGGAGTGAAGATAAGTTCCAGAAACCAACAAATCAACATGTTGTGTGCCCATATGATACCACTGATTATCCAACATTCTAAAGTACTTTCTACTTTGCTAAGAACAGTCTCATGCAGCTGAATAAGATTCTTCATGATATATACAAGAATATCTATATATAATCTATACAGATATAAACTCCCACTAACGGGTGCACACAGAGGAGAAAACAGATTCCACAGATTAGTGGGGAACTCTGAGTGCTGAAGAAAAAAGATTTGGTTTCCTTCATAACATGCCATTGTCAGATGCTATTTCAAATCTCAGAGTGTGCCATCACAATCTCTAAATCCCAAGTGCCAGAAAGATTACTGAAGGTTCAAAAACGATTTTTTTAAAACCCAATTTGCTTCACATTTCACCTCCATCCTGATTTTTTTTCCTTCATGGGCATGAACAGGTGACAGTATATGGGGTAGGGCGGAATGGTCCATCTGTTCTCTACAACACATCCATTTTTTTTAATCACTATATGCTGATGACAAAGCTTCAGTTGTCTCTTACGGTGATTTCATCTTTTTGAAATTAAAACCAGGCAACTCAAAGCAGATAAAAATGTTGCCTGGGATAGGAGAGGATAGGCTATCAGACCTTTGTCCCCAGGACCCATGGTTAGGAAATGGGGAGGAGAATTTATTTCCAGAGCATTACCTGAAGATTTTGAGGCACCAGAGCATCAGGTCCCCAACCCTGGGAACCGCAGATCCACTCCCACCACCAACACTATCAACACCGGGGAACTGGATCAGAAGTTACCCCTAACACATTGCCCAAGGCAGTGGAAGCCAGAGCATGAGGCCCCAGCACTGGGGAAAGGAAACTAACTTTTATCACCTAAGAGACACCTCAAAGGGGTGGATGATTTCCCCACCTCACTCCAACTGTGTGTTTTCCTGTCACACCAAATATGGAAGGACAAGACAAAGGACGGACCTAGCCTGTGAAGAGACAGCTCATCAGGAGTCAGCCACTTGGACTGTAGTAAAAATGTATTAAATCAGAACCAACCCAGGGCAAACCTTAAAACAAGAAGTTCAATAGCGGGATGAAAATCTGAACCACTTTGTTTTCATCTGAACCCATTTGTTCATCCTCAATATCTACTTCCCACCCATTGATTACTCCTCCAACACCCCCAAATCTGAACCACTAACAGTAACTGAGGTTTTTGCACTAACAAAAATTCTTTCCTTTAAAGAGTTACTGTTAAAGACAACTATTTTTAAAAGAAACTAAAGTGAGAAATAGAAATTAGGGCATTTGAAATAATTATTGCTTTTTTGATATTTGAATACCCAAATATCAAAGCTAGTTTTCATATTTGGAAGTTCTCTTTGGAGTTAGTTTATGGGGAAAAAAGAATTGCTTCACCACACAAAATACCTACTTGCTCAGCAAAAAAATTCACTGTACTAAACTCTTAAATAATAGCCAACAGCCACAGAAAATGGGCAAAGCATCGCAGAATAATCAAAAACAGCTCCATATTTTTAGCATGAAACAAAGCATCTTCTGTTGTGAGACATTTTTAGAAGACTGACCAAAAGTCACACTAAAACTTAAAAGGATTCCAGCACAAGTTCAACATTCCACTAATGGTATCAGAACTTCATACACAAGAAAGACCTTTTTCACTTAAAATTCAAAGCCTATCATACAGGGCCTACATACAAAAAGCAAACTGGATTTGCATATTTAGTTTTAAAATGCAAACATTTTATTTAATGATTTTGAAAACCCTGAATTTGATGAAAGGGTATCTTAAGCCCTACTTACTATTGGCTTAGCTACAAGTGTTAATCAAACACTGATGTTTAATGAGAGATCACATAGGGAAGGTGAGGGTCAAATACACATTCTAAGTAAACAGCTTCATCTGAGATACAAATCCTTACTGTTACAGAGAAGTCTTCTCAAAAAGGTGTAACTTCTTTTTAAAGGACTAAGTAGGTGGCCTAATAAATATTTTTTTGCTTGACAAACAACTCCATTCTGCTTTTATTATAAATGAGAATGGCAATTTCGCTACAATGGTTAAACAAAATTCTCCTGTCAGTGAATTTAACTGCATTTGTATTTGGTATTCAAGTGCTGTGCCTGTACTGTAGGTCAAGCTTTTAATTGTAGCCTAGAATAAAAAAAAATCCTAAATGGAAGAGGAAAAGAAAAACAACATGACTGAACAATTTTTTAGCAATCAGAACCAAGGATTTCAAAGCAAATGCCCAAAAAGCGCAACAGTCACTGAATTAAAAAAAAAAATTAAAACGAGAACAATGTCCAAATTTCTTAATTAAAATCTACTTTCCAATGTCACATAACATTTGCTCAACACAAGAATGATTGTTTTTTGACAAAATACCCCTTTTTACCAGATTTATCCTTCAGAATAGAACAATCAAAAAAGGGGTCTGAATATTTCAAGCACACTAGAACTTACTGCTAAAAGTAAAAACGTTACTCATTAGATTCTGCACATTCGAACACTTATTCTGTATTATATTATACATTTAGGTCAAAGATGTTTATATAAAGAGACTAGGATATGAGGAGATAGTAAGACAAGGTAAGCGAAACTGAAAACTAAAAGATCAAAACTTATACTAAGAAGAACCTTTGATAGATTGTAAATACAGAACATTTGTAAAAAAATTAAAGATTAAAATCACTAGATTTACTACATGTCCCAATGAACATTATGATGTCCATTCACAAACAGCCAAAAACTTCAATGTGATTCTTAGTTTCCTCTAATTCTATACCTTTGTGGAATATATCAGAAAACACACTGTAATAATTTTCTGTGGTATATCTTAGTTGCTTTGGACACAATATAAGATGTCAAGGAAACAAATTAAATGCAAAACACAAAAAAGCCACAAATGACACCAATTTTTATTAAAATCAATGCAGTTTTCATTCATGCTTTGTGCTACATTTGATGTTAAGCTTCGATGACATTTTCTGCAGGAAGAACCGTGCACACTAAGCACAACACTTCTGTTATTCTCGTTCCTTTCGGCCTGATATGGGGGTCAAAGAACACCACTACTCATTTTACTAAAAAACTAACTGAAAAAATTGACTGGTCTGTCTGTGCAATTTTTAAAAGAAGTCACCGTTCTTCTGACCTACTGTACAAGCTTCAGTCCAATATAATTATATTTTGCAACCAGCACTGTTATTTATTTGGATAATTATATTCAAAAACTGAGTGTTCCTAAATATAGCCTGTTCTTTCCATGAAAAAATAGAGTAGCATGCTTAAGGAAAACCAAAACAAACAAAAAACATACTAGTGACGAACAGGCAGTATAGGAGACCAAAAGGAAATACCAATGATATCTGTAATATTTTTAAAGAACTTTTAAATAAACTTACTATCTAAAACTCTATAAAAATATCAATTTTCATAATTAAAAGTTTATTTTTTTGTGTAAACCTCTGAACATTAAGTGTGTAACAGTGTGTCGCGTAAGCATGGGCATAGCCAGCATGTCTCTTCCAGGGAGGCAGCCCCATTTAGCCAGTTACAGTCACCTGCTAAAGCACGCGACAGAAGGATCGTGTGACTGCCTACAGGAGCTATATTAAAACAGCTCTTGATTCATCCCAACGATGTTAGAGGCTCTCTACAGTGGTTAAGGAGGAAGCATGGAAATGGAGACAGGGAAGTGGAATTTGGCCTAAAGAGGCCTGAGCAGAGAAGTGGGGAAGCACTCAATCCAGGAGAGAGGGTGGAAAGGGTCTGGGAGACAAAGGAAGTAGTCCCCAAGATGGGGGAGATTGGAACCTTTCGGTCAGAGTGGATGGCACTCCACGCTGTATAGTCCGGGACTGAAGCACAGGTTAGGGATAGGCACCAGGCTCCCCTATATCAATGGTCCCCCAACTTTTTACCCTTCACCTCCCTTGCCCCTCCAGCCACAGCTCTGGGAGCACACAGACAGGGGTAAGAGGCCCAAGGTTGAGGCCATGGCTGAGGCCAGAGCTGGGTCAGGACCGGAGCGCCTGGGGCATGGGGCCACACCAGGAGCAGAGCGCCGGGGCTGAGGCCAGTGGTCAGAGCCGGCAGCTCGAACCGGTGGCCAGGGCTAGAAGCAGAGCTAAGTAGTGCTCCCTTCCTGCCTCCTTGGGCGGGGGCTGGCCTGCACCTCTCAAATAGTCCTCTGCATTCCCCCTAGGGAGGCACACTCCACAGACTGGTAACCTCTGCCCTATCCCTTATTTAGCTCCACCATCTGGAGAGTGTGTATACAGACTCCTGCCACCAAGGACTAAAGAGCTGCTAAGCCCAAGGAAAGCAAAGAATACCAGAGGTCAGCTGATTCCTGAAGCAGGACTGGGACCTATTTTGTTTTGCTTTTTTAAAGCATGCATGAAAACCACCAAGGGAAGGAAGAAAATCCTTAAGGAAGTGCCACAAGGCCTTAGGTAGCCATGATACACAGTTGAAGCGTTGAATACTTTATCATTAATAATAAATAAAATAATAGCCACAGTGGAACTCCAGGAGGGAGACAGTGTATTGAACTTCAACATTATGTCTGACCTAATCAGGTCCTGAAAGGAAGCTGAGGTGACACACCCAGATGGAGAGGGTACAGCTCCTATGTGACAAAATGCAAAACCATCATTTAGTTTCTTGCACAGAAAACATAGCGTCTATGCTTGCCTTTTTTCTATCCTTTATACCTAAAGAAAATATTTTCCATTGTCTTCAACAATCTTCAAATTTGGGCTTTTAATTAAAGTACAAGTTACATTTTTCAGATTTTGTAGTTACTCAGGTTCTAAAGCACCATTTCATTGAAAACACGTACTAATGACTTCTGGACAAATACTTCCCAGGATGGTGTGTTTTATATTAAATTTGGAAAGGTTCATACTGGCTGTATCATTTGCAAAAAATGGGATGCCTAAGTCAAAAATTGACATTTTTCCCCACAAAAAGCATTTTGCATATCAATATTCACCAAAAAGCAGTTACTAACCTTCCTGGTGTTCTCTGAGACGCGTCGCTCATGCCCATTCCATTGTAACAGTGTGTGCTCGCCCTCAGCAACGCTGCTGGAAAATTTTTCCTTCAGTGGTATCCATTGGGTTGGCTCTGGTGCCCCCTGGAATCACGCTCTCTTAGCACTGCCACCCCTGAAGATCCTTCTTGTTTGTTAACTCTGACAGTGGTGTAGGAGGCCAGATTTTGGAATGGACATGAGCAACACATCTCAAAGAACAACAGTTATGGAAGGTTAGTAATTATTTTTTCTTCTTTGAGAACTTCTTTTGTCCATTCCAGTGTAGATAACTCCAAAGCAGATGTAGGGGGAAGGTTTGGAGTTTCTTAACAAGCGGACTGCAGCACCGCTCTCCCAAACCCAGCATCATCTTTAGCCTTCTGAGTGATGACATAGTGAGAAGCAAAAGTGTGGGCCAAAGACCACATTGTTGTTCTACAGATGTCCTGGATAGGGACCTCTGCCATGAATGCAGCTGAAGATGTTTGTGCCCTTGAGGACTGTTCTGTTCGGGCCGGAGCAGGGACCTTCACCAGGTCATAGCACATGCAGATACAGGACATGATCCACGATGAAATTCTCTGGGCTGAGCCTAGGAGATCCTTCATCCTGTCTGAAACATACACAAAAAGTTGAGTAGTTTTCTGAAATGATTTAGTCCTTTCTGTGTAGAAAGCCAGCGCACATCTGACATGTAGCAAGTGAAGCCTCTGCTCTTGTTTGTTGGCATATGGTTTCAGATAGAAGACCAGAACGAATATGTCCTAGTTACTATAGAACTGTGAAACCACTTTTGGAATGAAGGCAGAATGAAGATGTAGCTGGACTTTGTCACTGAAGGATATATGTATAGAAGTTCTGCAGTAAGGCTCTAATCTCTGAAACTCTTCTGCCCCAAGTAATGGCCACAATGAAGGCTACCATCCGGGACAAGCAGTGCGGAAAACAAGCCTTTGGGGCTGTAATCACCGGGCTCTGGTTGAATGGGCCGTAATCGCTGGGGCTGGGACCCTGGCCAGCTCATTGCACATGCGAATGCAGTCTGTGATCCAGGACGATATGCGTTGCGCAAAGACAGGAAGGCCCTTTAATCTATCAGCTATGGTAATGAACAATTGGGTCGACTTGCGGAAAGGTTTCATTCACTCTATGTAGAACTCCAAGGCTCTTTGGACTTCCAGAGCGTGTAGGCTGCAGTGTCTCAGGCTCATGTGGGGTTTTGGAAAGAACACTGGCAAGCAAAATGTCCTGTCTGGGGTGGAGCTGTCTGCTGTGGAGAATGAGGCCTGAAGGGCTTTCCCTGGGTTGCTGGCATATGCATCACAGCGATTTCAGGGTGGCCCTAGAATCCTCAAAGCCATGCAGCCTGTAGTCTGTTTGCTCCGGAAAAAAGGCCCGACCCCTCAAACGGTGTTCTGGACTGCTGGAGGGAGGCCCGATGCTTACAGCCACGCTGAGCATCGCACAACTACCCCCAAGGCAATGATTCTGGCCGTAGAGTCAGCTGAATTGGAGGAGGCTTGTAGCAAAGTCTTAGCCACTGCCTTTCCTTCCTCAATTAATGCAGCAAACAAAGTGCAAGTCCTGGTGAAGGCAATCCTTAAACTTGGACACGGCCGTTCAAGAGTTGAAGCTGCTTCTATTAAGGATCGCCTGCTGGTTGGCTATGCATAGTTGGAGGCCCCCAGAGGAGTAGACCTTCCTATCCAAGAGGTCCAAAGGCTTGGCCTCCTTGGCCTTTGGGACCGAGGCTTGTTGGCTCTGTCGTTCCTTCTCATTGACTGCTGAAATGACTAGGGATCAAGGAGTCGGATGGCAGAAGACGAACTCATAGCCCTTGGGAGGTAGAAAGGAAATACTTCGCCCCCTCCTAGCCTTCGGTGTGATGGAGACCAGGGTTTACCATATAGTGTTGTAATTCGTCTGTATGGTCTTTATGGGGGGAGTGCAACTCTGGAGGGACCCACAGGACGTCCACCATTGGATCCTCCTGCTTGACCACTTCTTCCACTTGGAGGCCCATATTGAGAGTGATCCTGTGGAGCAGCTCCTAAGCCCTGTTGTTGATTGGCAGCATTTTTGAGATTGATGTACCCACCACCGCTTTGTCTGAGAAAGAGGAGGAAGTGAGTTGCTGCTGGTTTCCCTCATCTACATCCTCCTGTGTGTCCTCAGAGGCCTGGGTCAGTTCAAGGCTCGACAGGGCTGACACACCTCTTGAGGTGTCACAGTGCTTGTTACCGCATCGGGCACTGGGCCTGGCATCGCTGGTTACTTTTGGGGGTTGGTGCGGCCTGGAGCGAGTGGCCTCTCTTGTCATTGGTGCATGTCTGTGTCCATACCTGGAATGACACTGCATGGAATGCTCGGACCTGGAGGTCCGGAAGGCCCACTGACCTGGAGGAGGCCACTGTGGCTGCCACACTGAGTGGGATTCTCTGCTGGCCACAGTCCGATGTCTGCTATAGCTGGAGCCACTGGTGTCGACCTCAGAGCTGGAGGATGCCGACGGAGAGGACCAGGGAAGTGTTGAATGATGAACGGCCGTAGGGTGCCATGAGGTGTGGGCCGCGGAGTGGTGCCTGGCTGACCGGGACTGCAAACAGTACCGGGAATCTCAGGACTGGGACCAATGCCCCTTACTTGGTGCTGGTGAGATTGTTGGTGCTGTGTTCCGATGACGGGTGTAGTTGCTGCAGGTACCAGTGGTAGGTTCACCTTCAGCGCCATAACCTCGCGCTGGGTCGTGGGTGCAGGGGAGCAGCGGGACTCCGAGCTCGAACAGACACGGTGCCGAGATGGTGACCCCGAGTGGCACACCATTGCTGGCTTCCCTCTGGACAGCACCCTCTTGGATTGTGCTGGTGGCTTCTCCCTGTATGGGAGGAGGTTTGGCTCCAACAGCTTCGAGAGGTCTTTCACTGACTCAGAAGTATTGGGCATAGAGTGGTGTTCCAGGACCTCCTCCTGACATTCACTGGCACTAAATTAGCTGGGTATCAGACTCAATGGGGCCGCTGACACCGGTGTCGACTGTGCCAGTTCTTAGCTCAGGCCTGCAATGTGTCTTTACATGTGGGGAGCTTCTTTGAGCAACTTAGCAGCTCTTTGGGGAGAACACCCTCTTTCCTCTTTCTTTAACGCTTAGTCGCTGGAGAGGTCGACTGGTGCCAAGATTGGTCATCTCGTCTCGGTGCCGGCGATTTACAGTGCCTGGGCAGTGCTGGATCGTGCACAGATGTTGGAGCACTCTCCACCAAAGAAGCTAAGGCTGATACTAGTTGGTCGTAATGCAGCCTCCATGAGCAACTGCTTAAGGCAAAAGTCACTTTCTTTCTTAGTATGAGGCTTGAAGGCCTTGGAGATTTTGCAGTGCTCTGCTTGATGAGTCTCCCCCAGATACCAGAGACAGGAGTCATGGAGATTGCTGTTAGCCACAGACTTGCAGCACGAGGTGCAAGCTTTGAAACCCTGGGCTTGCTTGGCTAGCTTTCAGACACCTGAATACAATGGTATTTAACTAACTGATAACTATCTAAAAACAACTCTAACTGGAAGACTGAAAGACTAAAGGATCGAGAGAGAGAGACAGAGAGAGAGAGACAGAGAGAGAGAGAGAGAGAGAGAGAGAATGTTTCAACGTCGCCATGGACAGTAAGAAGGAACTGAAGGTGGGGGGGATCAAATCAGCAGGGTACTATATGCACCGCCATAAGGGGTCACTCTAGAGAGCCCTCTGTCATCCTGACAGGAGCTGCTAAAGGAAAAAAAGTTTTTGACTTTCACGCACGCAGCATGGACGTGAACAGTCACTCGAAGAAGAATCCTTCTCTCTCTAGAAAAATGGGATCAGAGGAAAGGGTCTAGACTTTAATCAGCAGACTCTGCCCAACCGATCACTCCTGTAACACTGGAATGATAAAAATATAGCTCTTCGATTTCTCATAAGATCAATTTTCAGGAGAGAAGTAGCACTGTGTTTGTAAAGAGATGAAATCCGCATTCTATATACACCAATCCAGAGAGATGGGGTAAGTACCAAAATATTTTTTTCTAACCCACTTAAAGGAGAAATGTGTCTCAAGCTTCAGCCTTTATCAGAGCCTGGTCTAGTTTCTATTCCAAACAGCCTAACTCCTTTTTAAAATATTAAGATGAAAACTGGCTTAAGAGCAGATGGAAAATCCACGAATCAGGGCCTTACCACAGGAATCTATGAGCCACTATATTTAAACAAAGCCAGCTATTCACTTCAAGCAGCAACACCACCACTCACAAAGTTGACAAGATGCCTTTGGTCTTGCACTGGGATCACTTCTTGATGTCTTTGATCCAGCTGTCAAATTTTTTTTCTATCCCAGAATGGCTCACCATAATGTCACTTAGAAAGAGACCATACTGGGGAATGTGGATTTCATATGATTTTAACAATGATCACAAGAATTTTCTTTCGTTCCCAGAGAATATATTGATGGATTTTATTTATTTACTGTACAAGATGTTTTTTTTAAAGTAGTCTCTTTGGACACCAAGAGGCACAGCTTGGCTCTTAAATCAGTTTTTTAAATCACCTATGAAGGTGACTGGCAACACAAATTCTTTATTCTAAAAAAACCTAAATTGAAGAGGTGGAGTTTATATAACAGGGGTAGGCAACCTATAGCATGGGTGCCGAAGGTGGCACGCGAGCTGATTTTCAGTGGCACTCACGCTGCCTGGGCTCTGGCCACTGGTCTGGGGGGCTCTGCATGTTAATTTAATTTTAAATTAAGTTTCTTAAACATTTTTAAAACCTTATTTACTTTACATACAGCTATAGTTTAGTTATATATTAAAGACTTATAGAGAGAGACCTTCTAAAAAGGTTAAAATGTATTACTGGCATGCAAAACCTTAAATTAGAGTGAATAAATGAATACTCGGCACACCACTTCTGAAAGGTTGCCAACCCCTGGTATATAACTTACTAAATAAAAAAAAGAATGCTGTATTTGCATGAGCATGTGTGGGGGCGGGGAGGAGTTTGGGGGTGATTCATAAGGTTGACAAATTCAGAAGTTTAGAAAACTTAAATGTAGGGCTGTCAATTAATCACAGTTAACTCCAGCAATTAACTCAAAAAATTAATCAAGATTTAAAAAATTAATCACAATTAATCACACTTTTAATCACAATGTTAAACAATAGAATACCAATTGAAATGTATTAAATATTTTTGGATTTTTCCACGTTTTCAAATATATTGATTCCTATTATAACAAAGAACACTAAGTGTACAGTTCTCACTTTATATTGTTATTACATATATTTGCATTGTAAAAATGATAAAAGAAATAGTATTTTTCAATTCACCTCATATAAGTACTGTAGAGCAATCTCTTTATCATTAAAGTGTAACTTACAAATGTAGACTTGTTTTTGCATTACATAACTACACTCTAAAACAAAACAATGTAAACCTTTAGGGCCTATAAGTCCACTCAGTCCCACTTCTTGTCAGCCAATCACTCAGAAAAACAACTTTGTTTACACTTATGGGAAATAATTCTCCCCACTTATTATTTACAATGTAACCTGAAAGAAAGAAACAGACATTCACATGGCACTTTTGTAGCCAGCATTGCAACGTATTTATGAGCCAGATATGCCAAACATTCGTATGCTCCTTCATGTTTCGACTACGATTCCAGAGAACAGGCTTCCATGCTGATGAAGCTTGTAAAAAAGTGTTAATTACATTTGTGACTGAATTCCTTGGGGAAGAATAGTATGTCTCCTCCTCTGTTTTCCCGCAGTCTGCCATATATTTCATGTTACAGCAGTCTCGAATGTTGAACCAGCACATGTTCGTTCTAAGAACACTTTCACAGCAGATTTGATAAAACACAAAGAATGTACCAATGTGAGATTTCTAAAAATAGCTACAGCACTCGACCCAAGGTTTAAGAATCTGAAGTGCCATCCAAAATCTGAGAGGGGGGAGGTGTGGAACATACTTTCAGAGGAATTAAAAGAGCAACACTCTGATGCGGAAATTTCAGAACCGAATCACCAAAAAAGAAAATTAACCTTCTGCTGGTGGCATCTGAGTCAAATAATGAAAATGAAGGTGTGTCAGTCTGCATCACTTTGGATCCTTATTGAGCAGAACGTATTATTGGCATGGATGTAAGTCCTCTGGAATGGTGGTTGAACTATGAAGGGACATATGAATCTGTAGTACAGCTGGCACATAAATATCTTGTGACGCTGGCTACAACAGTGCCATCAGAACACCCTTTCTTTCAGGTGACGTCGTAAACAAGAAGTGGGCAGCATTATCTCCTGAAAATGTAAACAAACTTGTCTGATCAATTGGCTGAAGTAGGACTGAGTCAATTTGTAGGCACTAAAGTTTTGCATTGTTTTGTTTTGGAGTGAAGTTATTTTTTTGTACATAATTCTACATTTGTAAATTCAACTTTCATGATAAAGATATTGCACTACAGTATTGGCATTAGGTGAATTGAATAATACTATTTCTTTTGGTTTTTTACAGTGCAAATATTTGTAATAAAAATAATATAAAGTGAGCACTGTACACTTTGAATTCTGAGTTGTAATTGAAATCAATATATTTGAAAATGTAGAAAATATCCAAAAAAATAGAATACCATTTATTTCAACAGTGCAATTAAACGTAAATAATTAATTTTTTTTAAGGGTGCGATTAATACAACCCTACTTAAATGACATAGTTGGCCTTTGTCCTTCGACACTCAAGTCAAAAAACAGATTAAATGGCTTAGATAGAGGAAAAATATGCTCCTCTACTAGTAATTAGATATTACTTTAAATGAGGAAGACATACAAGAATATAAGCAGTACAAAACAGAGGTCTCACAATTAAATAGAATGAGACCATAGTTGCTGTTATATGAAATTTTGAAAATTCTGTTAGTTGCTTCGGTCTGCTTGACCTTGTAAAAGAGAAGCCAACTCCACTGGAAGAGTGGATCTAAAGAATACAATAAGCCTATATTATATCATTTATGATATCTAACAGAAAACTATAAATCGCAAGGATAAAAAAAAAAGTCACCAGGTTGAGTCTGAAAAACCATACTAGACCAATGCAGAACTTCTAAACTTTAAGAATATCAATTGCCACAGCTCCCAATAAGAAAAAGAATAATGATAATCAAAAGGAAGAGATTGTTACCTATTTAAGCAATGCCCCAGTATGACACTGGACTGATGAAGGGGCAGAGGTTTGTTATTTAATGACTACTGCTTTAAAGAGATTATGAAAAACCATTTGCAAGACCAAAGGCATTAATTGGAGTGTTCTGACCAAATCACAATATGCATAATTATATTCTTCCTGACTAACTTATTCTGCAATTTCACATTACCCACCTACTGTCTTGAACTGTTGCTGGGTACAACTGGTGCAATCACTATGGCTGCACAAACAAATAGCCACTTTAGAAGTGTTTCCAACAAGAATGAATGGCTACAGATCTATTAGAAGACTTAATGCTTGTATCAGGTTAAAAATTAAACTTCTGAGGAAAGCTGGAGCAAGTAGAATGAGCGGATAAAAACCTCATTGAAACCTCCTGTTTATTTCAAAAGTGCTAAGCAGATGGTAAAAGTACTAAGAACCTCAACATTTTACTACAAAACTGAGTTGCATAATTTAAAATGCATCACACTATCCATCCATGAGAATGAAATGTATGCCATAATAGGCAAACTATGTGTCTAAAAAGCTCATTGATTAGATTAAAAACTGTAAATGTTGTATAGGGCCTGACAGCACTTCTTATAAAGGTGGCCGGACTCTTTCCATTATAAAACCCTGTTTCGTCTGCTTTTAATTTTGCCTAATTTTAACCATTTGGGGAGAAATCATCATCCTTGCCAAGTGCTTGATTCAGGCTGGGTTTCTGTTGTTCTATTTTTTTATGGTGTGTTTGTTGCTGGGTTTTTGTTTTTTCAGCTGTTTGGAAAATTTCAGCCAAAATGGTTCAAAAAGAGAACCTCTTGAGAAAGAGGCAGGAACAAAATACACTGTTTTTCAAACATTAAAAAAATTCTAGTGACCATGTCTATGGCAAACTCTAGATCCCCCATGTTTTGGAGCACAGACACTGAAATTTGGCAAGGGGTGGCCTTTCTGTCAGGGACGAGCCTTTTCCTATCTCAAGGAAAATGTGCCCAAATTTGGACAAGTTTTAACCCAAAGCAGAAATTGCTAAAGTTTAGAGCCTTACTAGAGTTTAACATCTATAATCTCTGAAGATTCCATCCTCACGGAACATGCTTCCCTCAAAGCTTCTACAAGTGACCAGACAGTGCATGTCCCATCCCCACAGAGACACTCAACATGCTTCCTCCAGATCAGAGCTACTGGGGTGAAGCTATACTTTCCGTGTAATGGCTCCTTTGGGTTGTAGGGATGAGTTTAGGCACTGAACTGAGAGCAGGAAGCCTGTCTCTCCTATGCTCTATGAACTCCATGTTGGTATACGGAGGATGAAACCATTTGATTCAAATGCAAAGGCAACAAAAATAGGACCTAGAGCATTGTACAGGAGGGTTAGAGCAGATTAGGACGAGAAGGGAGAGGAGCAAAAACTGGGACTAGAGGATGGCAAGAAAACTACATCTGGGGGCAAGGCAGTTAAACTGAGGGCAGGAAGCAGGACAGATGAGAAAACCTGAGGACGGGAGGGGAGGGAGAAAGAGCACTGGGAGCTGTCAGGCAAGAAGACTGGGACAAGTAATCAGTGGCCAGGAAGAGGAGACACAAGACTGGGACATGTTGGACAGGACACAGCAGAAAGGGACAAACTCAGTGGGAAACAGGCAGAAGAGCTATATCAGCAGATCACATTCACCTCCAGAGTCTAGAATGGAACTCAAGATCCCCGAGTTTCACAGTTCCTCTGTGATTAACAGATGTCTTTGAAACCCACTGGCATGATGTTCCATCTCCCTTCAATGTTGGTCCACAGAGGATAACAATCTACTACTGCCATCAGTTAGTCCATTAGCTCAAGTGGTAGTGTAGTGGATCTAAAAGTTGAGCAGTGGTCCCAGGGATGGCAGAAGCAGCCGTCAGCTGGTGCCACTGGCCTCAGTCAGCTGGTGCCGCTGGCCTTGGGTTTCCCCCTCCCCAGAGCAGCGCCCCTCAAGCAGCAGTAAACAACAACAAAAAAACAAAATACACAACCTGGAAAAAGAGAAACCATAAGCTAGGAAAATATGTACAAAAAGCTGTATGAATAGAACATTAAAGGTTGCAAAGTCAAGTACTCAAAAATTAAGAAATCCCCAGAGCAGCTCATACACACCCCATCCCTCCCCAAGAGCAGCACATGCAGATACACACACACACACACACACACACACACACACACACCCTGTCCCACAGCTACGATTTAGTTGGGGGTATTTATAGTACAAGTCATGGACAGGTCATGGGCAATTTATTGCCCATGACCTGTCCA
>ML677340.1:29963068-30120320 GCA_007922305.1 Dermatemys mawii
GACCTGTCCATGACTTGTACTATAAATACCCCCGATTAAATCCTAGCCTTAGCTAGGGACAACTAGAGAATTAGTGGGTTTATGGCATTAGTTATAATTTACAAAAAATAAAAAAGCCTTTTTTATGGATTTCAGACAGTATTATATCAAAGTACACATTGGAACATAATATAAGCAAACAATATTTAGTTACTTAGAGCAAATGTTGCTAAAGCACAGGTATGCATCAATTTTTATCTAAAAGAATCTAAGTAATTTTTATCATTAATATGCCTTGACTCTTAAAATAATTAAACTCTGTTTAAATATGCTCAGAGAATTGTAATTTCCTTAAGAAAATATTAAGTTTTTAATTATTTTAATTTTATTAAAAAATTTAAATTATTAAAAATTTAAATTAAAAACACTTACAAAAATGTTAAATGCTGAATTCACGAGTTATGATGAGATCTACAGTATAGCAATATTTAAATATTCATACCTGATTCTTTCTTGCTCCCCTTGGCACCTTCTCGGCTCTTTTTTAATACTGCTTTTAACATCTTAATACTGCTCCTGAGGAAGGAAGAAAAACCAAACTTTAAATACATCATTAATAATGAAAGCTCACCCAAAAAGAAAACTGCAAAAGATAGGAAGAAGATAAAACTAAACACGAGGGTATTCATTTGAAACATATTGATGGTTTACATTAGTTTTCTATAACCAAGTTACATTGGTCAAATCAAATACTGAATCTACAAGGAATGTTTTAATACTTGAACCAAGAGATTAGGGGTTCACTATCTTGTTATAAAGCAAAAACAACATACAGCATTCTCCACATTCCACATATAATTAAGGTTATGAGGCTAAACCTGGATAAGTTACTATAAGACACACTGGCAAAAGAATGTCTGCTCCTGACCAGAGTTCATCAAGGAGGACGAAAATAAATGTAGACAAAACAATACCTTCTTGAGGTTGAAGTAAAAAAAAAAAAAAAAAAAAAAAAAACACCACACACTTGACAGTAAAACTTATCAGCACCTTCAAATGCTGATATTAAGAGAAAGTACAATAGAACATCTATATGGAGCAAATATTTTTACTAACTTCAACCCCCACAACTCATGCCATTAAGAAACCAATTTATTTAAAATCATCTTTGCACTGTTTTGCCCCACAATCTCGAGTCATCACTACCAAGAAATTTTGCATTACTAATAAAATTCCAGATTCTGTTCCTTATCTCCCATTCCACAGTGTAAGAAAACTAATTTTTTTTATCATCAACTTCTGCAGCAGCTGATTAATTTCAGAAAGTTACAGATTACAGGAAGAGAAGAAACATCTGGAACAGAAACTTCTAAACAAAATGTTCTACTTTTCATGGAAATGAATATGAAAAAATGAATGAAAGAGAGCAGAAGGGTTTTTCTCTAAGAAATACCCTTTTTCATTCAACTTCCTGAAATATCTGAGAGCCCTCAACCTCATTTTAGCTTACAGATTTTCTATTGGAAAAGCACAATTCCACGTTTTGTTTTTTTCTCTCTCTTATTTTAAGCATCAAGCAAGCATACAGCATGCAGCAACAAAATAAAGTAATTATTAACAGTATGTACTGTAAGAATTTACTCACCTTGTGCGGTAACAATCTTCCTCAAGATGTGCATCCCTATGGGTGTTCCACTATAGCGTGCCTATGGGTGCCTCCACTGTAACTGTGTCTGTGTCCATGCTCTGCTGATCGGAGAACTTTAGTAGCAGTGTCCACTGGGTACGCAACTGCGCTGTCCCTCCTCCTCCACAAGGCTAGCCATCCTCAATTCCTTCTCCGCTGCATAGCAAGTAGAATCATAGCAAGAACTCCAAAGTCAAGGGGAGGAGAGAGGGTAATGGAGCACCCACAAGGATACACACCTCGAAGAACCATCATTACTGCACATGATGAGTAACTACTTCTTCTCTGAGCAGTGTCCCAATTGGTGCTCTTGGGCAATACCCTCCTGGGAGGCCTGGGACTTCAGAGTCAGGTTAGTCAAAGATGATACTCTCTGGGCTAATGAAAGGCCAAAGGGAAGGACTCTACGTTGGTAATGGTTGTGCCTCAGAGCGAACCTGAGGAAATGTCTGTGAGAAGTAGTATTGAAATGGGAAAGTAGGCATCTTGTAGGTCAAGGGCCAAAAACCAGTCTCCCAGTTCCAGTGACGGAATGATCATTGATCAGATGACCATCTTGAACTTCTGAGCATGGATAAACTTATTGAGAGCTCTGAGGTCCACGATGGGTCTCCAACCTCCCTTCCTTTTGGGTATTAGGAAATAACGAGAATAGAACCCTTTGCCTCGTAGATGTTTAGATATTGGTTCTTTGGTTCCTAACTGCAGGAGGCAGTCTATCTCCCACCATAGTAGACTCTTGTGAGAACAGTCTCTGAAGGAGAACATGGAAAGGTTGTGGAGGGGATAGGAAGGTGAAGTGGATGGAATATCCAGATCTGATGATCTCTAGGACTCATCTGTCCAAGGTTACACAGTCCCAGGCACTGCAGAACACTGCCATATGGTGGCATAGTCATGGGTCACATGGGTACCTCGACCTGCCCGTCTAAAGCAGTGTTTAGGGGAAGTTTATTGTGTCAAAGACTGGGAGCTGAAAGGCTTTCCCTTTTTCCACTGGGGCAATAGTTCCATTGTGACAGGAACTGGGACAAACAGGGCCTCTGTTGATGTTTAGGGCTAAAACATCTCTTTTGCCGCAGCATATATATTCCCAGTGATCTGAGAGTGGTCATGGAATCTTTCAAGGAGTGGATAGAGGTATCTGTCTTCTCAGAAAATAGCTTCAAACCCTCAAAAAGGAAGGTCCTCCACCATGGTCTGCACCTCCTTTGGGAAATCTGAGAGGTGCAGCCATGATGCCTGTCTCATCACCACAGCCATGGAGATGGCCCTGGCAGCTGTTTCGGTGACATTAAGGGCTACTGCAAAGAAGTTTTTGTCACCAGTTAATCCTCCTGGGTGATGGCCTTGAAGGAATCCTGAAAGCTCTCTGGCAACTTATCAATAAAGTAGTGTAATGTAATGTGTGTAGCTGTACTTTGCCGTGATCAGCTAGTAGTTGGCAATTCAAAACTGCAAGGTGGCAAAGGAACACACCTTCCTACAAAAGACATCCAGGTGCTTCCAGGCTCTGTCATAGGATGTTGTCCTAGAGTGGTTCTGTCATCTACAAGAGTTCACAGCATCCACCACGATGGAACTGGACAGTGGAAAGGTGAATAGAAACGGATTCCTTTGTGGGAACATAGTATTTTTTGTCCACTCACCTGCATGTCGGGGCCACTGAGGCCTCATTTACCACACCATCTTAAATGGGTGTAGGATGGCCTTGTTGATTGGTAGGGTGATTTTGGAAGTTGATGACACAGAGGATATGGATAATCTGGTGGTGTGTATCTCTAACCTCCTACAGTGGTATGCGGAGGGTGTCCTCCCTCTCTTCACCAGCTCTTGGATCAAGCAGATGTCATCCACCATGGAAGGTAGCGACATCATGACCGCTTTGTCTGGGGAAGAAGAGGATATGGCCTTGGATGTGACCTCCTTCTCTGTGTCCACCTTTTGCACCTCCATTTCTTAGGGTTCTGAGGCTGTAATTGCTGTAGCCAAGGGGGCATGCCTGGGAGGCTCTGAGGCAATGCTCAGTGCCCTCAGGGCAGGCTGTTGGTGTTGGCACCTGGGGTCCCAATATGGACACTGCGGTGGCACAGGGTCTGGTATAGGTGCCCACGGGTGACTGTACCAAGATCCTTGCAGTGCCATCTGGTTGTACATTCTCAGACCCTGTTGATATTTGGTCCCATATGGAGCTTGGGAGGTGTATACAGAAACCCAGCCCAGCTCACTGTCCGATCCATCACTTGTCTTCAGAGGGGCATGGCATGACTGTGGGAAAATGCCCCTTGGTCGACCATGAGTCAATTCTGCAATCTTGGTACTATGGGGTAGATAGTCAGGAGCTTCCAACATAGCCAGATCACCAAACCAGGGGCGTAGCCACAGATGGGTCTGGGTGGGCCACAGCCCACCCACTTAGCATCCAGGCCCACCCAAATCTAAGCAGGGGTATAGTGCTGCCACAGCGGCCCTCGAGTGTTGTTCCGGCACCTGAAATCCAGGACAAAGTTACGAACCTGCCCTTCAGAAAGCTACACTCTGTAGCCCATTTTCTGAGGGTTGGGATCGGAAAGATCATCCATAAAGATGATTTCTTGGCAGAGCTCTCTCACATTGCATGATCTAAGACTGACCAGAGGCAGATGGAAAACCTTTGTCAGATGTGGCCCTTGTCAAGACAGCAAATGAACTCAGAGCGCTTGTCCATGAGCAGGATCACTTCACTGCAAGTGCCACACTTAAAGCCTGGAGAGCCAGGCATACCCTTGTTCAGGGGGGTTCCCCCAACCCCAGCCAGGAGTTGACACAAGAACAAAATCTTTTTTTTTAATTCTTTTTGTTGTTATCGGTTTTTAAGGCATAGTCAAATAAAAGTCAAAAGACAGCTAAAGGATTTCTAAAAACTAAATATTAACAATTGAAAAGGAGAGTTAATGATCCACTAACAGACAATTAAAGGCTCTGTCTCTAGCCAGGGGTTCTTGAGAAGGAACTAAGGACAGTTAGCCTGGGCACTGCCTAGCCTCATGGCACAGCACAAGGAGAGACAGCGCATGCGCAAGCCCGATGGACACTGCTACCTAAGACACACTTGTGAAGAGTTGGATCACAGAAGCCCTCTTGGGGCTGCCAACTGATGTGTCAAGAATGCTTCTGCCCCTGCTTTCCTGCCCTGGCACCTTCAGTGCTCTGCTTGGTTTGAGCCCGCTAGCCTGCTGCAAACCCACCCAGATCGGAACCACGATCCCTAACAGTTGTAGGCTTAAAATGAAAGCAGCTTAAGAAGTGTTCTTTTAACACTCAGATGCTCAACTCCCAATGGGGTCCAAACCTCAAATAAATCCGTTTTACCCTGTATAAAGTTTATACAGGGTAAACTCATAGATTGTTCACCCTCTATAAACACTGATAGAGAGATATGCACAGCTCCTCCCCCCCAGGTATTAATACATACTCTGAGTTAATTAATAAGTAAAAAGTGATTTTATTAAATACAGAAAGTAGGATTTAAGTGGTTCCAAGTAGTAACAGACAGAACAATGTGAATTACCAAGCAAAATAAATAGAACACGCAAGTCTCAGTCTAATACAGTAAGAAAACTGAATGCAGATAGAACCTCACCCTCAGTGGTGTTCCAGTAAGCTTCCTTTTACGGACTAGTCTCCTTCTAGTCTGGGTCCAGCAATCACTCATACCCCCTATAGTTACTGTCCTTTGTTCCAGTTTCTTTTAGGTATCCTTGGGGGTGGAGAGATTATATCTTAAGCCAACTGAAGACAAAATGGAGGGGGGCTTCCCAGGGTTTAAATAGACTCTCTCTTGAGGGTCTCCCTCCCCTTATGTAGAATCCAACTACAAAATAGAGATTTGGAGTCACAGGGGCAAGTCACGTCTTTGCATGGCTCAAAACTTACAGGTAACAGCCATTGTTCACATACTACCTTGAACGTCCTCAGGTAGATTTCTTATGTGGATTGGAGCCTCCCAAGATCCATTGTCTGTTAAGTGCTTCTTGATCAGGCACTTAACTTGCACATTCCTTTCTCAAGAAGCTGACCAAATGCTTTTACTAAGGCTACTTGGAAATCAAGCAAGTACACAGCAAATATTCATAACTTCAAACACAAAAATGATACATGCATACAAATAGGAGGAATAGATTCAATAGATCATAACCTTTACAGAGATTGTTACATCCCATATAAAACATATTCCAGTTATGTCATGTATACAGTTATAAGCATATTTACATAAAGCCTTATGGGGTGCACCATCACAACACCTACAGTGAAGCAGCCATAGGGATAATACAGTGGAGTACCCATAGGGATACTACTCAAAGAAGAATACTATAAAAGTGATTATACAAAATCCATACGGAATAAACAGAAAAAGCAACAATAATAGTTTTCTATCTGAAAAGTTGAACTTTCTGAACAATTTATACACCATTTTATAGAGGACTATAGAAAAACAGTCACTAGAGCAAACAGTCCTTGGGATTCCATGAATAACCTGTACAGCATAAGTTTCATATAAATTAGAAACCTGGAAGCATTCCACTGAACATTCTACATTTTGTACAGGGGAGGTGAAGATATACCCACAAGTAGGTCAATTTTTGCATCATGGTTAGATCTCATCTAGTAAGACAAGATCTTAAAGGGAAAAAAGTCCTTTGTTAGATACTGAAAAGATAATCTAAACAAAAATTGCACTGATAACCAGGGTGGATAAAAATCAATGATTTAAAAAAAGAATTGGATTTTTTTTTATTTAAATCTCTTTTTTAAATAAAATGGTTTTGAGGAAAAAAACCTAAAGAAAGTTTTAATTAAGATACAGTATAGCTCAATGATATCTTGTCATGGAATAGGGATTATAACTTCTAATTCTATAGTATGACAGAATAGAGTCATGTAATGTTTAAGAAAAGTTATGTAAATGAGTTACAATAGTTCATGGTTTAGGGACCCAATTTTATGGGGTTACAGAGGCTTCTGTATAGATTATTTAGGTTAATCTTTCTATCTACCCAATGGGCCTCAGTGCTCAGGCTAGAACAGGGGTGGGCAAACTAAAGCCCGCGGGCCACATGTGGCCCGCCGGCCATTTTCATCTGGCCCACGAGCTCGGCCGGGGCCCTGGGGGAAGAGGCCCCGAGCTCCCAGTCCAAGGGTCATGCTGGCACGCCGCAGGTTCCCGCACTCCTGGCCGGGCCGGGCCCGCCCTGCACTCCCTAGCCGGGTGGAGCGCAGGAAGCCGAGGGGCCCCATGTTCCCTGGTGGGGGGGCCAGGCCGAGCACAGGGAGCCGCTGGGCCCCGCGCTCCCAGGTCGGGCCTGCCCCGCACTCCCTGCCTGGGGGGCCGGGTGCAGCACGGGGAGCTGGGGGGTTGGGTAGAGGAGCGCCCGGCTGACTAAGGTAAGTAAGGTGGGAGGGTTAGGTGGTGGGGTTCCGGGGCGTGCTGGTTAGGATGGGGGAATCTTGGGAGGGGGCATTCAGGGAACAAAGAACAGGGGGGCTTAGATGGGGGGGGTTCTGGGCAGCAGTTAGAGTGGGGGAGGTCTCCGGAGGGGGCGATCAGGGACAAGGAGTGGGGGAGGGGCAGCTGGATGGGTTGGGGGTTCTGAGGGGGCAGTCAGGGGTTGGGAAGTTGGGGGGTCGGGTCAGGGTCAGGCTGTTTGAGGAGGCACAACCTTCCCTCCCCAACCCTCTGCACAATTTTTAACCCCAATGTGGCCCTCGTGCCAAAAAGTTTGCCCACCCCTGGGCTAGAAGATACCATCAGAGAGGCTTAGTTTTGCAGTTCTCAGACTGTGGATTTGTGTCTCCAGAGATAACATGCTTGTTAACAGCAAAAACGTTTTTAAATAAATAAATATATAGAGAGAGGTGAAAAATAACAGACCTCAACCTTTTGTCCCTCTGCAAATTTGGGTGCACAGAGTCAATCGTTTACCTCTCTCTAAAAATGCAAAGTTTCAAAAAGTTCAATGAACACACAGCACCACTAACTCAGGAACCTATCAGGGGCTCGTTCACCTGCACATCTACCAATGCGATATATGCCATCATGTGCCAGCAATGTCCTTTTGTTGTGTACATTGGCCAAATCTGACAGTCTCTTTGAAAAAGAATAAATGGACACAAATCAGACATTAAGAATTATAACATTCAACAACCAGTCAGAGAACACTTCAACCTCGCTGGACACTCAGTTACAGACCGAAGAGTAGCAATTCTTCAACAAAACAACTTCAAAAACAGACTCCAATGAGAAACTGAAGAACTGGAATTAACTTGCTAACTGGACACCATCAAATTAGCCCTGAATGAAGACTGGGAGTGAATGGGTGATTACACAAACTAAAAATTATTTCCCCATGCTTATTTTCCCCCCTACTGTTACTCACATCTTCTTGTCAACTGTTTGAAATGTGCCACCCTGATTACTACTACAAAAGTGATTTTTCCTCCTGTTGATAATAGTCTACTGTGATCGATTTGTCTTATTAGAGTTGATAAGGCAACTTTCATATGTGTGTGTGTGTGTATATATATCTATATATCTATATCTATACATGAACGTATGAACACAGAACATAAGAAAGGCCATACTGGGTTAGACCAAAGGTCCATCCAGCCCAGTATCCTATTTACCGACAGTGGCCAATGCCAGGTGCCCCGGAGTGAGTGAACCTAACAGGGAATGATCAAGTAATCTCTCTCCTGCTATCCATCACTACCCTCTGACAAACAGATGCTAGGGACATCATTCCTTACCCATCCTAGCTTAAAGCCATTAATGGACCTGACCTCCATAAATTTATCCAGTTCTCTTCTAAACCCTGTTATAGTCCGAGCCTTCACAATCTCCTCAGGCAAGGAGTTCCACAGATTGACTGTGCCCCCTGTGAAGAAGAACTTCCTTTTATTCGTTTTAAACCTGCTGCCCATTAATTTCATTTGGTGGTCCCTAGTTCTTGTATTACGGGAACAAGTAAATAACTTTTCCTTATTCACTTTCTACACACCATGCAAGATTTTATGTATCTCTGTTCTATCCCCCACTTAGTCTCCTCCTTTCCAAACTGAAAAGTCCTAGCCTCTTTAATCTCTTCTCATATGGAACCTGTTCCAAACCCCTAATCACTTTAGTTGCCCTTCTCTGAACCTGTTCTAATGCCAGTATATCTTTTTTGAAATGAGAAGACCACCTCTATATGCAGTATTCAAGATGTGAGCGCACCATAGATTTATAAGGGCAATAAGATATTCTCCATCTTATCCTCTATCCCTTTTTTTAATGATTCCAAACATCCCATTTTCTTTTTTGACTGCCACTGCACACTGCGTGGATGTCTTCAGAGAACTATCCCCGAGGACTCCAAGATCCTTTTCCTGATTAGCTGTAGCTAAATTACCCCCCATCATATTGTATGTATAGTTGGGGTTATTTTTTCCAATGTGCATTACTTTACATTTAACCACATTAAATTTAATTTGCCATTTTGTTGCTCAATCACACACTCACTCTATATATATCTTCCTACTGTACTTTCCAGTCCATGCGTCTGATGGAGTGGGTTTTAGCCCACAAAAGCTTATGCCCAAATAAACTGGTTAGTCTTGAAGGTGCCACAAGTACTCCTCATTCTTTTTATGTAAACTATGTTATGGTTCCACAAAAGAGCCAGTTCCCATAACAGCAAATGGAGACAAAGAATTCCTTTCAAGCATCTCCCTACCACTACACTGGAAAATACCAATCTTCCATAAATGGGGGGATGAAAGGCTGAGATCATCACCAGATATGCCCTCAACAAACTAAGCATAAGGCCCAACAGAAGATGCAGCAATACTCCTGGACACAAGGCAGAAGTAGCTGAACTCTGTGGGCCAACAACCAGATCAAAAACTGGGCCTATTTTGCAAAATAGGCCATTCAGATAGAGGGTCTTCTATTAGTAAGTACAACCTAACAACCGTCAAACATTACTCTTCCTCCTCATTCAACCACGGAGCAGCCACAGCGTGAGATGGAGAGTGTGACTGTGATTCTGTGTGAGCAAGCTGGGATGGAGAGGAAGGGATATGAAAGAATGAAGTGACAATGCCAGAATGATAGAAAACCAACACCACGTCGGCCAAGACTGGGCAATGAGAAGAAGCTTAGCCTGATACACCTCCAGCTTGACGACGGCCTGTGAAATAATCAGGATTGGAGGAAAAGCATATAGGAGAGTCAACTGCCAGCCGACTTGGAAAGTATTGGTCAGGAAGCCCAGACTGAGGGCCCATCAAGAGCAGAACAGGTGACATTTCCTGTTGTCCCTTGTAGCAAACAGGTCAATCAAAGGGATGCTCCAAGGCGGAAGAGGATTCACTGGATTTCAGATACCACTCATGACTCTGGGAAAAAAATTTCTACTGAGATGGTCCACAATATAATTCTTGACGCCAGGCTATCCAAGCGATACTCTCTTTGATACAGAACCACCACAGCCTTATTGCCTCTTGGCAGAGCACGCTGGAGTGTGCCCCTCTTACCTGCTCATAGAGTACATTGTGATAGTATTGTCAGTAAGTGTGTGAACCATAAAACCCCAGTCAAAAAAAGAGCAACAAAGAGGGGTGTTGTATATGGTCCAAAGCTCCAGCACATCAATCTGCAGTGAGGCTTCCTGCCCCGACCATAGACCATTAACCTTCAGCAACTCCAGATATGCTCTCCAACCTATCAAGGAGGCACAGGTGACAACAGTCCTAGTTGGTAAGTGCAGACAAAGGGAATGCCTTGACATGCATTCCCTTGGAACTTTCACCAATGTACAGAGTCCAAGGTAAACAGAGGGAGGAACACCAACCTGTTCAAGGGGTGAAGTATTGGACAATAAAAATTGTCCAATTTTGAAGAGGACCAAGGCACAACTTGGCATATGAACCACCTGGATGTATGCAGGCATGTGGCCCAGGAGTCTCAGGCACTTCTGCACTGTTGTGGAAGGCTGAGACTGCAGACTAAGACAAGGGCAGCGAATCATCTGAAAACAGTCAGCAAAAACGTTTTCAAACTCAGAGTGTCTGTTAGGCCCCAATTGACTCAATTTTCAGTAAGGACTTGCCCCTTACAAGCCAGTTGCCTAGAGATCAAGGGCAACCTCTGACTGAAATAGGCCGCGGTAATGAAGGTCGTGGCGAAGGTCTCTAGACATCTGAGTTAATTTTATGAACGATTCACAGATCAAACACTATTCTTTGATATGAACCCCGCCTAAGCAGAGCAAACATCTTGTGGGAGTCTCATTGTTTGGGATCATCCCGCATCTGACAGACAACACTTGAACCCTGGTGAAGGTATCACCAGAGAAAACTATCAGACACGAATACTAGGGTACTACTAACTATATACAGCTAGAACAACAAAGTCTAAGGAACTGTGAGGTTAAGAAGCACAGAGCTCCAACTCCAGCCACAGGTGATCAGAAGGAACTGAGAGGGATCGGGGCAGCACCACCTCATATAGTCAGGTGAGGGACTATGGTCGCAAGCACTACCCCTTTATGGGTACTGCTAGACAAAATTATCTGGCTGTGGTGCACTGGATATGCAAACAGCTAAGTGGAATATACAGCTGCATCTACTCAAAGAAGAACTTTAGTGGCCTGTTACAAGTCCAACGTAAATGAAATTGAGGGAACACTGGGTTATTGTGCATTTCCTTCAAATAATGGGATTCATCTAAAATTCAAATGAAAAAGACAAGACCACTAATAAGAACCAGACTGGATTTTAAATATTGTTAAAAGAAGTCTTGAACTTCTTGAAAACTAACAATGTTGTAGCTGTATCAGGATTTTGGATATCGATATGGGAAACAGGGAGAAGCTGTCATAAAAGTTTTGTGCCATTGGTTTTAAACAGATAGAGACAAATCCCTCTTTATCCTGAACACTCAGCATATCTGTCTGTGTAAAAAAGGCCAGAATGGGAGAAATGGGTTTGTAACTCTCTCTCCTATGACAAAAACACAATTTTGTAAACAAACAAAAAAATAAACCAGAATTATTATATTCTCCCCAGACTTGATCCCTATAATTATATGCAAGAAATATTAATATAGTCAAAAAAACTAGTCTTCAGATTAAAATTCCGTGCCTGCATCAGTTCTATATCTAGCTAAACTAAGGCAGTCCTGCAGCACAAAAGCTTTTTCTGGGCAACGGAGGTAGCACACTGGTGGGGAAAATTACAAGATTGAAATGGAAGACTCTGAACTAGGGCTCAACTACCATCATCCTGTATGTTCCTTATAGGCTTTTTAGTTAAATAGACCCTACAGGAGATAGTGTCAGGGAATACCGAAGCAGAATATTTACAGTGCCTGACTCAACCACCACACAGTGCTGCAGCAGTAACAATTCAATTCATCCATAACCACCTCCTCTGTTACTTGTTTCTAGCTGTATAACGGAGCAGAAAAGAAGATGATCTTCTCTGCAGAGGCCTTAGAAATGATACTAGCAGCAGCTCCTAAAATCCCCAGACTTCTGGGCAATTATTGCTAACAGGAGAAAGGATGAGAATGGAAGCATGGAGAAGACCGCATGAGACTGGGGAAGGGGAAATAGTATAGAGGTGAGACACCCATCCCCCACAACCCCAGGAAATGTGGAACAGGCACAACTTCAAGAAAAGATAGCACTCATCAATCAAGTATGTAGCTGCAGAGGAAAAAGGAAGAAACATGCTTTTGCATTAAATATGTCAAAGAACTACTTAGATTTTGGACTATAAACATACTGCCATAAAAAGCTTACTTCACGGTATACATAACAACACACCTACATTAGATCTAATATAGTTATTTATATTTTCTCCCCTCAGAAAATAATACGTTACTACCATCACAAGATGAATATGGTAAGGTGTTCATCATTAGTGAAGACATTACCATAGAAGATACTCAGCAGATTGTGAGACCAGTGCCAACAAATCAGTAAACTGGGAGTATATTTTAGGCCTTGTGAAGGGAAAAATGTACTTTTAAAAAGGATATATGTTAGCCAATATGGTTTAATTAGGGCTGTCAAGCGATTAAACAAATTAATCGCGATTAATCGTGCTGTGAAACAATAATAGAATACCATTTATATAAATATTTTTGGATGTTTGCCACAGTTTCAAATATATGAATTTCAACTACAACACAGAATACAAAGTGTACAGTGCTCACTTTATTTTTATTACAAATATTTGCACTGTAAAAAAAACAAAAAAATATTAATTTTCAATTCACCTAATAAAAGTACTGTAGTGCAAGCTCTTAATGGTGAAAGTTTAACTTTCAAATAAAGAATTGTGTACAAAAAAATTACTGCATTAAAAAATAAAACAAAATAAAACTTTAGGGCCTACAAGTGCACTCAATCCTACTTCCTATTCAGCCAATCACTCAAACAAGTCTGTTTATATTTGCAGGAGATAATACTGCCCACTTCTTGTTTACAATGTCACCTGAAAGTAAGAGCAGGCATTCTCATGGCACTGTTGTAGTCGATGACACAAGATATTTACGTACCAGATGCACTAAAGATGCATGTACTTTCATGCTTCAACCACCATTCCAGAGGACATGTGTCCATGCTGATGATGGGTTCTGCTCAATAACATTCCAAAGCAGAGCGAATCGCTACATGTTCATTTGCATGTCAGATACCACCAGCAGCAGAAGGTTGATTACCTTTTTTCATGGTTTGGGTTCTGTAGTTTCTGCATCTGAGTGTTGCTCTTTTAAGACTACTGAAAGCATGCTTCAAATCTCATCACTCTCAGATTTTGGCTGGCACTTCAGATTCTTGAACCTTGGGTCAAGTGCTGTTGCTATTCTTAGAAATCTCATATTGGTACCTTCTTTGTGTTTTGCCACATCTGAAGTGAAAGTGTTCTTAAAACAAACAACATGTGCTGGGTCATTATCTGAGACTGCTTGGGGTGTGCTATAGACCACCAAGATCTGATCTGGATATGGACAGAGACCTTTTTTTTTTTTTTTATGAAGTAAATAATAATGGGAATTGTGCGATCGTGGGAGTCTAACTTCCCAGATATAGACTAGAGGACAAGCACTAGAAATAATAATAGGGCTCAGATTTTCCCAGATGTGATAGCTGACAGATTTCTTCACTAAGTAGTTGCTTAACCAACAAGAGGGGATGCCATTTTAGAGTTGGTTTTGGTGAGCAGTGAGGATCTCACAGAAGAAATGGTTGTAGGGGACAACCTTGGTTTGCGCGATCATGAGCTAATTCAGCATGCAGGGATTAATAACAAGATTTTTTGTTATAAACTGGGGACACATCAATTGGAAGTTACAGAGGAGAAGGACCTCGGAGTATTGGTTGATTACAGCATGACTATGAGCCGTCAATGTGATATGGCTGTGAAAACAGCTAATGTGGTCTTGGGGTATATCAGGAGAGGTATTTTCAATAGAGATAAAGAGGTATTAGTACCATTACACAAGGCACTGGTGATACCTCATCTGGAATACTGCGTGGAGTTCTGGTCTCCCATGTTTAAGAAGGACGAATTCAAACTGGAACAGGTACAGAGAAGGGCTACTAGGATGATCTGAGAAATGGAAAACCTGTCTTATGAAAGGAGACTCAAAGAGTTTGGCTTGTTTAGCTTAACCAAAGGAAGGCTATGGGGAGATATGATTGCTCTCTATAAACATATCACAGGGATAAATACCAGTGAGAGAGAGGAATTATTTAAGATCTGTACCAATGTGGACACAAAAACAAATGGATATAAACTGGCCAGCAAGAAGTTTAGACTTGAAATTAGACGAAGGTTTTTAACCATTAGAAAAGTGAAGTTCTGCAACAGCCTTCCAAGGGAAGTAGTGGGGGCAAAAGACGTATCTGGCTTCAAGATTAAGCTTGATAAATTTATGAAGGGAATGGTAAGATGGGATGGCCTAACTTTGGCAATTAATTGATCTTTGCCTATTAGCAGTAAATATGCCCAACGGACTGTGATGGGATGTTAGATGGGGTAGGATCTGAGTTACTACAGAGAATTCTTTCCTGAGTGTCTGGCTGACGAGTCTTGCCCACATGCTCAGAGTTTAGCTGATCGCCATATTTGGGGTCAGGAAGGAATTTTCCTTCAGGCAAATTGGTAGAGGCCCTGGGGTTTTTTGCCTTCCTCTGCAGCATGGTGTACGGTTCACTTGCTGGAGGATTCTCTGTACCTTGAAGTCTTTAAACCATGATTTGAGGACTTCAGCAGATCAGACATAGGTTAGGAGTTTATTACAGGAGTGGTTGGGTGAGATTCTGTGGCCTGCATTATGCAGGAGATCAGACTAGATGATCATGATGGTCCTTTTTGACCTTAAAGTCTATGAGCTGGTAAACAGCCGACAGTACTGGCAGCAGGCAACTTCCCCAGGCCAGCAATTTAAAAGGGCCCGGGGCTTCCGGCAGACTCTCTGGCCCTTTAAATCACAGCCAGAATCCCAGGGCTCCCAGCTGCTGCCACCTCTACCACTACCATGGGGCTCTGATGGTGATTTAAATGGCCTGTGGCTCCCAGACACCACTTCCACAGCTGGAGCCCCTGGCCCTTTACATCACCACCAGAGCCCTGGGGTAGAGATGGCAATTTAAAGGGCCTGGGAATTTAAAGGCCCCGCACCTTCCCCCTGAGGCCCAGCCCCTTCTGGTTGAGCACTTCCCCCCAGGACCAGAGCCCTGTGTACTAGTAAGCTTCTTAAGTTATTTTTACCCCAGTGAAAATCTAACACCTTCCAGATAGAAGATTCAACACTTGGCAACTGAGAGGAGGGAGTTGTCCTGGGAATTAAGTTTTAATTAAAAACTCATTTCTTGTGGTAAAATTAAACTATTAAGAGCAACTGAATGAGGCAAATGGTGGATGGATGAAACAGATCTGCTGAGGAGCCAGACAGAAATGGTAGCAGTCTAAAGCATCCTAAGAGGGAAGTTGAGAGAGCTGGGAATCAGAGACATACAAGAGATCCCAGTCTCTTAGCGGCTGAAGAGATATAGAATTCGTTGGACAAGGATTTTCTACACAGACAAAACCTTAGATTTTTACAGGCAGATTAAACTACTGTATGCCCCAACGGCGAAGCATCACATTGTTTGTTTTCCATCCTTCTGATCAAAATTATATACACAAAGTGCATAACTTCTCTGTTTCCCTTGGTCTTTTCTTTTACAGACACCACACCCTTTGTTCGATCAAAATATACAAATATAAAATACAAGGAGAATATAAAGGAGAATCAGGTCCAAAAGGTCCTTTCCTTGTTTGCCTTTTTGAATGTCACTTATTTTCTTCTTTCTACACAGACATTTTTGTCTACACATTTTTGCTAGTACTAGTTACCTGGCTTATTACTAGGGTGACCATATGTCTTGTTTTGGCTGGGACAGTCCCTTTTTTGAGCCCTGTCCCAACCAACCCAGCTTGTTTGGCAAAACTGGGCATTTGTCCCATTTGCTCTTGCCAACTGATGATCAGTTGGCAAGAGCAAACGGGATATATGCCCATTTTTCTCAAAAAAGTATGGTGCACTCCCCTAGTGGGGCTCAGAGGAACATGTGGGGGTGGGAGGGAGCAGTGACACCAGCCCTCTGGGATGCGTGTAGGGGGGAACAGGGCTACTGTAAGCAGAAATGCCAGTCACACAGCAGGGAGACAGAGCTCAGGAGAGTAGCAGTCAGTCAGTCACAGGGGTAGGGAAGGAAGAGGGGGCAGGCAGGGCTCGGGCGAGCAACTTGAGCCAGACCAGTGTGGTGTCGTTATCCCTTTTGGGAAATATGGTCACCTACTTATTACAGAGCTAGATGTGGAATTTTCTCCATTTTAAAAGCTATGTACATATTTTCTAGTGTTCTAATTTTAAGTGAAAAATGACAGAACATATGGATTTTAAACTCAAGACAACATTTGAGATCTAGAGATGAAAAGAGCTTGTAAACTGATTAACCTAATCACCAGCCTGGAACAAACAGCCACACCCAGTTCCTTTATAATCCTTTCCCCTGGCTCTGTTTAACTGTTTGTGTGGGGAAGAATAACGAAAGCAGCTTTCCTGTTCTTGTGAGGCACTCTGGCTTCTGGTACCTAAATAGTCTGGACCCCTCTCAGCCTAGAGGGGATTCCGTGGAATCTACTTGCCCCTTTGAGGCTTTCTGCTAAAGTCACAGGCTCACCTCTTCTAGTCCCAAACTACCTCACGGAGCTATGGCCCACATTTATACCCTCCATCTGGGAAACAGACCCAATTATTAGCTGCTGTCCATCTGGGTTGGCCAATTCCCAGATTTGTCTCCTGGGATCGCTGGCTGCTACTGAGTCCCCTGGCTCTTAAAGGGACAGACTACCCTGTTACAATGACAATATATAAAAGAGAAGTATTATCTGAGAGGGGGGTGGGCAAGGGAGAATGTGAACAGTATTTGTTGCCTATGTGGCATTAACAGCACTTCAAAAGTAGGAGAGTTCAGCTTCAAAGTTGTATCTGCCACTGTTGACCTAAAGGTAAACAACGTAAACAATGCATATGTTGTACATGAGTTTCTATCACAACATAGTATCCAGTACATAATTGAGGAAGCTTTGAGTACCAAAGGTCTGAACTTTAAATGCTCATGGTTAGTCACTCTACCACCAAGTAAATCTTTTTGGCCGTTTCAAAATAAGACTGCTTACCTTCTTTAATTTAATTCAGTCATCCCGAAGTGTATCTTGTTCTTTGTGTTTCATATCAATTACCAAAATCACCTTATTCCACATATGGGCATCTTCCCAATTATTTGTGGGAAATGGTAAAAAATTTTATTTTAAAAAGTTTATGAAAAATTAACAATATTTTTAAAATAGCCAAGAAAGGCTGCTGGAATAATTTTTATAGTGGGGATGATTATGAAAATAATGGAAACCATGTATTTGGTGTTTATTATTACTGTACGACTTCAAGCAAGGGGTGTAGCAAGCAATTTAAGCACCCCTAGTTCCAGCACCACTGTAGCCAAGACCACAAATTGTCCAACTACTATTCTAAGGTGGTAGAATTATTCCGTGCCTTTTATTAGCACACACCATTTTTCTTTCTTGGAAACAGTGTCCATCTCATATGAGTATCATAATACAGTTGCATCTGATGGGTGACTCACTAACAAATTGCTGTGTTCCCACTGAGCTACAGTCTTGACATTTGGTATACCCATTCATTATGGCTGCTCAGTACAGAAATTCTGACATTTGAAAACTGACTGTTCCAACATAGGTTAGCAATACATCATTTGTAAGTTGTATATTACAATTATTCAAACGGTCCTTATGTACATATTAGAGGTTAATTTACAAAAATTATGTTTCTTTCATGAGGTCATGATTATGAGGTCCCCAATTTGGATGAATCAGGCCATCTGAAGTAACTACTTCCCTTTACTGATTTTGTCAAGACAGCTTCCATAAATCAGCAATTACAAAAAAAGGCATTAAATTTCAATGATACATGCTGCTGTCAAAAAGACAATGTATTTGTTCAGTGGCAGCCATACAGTACATTTAACCATGGATGGAATGGTAGTTACAAAACATGACTATAAGGAAAAGATGTGTTCACACCCTATCGTACTCAGATTTGAACAAGCACAAGCAGTAAGATGTGTTCTTGCTAAGAATGTACCTAAACCTAGCCTCACAGCACTGTAATACATTACAAAGTTATTTAATTCTATTTTTATCATACACATAAAAACCCACCAATGTTACTAGCATGCGCCATTGTTAGAACAGTAAGATAATGGAACAGACTGCCTAGGGAAGTTGTGGAAGCTCCTTCACTGGAAGCTTTCCAAAGGAGGCTGGACAGCCATCTATCTTGGATGGTTTAGACCAAGGGTCTCAATTCAAATGACCACGAGGGCCGCATGAGGACTAGTGCATTGGCCTGAGGGCCGCATCACTGACACACACACCCTTGCTGCCCCCAGCCCTTCCCCCACTCCACCCCTTCCATGAGGCCCCGCCCCGACCCACCTCTTCCCCAAAGTCCCCACCTCAACTCCGCTCCCTCCCCTGCCCCCAAGGGGTGCAGGAGATGTGTGGCGCGGCTCAGGGAAGGGAGTTAAGGGGCAAGAGGTGTGCTGGATATGGCAGGGGACTAAGGGCAGGGAGTTAGGGTACAGGAGGGGTGCAGGATGCAGCAAGGGGCTCAGGGCAGGGAGTTGAGGTGTGGGGTGCAGGAAGCGTTTGGGCTCTGGCCCAGCACAGCTTACCTAGAGCAGCTCTGGGGTGGCAGTGGCACGCACCAGGGCCATGACAGGCTGCCTACCTGCTCCGACCCCACGCCACTCTGCTCTGGGAAGCAGCCAGAACCACGTCCCTGCGGCCCGGTGGGGCGAGAGAGCACAGGCCTCAGTGAACTGCCTTGCCGCGCCTCCAGGTACCTCCCCTGAAGCTCCCATTGGCCGCTGTTCCCTGTTCCCAGCCAATGGGAGCTGCGGGGGGCAGTGCCTAGAAACCAGGGCAACACACGGAGCCTTCTGCCCCCTCTCCCTCCCCTTCCCCTTCCCCTCCCGAGGGGCCGCAGGCATGTGGTTCTGGCCGCTTCAGGGAGCAGCGCAGGGCTTGCAGGCCCACGAGGCTGTAGTTTGCCCACCCCTGACCTGGAGGTAGGCCGGGGGAGGCGGGGGGGAAAAGAGGCCACAGGCCGCTTGACAGGCCACATGTTTGAGACCCCTGGTTTAGACGCAACAAATCCAGCATCTTGGCAGGGGGTTAGACTAGATGACCTTGCAGTCCTGTCTCACCCTAAGATTTTATGATTATGCTGAAAATCTCTGATTTATGCATAAAGAGCCAATGATTAAGAGAAACACATCCTCTTGCTTATCAGACCTGCCGATGTCAACTAAAGTAATAAGATTAGTACCACAACACTGAAAAAAAAAAACAGAGCTACCTGCGGGTGACCACGCATACCACAGAAACTATGGTGGTGACACAGTATCATTACCTAGATTGAATCCAACACTGACATCTGAAACTGTAGATTTATACAAAACAAACTCAGTTAAAATTATGCATGCTTGTTACATATTAATAAAAAAAAAGAAAATTAGAACAGATGTTGAGTCATTTTTTTTTTTTTTAAGCACCACCTTTCTTCCCAAAGTTCTTTAGAAACTTTCATATGACATGGACCATTCCATTCATCACTGAAATGTAACCATCAATGGAGCGGTATACAGCAGCTGCCCCTACTATTACAGCTAACTGTGGCCTCAGCTCACCTGCATTAATCCAACCCACAAAATGAAGGAGTAGGTTTAAGGGGCTTGGGTTGCACTGCATCCTCACATCCTTGACTGAAGAAGCCTACTTCCCCATCTGACTTCCTGCATGTTTTATTCACATAATTATTTATGCTTCAGACAGGTTATGCAAATTTCAAGTCAGTACAAAGTGTCTGGGATGGAAGACCCTGGACGACAAGAACCTGGGACTATAGGGAGTCAGGGCCACCAATACTTCTGTATCACCATTGAAAACTCAGGCCAGGTTTTGCTGAAGGACCCTGTGAAGCTCATTACAAGAAGTACTCTCCAATGGGGTCTGAGTGGTGGCCCCACACAGGCCACTGATTGCTTCCTGGTTTATATACCATTATGAACCAATCATGCAGAGCTGTCTGAATAATGATGCAGATTGATTGCCTCCTTGCTTCTGCTCCAGACCATGCCTTGCTGTGAGCTGTAGAGAGCCAGATTGGCTTCTGACCCTTGTTTGTTCCCAACTCTGCTATTCTGCCTCCTGTCTGCAACATGCCTCCTGACCCTGAATTCTTGGTGTCCTAACCTGGCTCAACATTGACTACATTACTTGCCTCCCACCGGCACCTTGGTGCCTAACCCTGACTTTTTGGTGTCCCAAACACCAAAGTAACTTCAACCCCACTACTCCAACCCCACTACTCGGTAACTGACTGGTGCACACAGACTGCCCACAGTGCAGGCCTGACACAGAACTAAGCACCAACTTCTTTGTAGTTGCACTGAAAGCCATAATAAATAATGATAATCTTTAATTATATTATTATTAATGCATATACACAAGTGGTTCAAACTTAAGGTTGCCTGTGAAGCCTCAATTCTGGCATTTCCTAACTTTTGAGTGCTTGACTTTGCAAGCAGTGTTCTTTAAACAGTTTCTGGTGTATAATATATAATAAGCTGGCACAATATACTTTAACAAAATGACAAACAGCACTTGGAAGTATAAGTTATCTGAGAACCTTGAACATTTTTATAAATTCGGGAAAGTAATACCCTCATAACAAAGGGCGTAGGTAACTGAAGCTCAGTGAGGCTGAATGATCACAAAGCATGGAAGAGTCAGGATTAGAACATAGCCCTAATGATTGTGAAGATAAACTGTCCAAAGTTCTCTTTCTGACTCTACAACATGCTCCAGTGCCTCGTTTCTGTTTACAATTTTCCTTAGAAACACAAGAGGGAAATGAGCAAAAGTTTGATCTGAGCAGCAACAGGTATGGGACTCATGGGTGAAGAGGTGAATCCTCCACCCAAGAAAAGACCATAGTGAGCTGTGATAAAGTTCCCTTTTCCCTTCCAGCAACCAGTTGAGGGCAAAGAGACCTTCAGGTTTATCCTATACCCATTATCCAAAGGCCAAAAGAAGGGATGAAGACATAGCAGAATCCAGGGAGAGAAATTGTATTAATGTGAGAGAAATGACCACGGAGATTATTGATGGGCTTTCTCTACAAACTCCCCAATTAGGGAACAGCGGGTTAAAGAGCAGCTCTGGTCACAGGAGGTTCCACCCAGCTGGGCCTGCTGATTGTGCTCTCAGTGGAGATGGAGCTTAAAGGGGGACATCACTGCTCAGACCTGCACTGGTAGCTCCTGCAGGAATTGAGGAGAAGTCCCACACCACCCTGAAGCAGACCTCAATTCAGAGTCAATAGCCACTGCAGGAGGGTCAGTTCATAAGAGAGAAAGGGAACATACGACCCCCTTCCAGCAGGGATGCAATTCTGGTCACTAGCCAGGACTTTATCCCTCCCTTTTCAGAGAAAGAGTGTAGTGCTGACCACTAGCCAGAACTTCACTGTGTCTCTGGAGGCTTAGCTTCCAGGGACAGTGACTGTGTGAGTTGGAGCCCCCAGCCCCGCATGCTCTGTACTCACCAGCAGCTGGCTCCGAGAGAGCCTGGCTGGCGAGGGGTGGCAGGGGCAGTCCACTCCCTACCCAGGCTCAGCTTCTGGGGACAGGAGCCAACTCCAAGCATGCCTGGGGGAAGCGGGGCTCCTGCTCATTCAGCTGCTGTCCCCTGAAGCTGGGCCTGGGCAGGGGCAAACTTCTGCTGGCGCAGCCAGGTGCTCTCCCAGTCAGACACTGCGCTGCATCAGGCAGCGTCCCAGGCAGCATGGCTAGAAGAGGCCCTGCCCCTTCTCTTCAGGCTCTGGCCCCACCCTATCTACCTGCCCGGGGTTAGCTGCTGGGGGGCCACTCAACCCTCCATGACCCTCCAACGAACTGCCTACGGACCTTTGATTAGTAAACGTGTGGCACATTTTTTCAGCCCTGCATTAGAGACTAGTTTTATTAGTACACCTCAATCCTGAGACTGCTCCATGTATTTGTAAAACCAAATATGTAGGTTTAATTTCCAGCAGGTAGATGCCTATGGCAGTAATTTTGAAATATTACAGCACAAGTATCACCAGCACTTATAGTAAATGTGAACACCTAATACAAATCTTTGCAGGGAAAAAAAATATTCAACAATACTTGGAAATAAAAGTTTAGAAGCAGAGTTCTGCTACACAGATACATGCATGATGTCTAGCATTTCAAACTTGATATGACTATATATTTTTAGGAAAAGAAATTGTACACCAAATGCTCACAGAATGCTGCATAAATGCAATCTATTAAACAGATTTCTTGCTATAAAAGTCATTTTGTTTCCTCGACAATGTTTTTAAAGATAGGAAACATCAGGAGGCAGCAAGTCCTAATAGCAGATAGATTTAGGAGATGGGGACCTTTTTATTAAGAAGTTAGACAAAAATCTACTGGAGACCTGATGTAGGCTCAGATTTAGGGTAAATGGGGGGAGGGGCAGAAGACGAGGTGATCAATAAAATAACAAATATCAGACTTCTACACTGATAGCTCACACTAGGCAGAAGCAGCTTCAAAACTTGGATTTCTGTTTCTAAACTCTTTTCCTCTTCCTGAAACAGAATAAAATTCACATTTTTGAGTTGCAAAAACACTTTGCTCATGTACTTCCATTAACATGTGTAAATTCTACAGATTGTGTTTAGTACTACCTAAACATAGTTTAATTCTTTCCTTATACTCCTGGCATATATCCCTATCTAGATTTCACACAAATCCAAGACTCCAGAGCCAAAAAACTCAAAAGTTTTCGTGTGTAGCCCTGTAATGTCATCTTAAGATTTCTATAAGAGGCAGTATGCTAAAAATAAGAAAAATATTTTGGATAATTTAAAAGGTTTATATAATACTGTAACGATATAGATCATGGCATTTGGAAAGAGTGCTTAACTTGGCAGCACAAACTGGTTAAACTGGTTATACATACTTCCACAAATTCCTAACTAACGAATATCTGCTAGGAGGCAAGTCTTTTCTTAAAGACAAGATATCATGTAGCTCATCCATACAGAATACAGAGTTTTATACTATAGGCAATCTAGTGCTAGTAGAATAATAATCCCTTGTATGTTGGATAAATTGAAAATTATTGAATTCATACTCATGAAAAATTAAAGTTTAGAAAATTTCATCAAAATGCATCATATTTAATCTTTTGGACTGAAATGTTACAGTGTTTTGGAATTATTTCTCTCCTCTCTTTCATCAAAGATAATATTGGAATCTACACTAATGAATAACAACTCACTATGTGGTATTTTAGATTAGAATACAGATATGCTGAAAGATGTTTCCTTTTGTTTCTTTAAAGAAGAGTATTTATAGCACTTCTCAGAAGCAATAGTGTATAAATATAGGTGATTAGAGTTCTCTCTGTCATTTCAAATTTCACGATGTTGCAGATTTCTCAAAGGCAACTCAAGTGTTATTCCTGGTTTTAACTTTTAAAACACTAAGAAATTACTGAAAATTCCTCTAGTCAATTTCTATAAGCTGGCTGCTCCTTTCCTCTATCATTATTATTCATACACAGGCATAAAACAGAAAAGATGTTGCACTTACCCACACCGCATGTTCTCACTACAGATGAAACTTGTATGAAAATGAAGTAAGAATTCCTAAACAATTTTTAAAATGCAATTTGAGAATTTTAAAGTTCCAAAGGATTCACTTTTATTTGTTCGAGATCCGTTTGTTGTCTCTGCCGATGGACTTTGCCCTTCTGAAGCAAAGGACATTCTTGATTCAATTGATGAAGGTGCCTTTCAATTAGAAATTATGAGGCTCCAGAGCTCAGATGCCTTGAAGGCAAAATTCAGAGAAGTGGGACTTTGTTATTTCAGGACTTAATATGCTGACCAGTTTCAAAATAGACAGAATCTAGACATCTATCTTTACGGATGTTTGGATCAATATCTCTCTGAGAATCTGGGTTTTCTACTATAAACATTATTTAAAAAAAATACTGCAGTCACCTGACAGATGAGCATCTTCACCTGTGTACATGCCTTGCCCTGACCTCTTAGGCCTGGTCTACACTGCGGGGAGGAGGGGAAGTTTTGAGCTAAGATACACAACTTCAGCTAGGCGAATAGCCACTCTAAAAAAATATAAAAGTAGCTAGTGTTCATGGCAAGCTAAGTGGTCACTAACTTATTTTTGTACCTCAGATTTTACTCACTTTTGTGGTCTAATAAATCTTTGGGCAAGACACTGGAGTCCAGGGGATGAGAGGAGAATTTAGCTCAGGCTGTAACTGTGAATTTCAACCACAAGGAATTATCCTCTGTGGTGACCTTTTAAGTTTTTCCAACATTTAGCCAAAGTCAGCTTAGCATTTGGGGATTCCCAACAGGATCACGCCACCTTGTGAATGAGAATATGAATCAATAGCATTTTTCAGTAAAGAACCCATTCTCTTTACATCAAGAAGTACTGGAGAGCTGCTTAATGAGAGCCTGTCAGTTCACAAACACATTTTTAATAGAACTTTCTGGCTTTCTTAGTAGCATCCTGAGTGAAGCATCCATTTTCTCTTCCAGCTGCTTATAAGTGTACACACTTAAGTGATATTTTGCAAAATGCTCTCCTCCCCTGGATTAGCTTAGTCAGTGTAAACTGGCTTGAACCACAAACGTCAAGACTGTTTGGATACAAGGCTTTGGTTCTGGAAATCTTCTAGTTTAAACCAGGATATTCTAAGTTGAAGTTTCAGCTTTGTCCACATATTAGTTTAATTATTGCAAGACACAGCACAAAAGTGCTCCAAGTCCACTATAGCACAATGGAGGTAATGAGGTGGACGGAGTGACAGCCTAATGTTAGGGAATCTGACAACAAGGTTCCTTAGATGAAAAGTCAAATATAAAAATGTTCTGCATTATCTGAACCTATTAAAAACTGCTTTTTTTGGGGGGGGGGGGGAAGAAGAGGTGTTTAAGATTACAAATTCAGATCCTGTTTAGCCTGGAAGACTGTATGATCACTGAAAGAAAAGGAAAAAAAAATAACTAGTAAAATGACACCACCACAAAAGCCAAGAAAGTGAAGATTCATACACTGCAGTGGTAAGGAATGGTTTAATGAGAGTGTTTTAAAGTTTTAAATACTTGTGTGATGATTCTGGTCATGGGTTTTAATCTTTAAAAAAAAAATGTAACCCAGCCCCTTACTCTTTAATGTTGTGAAAGCACATATTAATTGTGAAACACTAAACATTTTTTAAAAGTGTACCCCAACTACATTTAAATAAAATCATTTGCAGGTCACCATTAATTCTTGAAGTTATATAAAATGCTGATAAAGGACTATATCTTATTGTCAATGACAATGTTTATACGAACATTTCCAAGTATGCTAGCTTATATACTATTTTGAATATTCAGCACATAGAAACTATTTTCAAGCATGTGGAAAAAGATGCTCCCATTGCACCTTCATTCCATATCACCAGTTGATATCCATTCCACAGAAGAATATTAGAAATAAAACCCATACAATAAGTTATTTTACACAAATGACATTTATTTGTTTTTAAGGGAGGACTAGTATAAAATGGTATATCAACTACTACAAAAACAGACTGTACCTTCCACATTTGCGGGGAGGGGTTCTTAAAAACCTAGACTAACATATTAGTAAGAGAAACATACACTGGTCATTAACTGTGGGACTCTGATAAATGCTGTGTCTGCTGAATGCCACTTCCTTATATGATTTATAAATCTATGCAGGAGCACCCAGGATACTGCCATGCCTACCTCTGCTCCTTCTGATGTCAATGCAGAGCTAGACCAATGCTAAGTGTTTTTGAAAACCACACCCTTATTCGGGAAGAGGGTGGAGGAAGTAAATCTTCTCATATGCTCTGAGGAATCTTATGTATTATATCACCGTATCTCTCTGAGTTCCTGGAATCCTAAGTCCAAGTTTTCAAAAGTGACTAGTGATTTTGTGCACCTAAGTGGAGGCATATTCAAGGGGCCTGATATTCAGAAGATATAGGTTCACCAGTTTCTTAAAAATCAGGCTCCTTTAAAGCATCTTAATTTGGGCATCCAAAATCATTAATTACTTATGAAAATGTGGCCCCAGCATTTTATATAGGTAGCCAAGTCTTTATTGTTCTATAAGATCCAAGAAATGCATCTTGGTTCAAGGCAGAAGGACGTGATACCTAGGATACAATGAAGTGAAATATAATTTCCCATTTGTGGAAAAACAGTAGGAATTTAAAGCTCAACGCTTGATTCCACCCTGATACATGGTCTGGCAAGAACTGTAAAAAAGCAGAAAGCCAGCAGCACAGTGAGACACACTTGACCAAACAGCTGGCCACTAAGAACAGGCTTAAAAATGAGGAGAAAATTGGACACTGAAGAAAGCAATAAAAACAGAACTCATCAGAGTACTGAAAATTGTGATGACATCTTTTGCTTAACTCAGCTTTTATGGACAGCACAGAAGTAACACATGTATTTAAGCACACAAATTCTAGTCCAAACCCTTCTCCAAACCAGCAGCCCCAAAGCAGTTCAGAAATGACAGCATTTACACTGGGGACAGAGACTCAACAACGAAGTATTTATTTTACTGCTAGTAGTTCTGATAAAGGATTACGGCTGGGGAAAGCATTAATCTGGTCATGCCCACTGCTTAAAATTGTTAGTTTCTGAATTGCAGGGTGGACTTATAAATTATTCCTGGCTTTGTTCAGACAGTTCAGACTGAAGGAGCCTATTCTGAATTCTGATTCAGTAGCAACATAACAGAAGTCTGTTCAAGAGTGATCTACAAATACAAAATGGAAATTTTTGTCCTTCTTTGCGTCTTTAAATAGTAGACCTGAATGACTACTTTGAAAAGATTTTTTTCTACTTATTTCTGAACATTAGAAATTCAGGTACTGTCAGTTTTAGAAGATGCTTCAGGAATGTTTCCACTAACAAATTTTTCAAAAGTTTCCCCATCATTGCCAATGCATTCTGCTCCAGCTGTGTCAGCAATTTTGGGAGCCCTTATATCAACAGGTCACCATCTACCGCAGATATTTTAACTACTATGTTGGTTAGAATCTTGTAATAGCAAGCATCCTAGCTACACAAGGTTCACAACATTACTACGTGAGGCTGAATAATAAATATCCCCTAATAAAGATTAGGAAATGAGTGATTCACATTGCAAGTCAAGAATGAAAGTTGAACAATTGGAAAGGAAAGTGATTTTTAGTTTCAAACTCTTGTTTGCTTTTAAAATGAGGAGTGCTTGTGGCACCTTCTTTGACTAACAAATTTATTTAGGCATAAGCTTTTGTGCACTAAAACCCACTTCATCAGATGCATGGAGTGGAAGATACAGTAGGAAGATATATAGAGAACATGAAATGATGGGGGGTTGCCATACTAACTCTCCGATACTAATCAATTAAGGTGGGCTATTATCAGCAGGAGAAGAAAAACTTTTGTAGTGATAATCAGGATGGCCCATTTCAAACAGTTGACAAGAAGGTGTGAGTAACAGTAGGGGAAAACTAGCATGGGCAAATAGATTTCAGTTTGTGTAATGACCCAGCCACTCCCAATCTTTATTCAAGCCTAATTTAATAGTGTCCAGTTTTCAAATTAATTCCAGTTCTGAAGTTTTGCGCTGGAGCCTGTTTTTGAAATTTTTTGGTTGAAAAACTGCCACTTTTAGTAAATTCAGTGACCAGTGAGACTGAAGTGTTCTCCTAATGGTTTCTGGTTTCTTCTCCTGCTCACCTTGCTTCATTAGCCTCTCAGAGTAGGTATGGCAATGCCTATCTTTTCATATTCTCTTTATGTGTGTGTGTGTGTGTACACACACTTCCTACTGTATCTTCCATTCAATGCGTCTGTTGAAGTGGGTTTTAGCCCATGAAAGCTTATGCCCAAATAAATGTAGTTTCTAAGGTGCCACAAGTACTCCTCATTCTTTTTGCTGATACAGACTAACATAGATACCACTTTGAAACTTGTTTGCTTTTGTTAGCAACTGTTTTACCTTCATACTAAACAACAGTTTGGATACAGGATATCTTTGTTCAAGATTCAGCTGTCCCAGTCCTTCAATTAAATTGTTAGAACTCACAACAAACAAGAGGTTTTCAAGTAAAACCAGACCTGATATTTCCATGATAAACGACAAGCTGAGAAAAAACAATCAAATGAATAAACTACCACACAGACAACAGCTTCACACACCATAAAGCAGCAAAGAAAGGAACAATTTCAATTTTAAACAAGTCCTCTGGTGCTAACTTTTACAACAAAAGACAGGAAGAATCACCTTGTGCATAAGGCACTCGATTTGGGACTCAGGATATCCAGGTTACATTCCCAGCTCTGCAATAGGCTTCTTGTGTGATCTTAGGCAAATCAATTACTTTCTCTGTGCCTCAATAGAATGGTGTTAACAAAACTGCCTTTTGTAGTTTTGTCTATGTAGACAGTAAGCTTATGGGGCAGTTGACTGCCTCTTACTAACAGATAGTTATACTAGGGTCCCCAGACACAGGGATTATAACCACTACAGTAAGAGGTGATAATAGTAAGTTAGATTGGGCTTTACTATCTTTTCAAATATATGCTGTTCTCATTGTTTAATTAAATAATGACATGGATGCAATAGGAAGTGTGCAGGTCTTCTTTTCTTCTTCTTCTTTTCTTCTTAATGAACAGGTAGCAGCCCTGAATGCTTTTCTCACCTCTCAAAAAACAGAGTGGGATGGCATTTCCTATTTCTTGCTTAACCTTGCAAATGTCAGAAGTCACTGTCTTCCCTGTTTTATCAGTTGACTTCTTGGAAGATTAGACAAGTGGAGAAGATGCTTTGAAAGAAAAGGGGTGTTTAAATCTTAGGAGATTTTTCTCCAGTTGAAAAAGGCACCATTCCCCCAATCTATTCATATTCAAAGAACCACAATCTTTACCAGCAGAAGAGCCAATGTGCTGCACATGTACTGAAAAGAAAAGAAAGGCCCTTTGAATGTATTTTACGTGGAAAAACTGACCAATCCTCATAGCTGATGTTGAGCCTGGCTCTTATTTTGGTTCAAATGTGAAGTAAATTGTTTCTTGTGTCCAAGCAGTCTTTCTTTCGGTCTGATTCTAAATGGAGATGGAAAATAAATAAGAGCTTGAGGAGAGAAAAGAATGTGTCTGTCCCATTGGCAGAAGCAGGAGAAAATCCTTAAGGGACAGACTAGAATAGAAACACTGCAGAAACTATTTGTACTCTAGTGAAATATACATGCCACCCATACTCCATTTTTAATTTTTTTAAAACTCCAAAATCAATGCCAAGTATTTGTCAGTATAATAGTCCAATGAAAGAAGGCAGAAATAAAGAACTAGAACATTTTTGCCTACAAACTGTGGGATAGCCTTATAAGTTAAAGCAACAAGAATAAAATGCCTATTTTATAATCTTTTAAAATAAAAACAAAAAATGAACGTTTTTGGTTTTCATGGGATTGTTTTAATTAACTTGGCTAGAAGAAAAAAGTATTGTAGAAAAGCTGCATTACCTAATCACAAAACATAGTCTCATTAAATCTGATAGTAGTACTGTGAATGACAAAACCAAGCTGGTGACATTGTTGCATACTCTGTTTAATTCACTTTTTAGTTCAGAAGTATGCCGGATGTACAATTTCTATTGCCATGTATGCAGAAGCTAGATACTTAGCTGAAATCAAAAGTTATTATACAATCCTGAGTTACCAATACAAATTCTTTACATCCAACGTGTCTGACAGAGAAAAGAATCTGCTCCACTTCCTTGAGAAGATGGAGCTGTGGGAAACTGTACCAAAAACTTTGCTAAAGTCAATATATATCATGTCCACCGCTTTCCCATATCCACAGAGCTAGTTTTCTCATCAGAGAAGGCAATCAGTTGGTCAGGCATGACTTGCCCTTGGTCAATACATGTTGATTGTTCCTGATCACCTTCCTCTCCCTCCAAGAGCTTCAAAATGGTTTCCTTGAGGACCTGCTCCATGATTTTTCCAAGGACTAAGGTAAAGCTGACTGGTCTGTAGTTCCTCAGGTTCTCCTTCTTTTTTTTTTACAGATGGGAACTATATTTGCCTTTTTCCAATCATCCAGGACCTCCCCTGATCGCCACAAGTTTTCAAAGATAATGGCCAATGGCTCTGCAATCACATCTGCCAATTCCCTCAGCACCCTCAGATGCATTAGATCTGGACGCATGGACTTGTGCATCTCCATCTTTTCTAAATAATCCTTAACCTGTTCTTTCACACTGATGGGGCACACCCCAACTGTCCTATATTTTGAAAGGGACGTCCCTATCTCTCCCGCATGCCCAGTATCCAAATAAGCAGCACTGGACTAGATAAAAATATGTTTTCAGGCTATGTCAGTCAAATGATCATACAACTTTTGTAAGTCTCCTATACTAGGGTGGCTGGCCCACTACATTTTTATCCTGTTTTCGTTTAAATAGAAAAATTATAGCCAGAGTTCATAAAGAAGTAATGCAATATTTGACAACAGAAGACTCTCCCACTTTCACTCCCTTCATTTCTGCGGTTCAAGAGATTTCCCTAGTCTAAAAATACCAGCAGGAGCCAGCAAGTAACAGAACAGCTTTAAGTACTATACGGTCATGAGAAATATTTGTAACACACTTCAGTAAAGCTTTAAAATGTCACATAAGATAATGAGACAGAGCCACTGATAGTCTGGTTAAGGCATAGCCATAGAACTCCAAAGCATTTGATGAAAATCCTAGCCTCACTGAAGTCAGTGATAACTCCTATTGACTTCAACATGACCAGCATTTCATTCCTTATAAGTCAGTTTCATAGCTTCCCCTTTATGGTTAAGCAAAGTGAATTTCCCCTACTTCAATATGTATTTCTCTTCCCTGTTGCTGTATGAAAAACATTTTAAAATTTAAAAAAAAATCCATAACTAGCCAAGGCAGTCAAGGGTAGTTGTAGTAACTGAAATTCACTTTTTGAAATTGATTAGACATCAAGTTGACATAATCTTTTGATATACGATAGATAAACAGAGGACCTGTTTCTACAGCTGTCAATCCCACATCTTTCAGGAACAAATGGATAACTCACAAAAAGGTTTTCATTTAAAAAAAATGCACCACATGATTGGATGAGGTGTATCCTTTATTCCTCATTCAACGAACAAAAACTGCTACAGACATGCGGAAAAAAAAGCTTCAGGCACTAAAAATCAGAAACATCTAATGCACTTCTATAACTGCATGACAGGCTGCATTCTGCCAAAACCAAAACAAACCCACTGCTGTAAAATAGGTATTAATAACTAAGAAAAAATGACCTCTTATGAAACTACACATAAACACATTCGTACAGTCAACTATTCACATTTTGCAAATATTTCTCAAAATCAGATACTAAGACTGATACACAGACACTAAAATTACATCCCATGTTGGAATTCCGTGTTTTTGTTCACTCAACAACCTAACTGCATTAACCTTGCTTATGAGCTATGCCCCCTATCCATCACATCACTGACACGTGAAAGCTATGCCTCAATTCAATAGCAGATTGCTAACTTCTGACTTAGAAAAAAAGAGGCTTCCAATATACCACTACAACTACTGAGGAGAATTAGACCCTGATGCTGTATTAAAATACAACGAAAGAGGGAACAGATAGGAACCCTGAGAAAAACCTGCCTCTCACTCTCATGTCGCTAGAAGAAAGGACTGCAACAGCACTTTTTCCACCAGCCTGGTTTTAGATCCCAGATTTTATATATTTCTTTTATCTACTAGTAACCCAGTTTTCTACTCTGCTGCTATTTTACTCAATTGCTGACTACCCACTTTGGCGGACACTCTCCTAGTCATCAGTGTCCACAGTTTGTCAGGCACTCTTGATCCCATCCTCTGCTCAATCCCTATCAACACATGAAAACCCATCACTTGTGTGTAGCGGTAGTAGTATAGTAACAAGTTGGTTCATATGACTGGGATACAGGGAGACTTGTAGTGCTAGCCTGCATCTGGAAAAAAAGGGCTGATAGTTATACAAAACACAAGGACCCCATGCTCTTTTCTTGCCATCTACCTATTTTGTTTCCTAACTGGAAGCCACCTACCAATGCAGATAGGCCTGCTCAGAATTTTACCCCTCCTTTTGCACACAGAATTAAACAACAGCAACTACACCTCTGGTGTTTTTAGGATAGCCTTCAACAAGATATCTCCTCAATGTACTGACAGTTGAGCAGCGGCAGCATCAAGGTACTGATGGATCTTTGGTGTGATGCTTCCAGGATCCACAGTTTAGGGAGCAAGAATTGAAATACCAAGCTGTATGAGGACATTTTAAATAAGATGGCTGAGCAGGAAATCCATTGAATGGAACTTCAGTGCCAGGAGAAAAATCAGAGGAATTAAGATGCTCTAACTGGAAGGTAAAAGTAATATAACTCCCAGTCTAATAATATTCCAAGAACATGCTTAAACTATTATTAGATAGATCTCTTAGCAGTGCCCCAACTATGAACCCTGATTTCACACTGCAGAGTCAGGATGAGGGGTTGCAAGCCACTCATGGTTGTTCTATGTTTATGTATGAAGCCACTAGCTCATTTCTGTATGTTGAAATTTTGGTCCTCTCTTATGGAATGATGCAGGGGAATTTTCATTCAACAGAAACTCCAATCAGCCAGGTTTCTGGACAAGGCTAACTCCTCCTCCCATCCCGGTAGCTCACTGGTCCCCTCCAGTTATTAATCTGCTCATCAGTTGATAACAAAAATTTCCATGGCACAGATGGATGGAGCTGTTCTCTTTTCCAGTCAGGGATCTTCAATAAGTTCACATCAGCCTACTACTCTAACCTAAAATCATGTTAAAATCATCACCAGTACTGTTCTGCTTCTCCTCTTTCCAGATCCAGAAGAGAGAGAGAGATCGCTTGCCATTTGTGGTTGAGAAGAAGCAGCAGGCTGCAAATGGTGAAACGTAAGAATGAAATGGAATGGAAAGAGAAGTGAGATAGAAGTCGTATTTTTGCTTTGCAGTCTCATTGCTTTCCAACGACCTCAATACAAAGGGAAGGAAGGCATCCTCTGAGGGGGGTCACTAATGGTGAGCCAGAGTCTGCTGGATCTTCACAGAAAATAGAAAAGGAGTGAGGACAACCTCTTGTAGGACACACAAAGGAGTTTAACAGCGGGCCAGTCTGGGAAATGAGGGGAACAGAAAATTTCTTATTGATAATTTCTTTTCCACTAGAAGCATCTCCCACAAGTCTTGACATTTGGGCTGCTCTCTACAGCTCACGGAGGCTATTACAGTTTTGGAGCTGCATGGTCTGGCCACATCCCCTCAGCTTCTGCTTACTACCAAATAAATTATTCCCAAGCTGTAAAATTTTCATATCATTACCAAATATCTCAGAGATAATGAAATACCTATGTATGTTAGATTAAAGGCAACTGTCACATGGTAACGATTCCACTTAATATCTGATCTTTGACTCATGAGCCATCCAGAGTGGGTAGAATTGTGGGAAATGCTACTAACAGAAAAAAAATGATCAGTAAGAAATTTTCCATTCAGCAGCACAGCATCTCCCATAATTGTTGTCATCTGTTGTCATTCTGATTTGCATGCTTCCTAAACAGGACTTTGAAATAAACCTAAATTGATTTTTGCATAAAAAAGTGGGGAAAGCTATGTATGAAGACATCATTTTCCAGGGGAAAAAAACTGGGCTGTATTTAGTAAACAGAGTGGTAGCATGCACCATGAATGATCTGTCTCAAGTCATCAACCCGCTGCGCTCCTCAGTCAACAAAGAAGGTGGAGACTGAAGTGGATGCTCAATACCTCTTTTTTCAGTTTTCTGAGAGGGAAATACAACAGAATTTTCCATTTCTAAAGTGTTGCTTTTAACTTCCTTCCATTTTTTTATTTCTAGAGTGGTTAGCACTGCAGTTTTGAACACCTGTACAGAACTATAAAAGTACAGCGTGTTGTCCCCAGAGGGCAGTCAGTTGTGTCCTGCTCTAGAAGTAACCACGTGGAGTTAACCTGGAGCAAGTCATTTCTGTCTTGCTCCCATTTTTATTCATTAACTGTTACTTTTTAGCACTATGACAGATTTTCTTGTCCTTTGACTCTTTGAGGAATGTTATAATAAGATAATGAGTCTGGCAGTATGTCCTGAAGACAATAACAGCAGTCTGTTCCAGAAGTATGCAGTTAAGAAGACTCTACTATCCGCTCGCTTGAGTCTCATGTCCCAACCTGAAACCAAGTAGCAGGACTTTCTACCACTTGTTGAGGGCGAGGGACCCCAGTAGGCCAGCCTGTATTCCATCTGGGTGCCACAGCCCACCAGGGTTATCAGCTGGCAGCCCCTTCATGGAGTCGTGAGCAGTCATGTATTTGGCACAGGACACCCCTCTCCTCGATACCTGGGAGTGGGCCCATTTTCCAAGCAATCATAGGATAGCCTGTATTCTTTAAGCAGCAAGCCTGCTGTTGTACTTGCTGAAACCCAGAAGCAGGCTAACTAAAAAAGTGCCAATACAGAATTATATTGGCCCTTGTCAAGCTCCACAAAAAGTCTACTGCATACACTCTTTCTACTTCCCAGTACTAGAAACAAATCATCACATACATTTTTTGTTAAATACTTAAGTTGATTTTAAATTTGGCTTACAATAATATAACCTGGTTCTCGTAATTCAAACACACTGATTCAAATATTCAGACACCTGATTAGGATAAGATTCACACACCCTACCCCACCTCCAATAATTGGGACTATAAGACAGCAACTATAAAAGTCATCAAGACACAACTATTCACACTCATTTAGGCTCATTATTAATATAAAAGCACACAACCAAATTTCAGAATTTACATTAGAAATGGAATATGGATAGAACGATTACTTTCACAGAATGCAATTGCCTAAATGGACCTATTAACAACAGATACTAAAAAGGGAAAACTGCAACTCCTAACTGGCCATAAAACCAGGGAGTAAGAGGCAATGCAGTGCTCAAACATACTGGGCTAGATCCTCCACCAGAGTATACACACATCGCGTCTTGCGCAAGGGTTCCATTCAGCAGTTACCGCGTAAAGAGGAAACCGTGTATAGCCGAAACCCATTAAGTTCAATGGCGGGCGAAATCGCCAGCCCTACAGAAAGTTTTTACATTTTTATTTTTTTCGCCGACCACGTAAAGTGGAAATCACGCATGTTAAATGCACCTAAGACGCGACATGCCTGTATAAGCAAATAAGCACAGTTCCACTGAACTCAAAAATTTGTAAAGTATTTGAAAAAGTATTTCAGTTATTTACTTCCTAAACATGATTAAAAAAAGAAATTTAATATTGCTTGAGAAGATGCTCAGAGACCCTAACTTGGCATTTCCTATTTTTTTAATATTTGAATTTGCAGTTACACATTCTAGAAGGGTATGGGAAGCAATGGGTTCTGTTGTACAATCAAGGACCTTAATTCTACTGTAACAAAGTTTTTTGTGAACAATAATATTTCACATACAGTGCATACATATTTGTTATTGATTTATTGTTCTAATTTTATGTTACTAAGTACCTTTTACAATAGTGAAGAGGTGGGAAGGGGCAAAATAGTCTGATTTTTTTAAATATTCAGCCAGTAAAATTTAAATATACCACACTAATGACAATTGTCTGTTTTCCTATCCTTGTCAAGAGTAAGCATTTACCATCCAACTAAACTATATTTTGTGAGAGAGTTAAATATCCACCTCAGTAGTATAACCTAAGAAGGAAAGTTCCAATATTCTGTTCTTCCTAGTCATTTGCCTTCCAGCAATCTTCACTGTAATTATTTGTATAAATTAATTTATAAATGAGGTAGCATATAACAGCTTTATTATACCATACTAAACACTGTACAAACACTTAGAAAGAGACAGTATAAGCCCCAAAGATCCTAAAATCCAACCTCTGATCCTACAACTTTTAACTACAGAACACTACTCACATAAGAACATATAATCTAAGCACAATCTTGTGTGGGCCAAACTGATTCCACGTATTTTTAAAAGATTTAAAGTCACCTATGCTGATTTATATTTTAAGTTCAATTTGTTTCATATGTATTTAGACAGATGATACCATACATAGAAACAACCTATTTACACACTTCCGTAAACTAAAATGATGTAAACATGATGTCAAAATGCTAATGAACTGGCCATTAGTATATTGTAACAAAGCAGGCTGCAGGCCTTATGAAATACTTTGGTGGGCCGTGTACAGCCTGCATGCATAAGTTGGGCCCCTGATGGTAGTCTGTCCTCCTAGATATCACAGGCCATTAAATTTGAGTAGAATAACTTGGATTAGATTAATAACTCATTTACAGCTGCTGTGAATAGGTCTCTTTCAGTTAGATTTATACCTTCCATCTCTAGCATAGAAATACCCTGAGTTGTGTGCCACAGGCACAGAAGAGAAGAGACCAAGGTGCCATGAATGCCTGAGGCTCCTGCAATGGCAAGGAACTGAGTAGGCAAGATATCCTCACATGATCCTACCTGGTAATACACTCCCCATGCTGAAGAGGAAGGTGAAAAACCCTCAATGTCCCTGTCAATTTGACCTGGGAGAAAAACTCCATCTTGACACCAAATTTGGTGATCAATTTGACCTGAGCATAGGATCAAGACATGCTAGCATAACATCTGAGAAAGATTTTTTATTTTTTTTTTAAACTGCCTGAGAGCAGTGGTCTTCCCCATGTAATGTCTGTTCCATTCCTGGCCATCCCTGATGCCTCAGAGGAAGGCAAAATAACCCAGAACACATCTGGTCAACTGTGCATTGGAAGGGGAAAAAAATGTTTCCTGATTCCTATAGGATGTGTCAAATGCATTGCCTCATTTTAGTGACCAATGTAAACTGAGCATTCAGTAACTTATAAAAGGAAGAGAGGCACCATCAGAGTGAAATTAACAAGATTCTGGTTAGTTTCCTTACTATTCAGAACCTCCTGGGCAACAGAGAAACTGGCACAAATCACATCAATTTAATTCTACTCCTGGGTAAAGCTATTAAATGAAGTACGGGTAGGGGTAGGGCAGGGACAAGATGGATCCCACCCTCTCGGCAAAAAAGCTGCAATAGTGGGCAAAGTATGAGAAAGCATCCTCTCTTCCCATTTCCACCAACATGAGGATGAAGAAAGAGCTCCTTCTCACTTCTGCCAGACAGAAGGATGCAGCCTTTAGATCTATCATATAGCTACCTGCCAGAAGCGGTTATGGAAAATGAAACTGCTGAAAAGAACCAGAGCAGAGCACTCAATTAATAACACAAAGTCTCCCCTGAGAAGCCTCTTTCCCCTGTTTCAATCCCCATGTGCCACTCAAGCAGTAGACAGAGCTGAAAAGGCACTGCAAGGAATTTCCCCAGTGTAGGCATTGCTCAGAATCACCATAAACTCTGCACAGCTCCCCCATCTCCACAAAGCCTAGGAGAAGGAATGCATTGGAGCATTTCCATAGTGAAAACTGCTATGAAAATTCTGAACTCCTGCAACAGCCCAGAAAGAAGTTGGCACAAAAAGGTGCTTTACTTTAAAGCCACCTTTGCCCCCTCTTGGAGGTGCAACACAGAATCTGTGCCCTAAAGTCTTTCCATCGCAGAAAGTGGTTCACAAAATAGTTAATGGCCACAGCTTTGTGCATAATTTTTATTTTCTTCCTTCTAACATTCAAAATATGACAAGTTCCTCTGAGCAAACCTAAAATACTTTAAGAGCTCTAGCTACTCATTAATGGGCATCAACATTATATTTATAGAGAAAATTACATAAGAGGTTCTGTCCAGTGATAGCAGCATAGGTGGTAGTTTATAACCCACAAGGACAAGAGAAGAGAGGTCAACCTAATCTCAGTATTCCCAAACTACATACTTATAGTGACAATCTGTTTGAAATTAGTCCACTTTTGTCATTTGTGGTTATGATTTTGTTTTAGAGCAAAAGGCATTAGTCTCCATGTTTTATTTTTGCAAACTACAATTACAGTGCAGCCCAAAGCAAAGCCGTTCCCCAATTTCTTTTCACTGCCCCCTACATGCAAGTTTTAAAGCTAATTCTTTCATGTCTGTGAGGATTTTATAGAACAGGAAGTAGAAAATTACTGAAAATTTAATTTGTTACTTTATAGTGATAAAAGCTAGTAAAAAATTGTCAACAGTTTGAACTGTTGTGAGGTTTCTCCCCTCATCCCACCTTTACTTTTTAATATTTATTTTATGTTAATTGATGGGAAAAAAATTCAGAAGAATATAAAAGGAACCCAGTCCTTACTAAGAAAAAACTCCCACTGACTTCAAAGTGAGTTTAGCCCAAATATGAAATGGTGCTCCAAGTATATTAATAAGATTAGAGATTCATCGCAAAAATATTTCTCGTGCAAACCACAAAAAAGAAGCACCTCTTCAAATTTCACATTTAGAATGTTCTATGCATATGGAATGACTCTTCACAAAAAGTGTCAAACTGCTTCCAGTAATCCTTTTCCCACTTTAATTTAAAATAGTCAGAACACAATGGACTTATCAGTAGCACTGGGTTGGGAATTTTCTGATGAATCAGGGTTTCATTGGAAAACATTGATTTCTCAAACCAGAAATGGTCCAAGATATAAAGAGGGCGGACTCGACAAACTTCCAATGAACCACAGACAGGTCTCCGACAAAACCCTGGTCTCCTGCCAACTCACCTGACAGATTGCTGGGGTAACCCTGAAATGCAGACTGTCCAGGGACAGGGTCCCCAGGTGTTCCAGGTTCCAGCTCCACAGCAAGGAAGCCAAATGCCCATCAGAATAAAACTAAATTTCAAAATTTACTGCAAATTGGGAATTCCAAGTTTCACTCAGCTCTACCTATTAACTTCTTCAAGCAACTTTTTTTTAAAAAAGTCTGTGAATATGTAGAAACTAGTGATGGGCTCAAGCCTCCTCATTTAGATCTTAACTTCTCAGAAGTTTAGGCATGTTCACAGTTTTGGTTCAGGCCCATCTCCAAAAAGTAAAAAAATAAAATAAATCTGTCTTATTGTAAGTGAATGAAATAGGTAAGAGCACAATTCAAAGTCTTTTCATTAGTTAAAATTATAAAGAATTCTTCCAAATGAAGCAAAATTGAAGTAATTCTGATCTAAACTTTGACTCTCCAGATTTTCCAGCAATTAAAGACTTTTGCAGCTTAAGTGCTATGTCACATTCAGAATTACTAGCTGTAAGTTTTTTAATTTATGCAATACCTACAGTTTGTTAAAACTAAATTAAGTGCATTAAATATGCTTCAGTAAAACTACTAGAAGCCAATACAACACAAGAAGTTTCAAAACTTCGCTAAAGTAATCAGGGCTCCCTATAGTCTGCTTTCAGCCATAAAACTGGAGTTTACATTCACACACTAAACAAACAAACTTACTTTCAGGGCGTTTCCTGTGTTACTAATAAGTTCCATCTTCTCTCCTTTAAGATCTAAATTTAACCAAGACTAACATTTAATCAATTAAAAAAAAAGCCCTACAACAGCAACACAAACATCCCATCTTACTGGCTACCCTGTTCTGTTTGCAATTTATTACATTTATGCCCCTGTACGAGATTCAATAAATAGCAAGGTTACTCCATCACCAACCAATTTTGTCTGATGTTGTGTTTTATATACCAGTATGTGCCACTAATACCGGCATTCACTTTGTTTAATTATACATGTAAGAATGAATGAATGAAGTCTGCAGAAGAAAGTGAGAAGTGCAAGCAAAACCTGAGTCACCACGATGTGCATAAAAGTACCAACTGAGCTACAAGAGTAGATCCACTTACTTAAAGCGGAGGGGGTTGGGGGGTGAAGAACCCTCCTTACAAGGTCTTCAGATTTTGTTATACTTTCACTTAGAATTTTAAAATGTTGATGTATTTTTCCACACTATTAGTTTAATTCTGCTGCTTTCCATAAAAACCTATTTTAAAGTAAATGGCAACATTCCTTATAAATCATTCTCCTCCATTTCAAAATTGTAACTTTTAGAGATCTATCATAATGCCGTACACACAATAAAAGAACCATAACAACCTGCACACATGCACCCTAACTTAAGTTAAAGACATTCACAGTGGAAGTCAGAACTACTCATTTTACCCTTTTGTGGTCAGATTATTGCAATATTAGTGTGCTCAGTGTGGAGTAAACACAAATACACATACTATCATTGTCCCAAGGTGCTTATGATTTTAAAATCAGACAGGTAGTCATGTTAGTCTGGATCTGCAGAAGAGACAAAGAGTTATGATTTATGGGGCTGGAGGAGCAGGCCCTTAACACATGAGTAGCCCCTATTCATTCCAGTAATTTCTACTGACTCAATAGCAGTACTGCTGACATGATAATCAAAACTCATAGTCAAGTAGATATCACTTATTCATTCTTATGTTGTACACTTTTCTTTGGCAGATTACACTAATGGTCTTTGTGGAGGAAGTGCTTGAAAACAAAAAAAGATGTAAATGAAAAAATGCTTGGGACACCAGTCAGAAAGCAACATATATACTAAAGGCCAAATTCAGAACTAACATAATTCCACTGACTCCAGAGTCGAATTTGGTCCTAGGAAACGTGCAACATAGAATCAGAGTTACATAATTTACCAGTTCCAGCTTTTAAAGAAACACAAAACAGTGGAGGGGAAAGAGGGGAGGCAACAAACCCAGACTTTATTGTAATTTTGTACCCATTGTGGTTCTATGCAACACCAAAGATTACTAGAATTGAAAATTACATTTAAAAGGTCCCTATTTTCCCTTTTTACTTTCTTATTTTCACCTATTGTTTGTATGACAATGGGGCTTAGAAACCCCAGTCACAGACCAGGATTCCATTCTGTTAGTCACTGTACAAACACAAAATGATGAGAGTCCCTGACCTCAAGAGTTATAGTCTTGGCAGGGATTATCTAAGGAGCCTAAAAGAGTGTTCATTGAGAGCAGGGAGCCTAACTTCCTTATATTCCTTTGATAAAATCTTAATTTTACATATTTGACACCCCTTTGGATAGTCACTCTCTCCCTTGCTGGAGGGAAAAAACTAAATGTAAAAGCTCTTCTGAACACCAGCAGGTAAGCAGAGAACAATTTTTTTAAAGGAATTTTTAATAAAGACGTTCAGGACACTATTTAAAGAATACAAAAATCCATTTTCTGATAAAGCAGTTAGCTGATTGCTAAAGGTTAGTTTATGGTGTCCCTTTAATGAAATCACCTAGTTTTCCAACGCTAGCGCTACCTCCACTGGTGTCATACTTCCAAAAGACTTTAGGTATTAAGCATGTCTTTTAAAAGTTTAATAAACAAAGAGTTACCTTGTATAAATGTACAGCAATTGGCTAAACCATATCAGAATTTTATTTTATTCTGATAGCTAAAAAAAAAAAAAGTGCCGATGTCATACCATCAAATCAAGTTGTATAAATGTACACTAAGATAAGATGGATAAATTTCCTAGTTTAAGATGTAAAAGTAACAAGCAATTGTGTTAGTCCAATGAAAAGGATTTTTTTTAAAAAAAGTTTAAAAGCCCACAATATGTGTATCCTCTGATCAGTGGAACAACCCGAAATACATTAAAAGCAGATTTTTCAGGATCAGTCTCTTTATGAAGCCAGTGGACAGAAAAGCAACAGGCAAGATGTTAGTTTAGGTGTTGCTATAAAATTCAAAAATGAAGAGATCAAGGGGAAAAGATGGTATTTTGCTGGATTATTGGACTCAAGGTAATCTGGGTTCTACTTTAGATTCTGCCACAGACTGTGTGACCGTGGGCAAGTCACTCAGCCTATGTCCCGTGATTTCATCCAATGTAAGTTAAGAATGTCGAAAAAGGGTGCTGGGAGACTTAAATTATTGATGTTGACAGAGCATTTTGAGATCTTTGGATGCATGTTTCAGCACTACACAAGCATGATTATGTTATATTATAGCCAGGTACAAGTGTTGGAGGGTCTCCTTACAACATTGATCTGATTTACAGTGATAAAAGGCTCAATCAATCATGTTAAAAAAACAAAAGTGAAAGAGCAATAAAAACAATATCAAAAAAAAGAGTAGGCACCTTAAAGTTAATTAGCCAATGTGACAGAATGTGTCAATTATTGCGCATATTAGGAAACTGATGTCTCTATCTACCTCCCTTCTTTAGGAGAGGGGATGAAATGACATCAGCGTTTACAATTCCTTGTACGCAGATAGTTTTTTAAATCCCCCATTTCAAAAAGAGTAGTTAAATAAAAAATTAAATGATCTGAGAATTATCCACCTGTTGGTGTGATTTAGTCCTTGTTTCACATCATTCCTTTTCCTCATCCACACTCTAGTGCTTTGGTAAGCCCCAATGACTACTTTGAAGTGTCTATAATCTGAAGCATGACAATGCCTCCTGCATCTGTACACTACTTTAAATACAAAAAGCTACATTTGTTAGGTAAAAGCCTATATATTTCTATAACTAATGACTATCGTGTACAGGATAAATAGCTTGCCAACTTTCATGTTAAGGCAAAAGAACTCAGAGCAATAAAAAACAAAAAAAAACAAACAAACAAAAAAAATACATCCTTCCCCCCCAACAACCAATCCATCCATTATCTATTTTGGTTTTTTGAGAGGGGTGGGGCACGCTCTCGTAATTAACATTTGAAAGGACCTTCCCTCTCATTTTCTAGAAGAAAAAACAGTGTCAGACAGACTTTGAAGAAAACCTGTAGAGCAAAATTAGGTGTTTAGAATACTACCACTGACATAAACTTGAACCTCCAGCAGTGCTAACAGGGGTCACAAGAGGCCACGATCATATTCTTACAGAGACGTGAGTTTGAAGAGTTTTTGATTAATATTTTATTGCCAAGTATTAAATCCTAATAATATGAAACTCTATTAAAGAAAAAGTGAACAGTTCAGTTAAGATTGCTCAGATGTCTTTAAAAAAAATACCCTCAGATCACAAAGTTGCCATGGCACCAACTTACAAGACTGTGGTTGAAGAGACAAAATGTCTCTTTATACAGGCTGTTATGGGAAGCTGAGCAAGCTTGGCTATGAACCAAATATGTTTGGGCTTTAGTGTGGACATAATTTATCATCATTTGGACATTCCAGTGGTTAGCTAAACCAAGAAAGCTGGACAGCTCGTCCATCACAGCATTCAGATAAACAAACCTCATATACATTGTCATATCTGTATGTTTACACTGACAACCCAAAGCTTATTCACATTTATTCACTTGCTTTCCTAGCATAATTTAATAATGACACTATTTCCCATCACCTATTGTCAAATCACAACAATTAAGAATTCTCTGAATAGGTTCATTTTTGGCAGTCATGTATCAGAAAATACACTGGGAGGAAATTCTGAAGGATGTAAGATACCACATTTATTTCCCTTATTTCCAGATACTTTTAAAATTAAAGCCATCAGGATATGTTTAAAGACAATAACTACCAAAAATTTTGGCTGAAGTAGGAACTTTAAAAACAACTGACTTGTAACATGATTACCCAGTTTAAGGCCTGGTCTTCAATAGGGGCGGGGATCGATTGCAGATACGCAACTTCAGCTACATGAATCACATAGCTGAAGCCTGCGTATCTGCAGCCGATTTACCTGCCGTCCTCACGGCGGTGGCAGTCGACGGCGCGCTCTACCGTCGACTCCAGCTTACGCCTCCGGTCACGCTGGAGTTACAGAGTCGACGGGGGCAGCGCTGGCGATCGATTTCTCGCGTCTTGACGAGACGCGATAAATTGATCGCCATAAGATCGATCCCTCCCGCTGTAGTGAAGACAAGCCCTAAGACACTTTAAATACTCTAGATGAGTTAAGGACTCAAATACAATAAATGAGCACCTTCCTGTCACTTGCAAATTCTTTCACTCCTACCAATCATACAAGTCTTGTGTAAAAAGAAATTTCAGCTTTCCCAGTAGCAAAGCAGGAGCACACTTGCTTTGCCAACCAGAATAGTTAGTTTCCAACATGGACTACAAAAGCGTCACTTTGGCAGAAGCCACATGACAGAAACAAAATCAGTATCAAAAACTAGACGATCCAGACTCCTCTCTTCCTAGCCCTCTCCCCACAGAAGTATGACCTTTCAGCTGTATTCTATTTCCAAGTACACTTATTCACATATAACTCAGATTTCCCTCCATACACCACACAGAGAATTAAAATTTTATTAAAAACTAATGTTTGAAATGAAAATATACATAAGTTAAGCAGTAAGGCACTGGACATCTGTGGTCAGGCTGGGGTTATGGGCGATTGGAACAGTCTTTCTATGCCAGTTACTGACACCAGAAGTGTTAAGTCATTACAATGGAGGATACAGAAAATTATGTGAAGTACGCTTTAAAGAAACAAATCCAGTATGATTTCCTATTGTTTTGGTTTCATGCCACGCCTTTCATGGCAGATTATGTTGAGAGCCACAAATGCAGAGTAACTCATCAGCTAACATATCTTTTTAGTTAGGATGAGATGATGAGACGTGGATTCACAAATTCAGGCAACAAAGCCACTTTGATAGTATCATCTCTTAATGCAGAAAAAGTGAATCACTGAAAGTCCTGCCTTCTCCTGCATGCTGCCATGAAATGCTTCATACCCTCCTTTGGGGTAGCTCTGTTTATCTTTTGACAATAGGACAAGATCACAGCATTTCGTGACATGGTGGCATATACCCATTTTTTATATGTGTCTTCAATTGCTGTATATACTTGATGAAACAAATGCAAAGCAATTTTGTAAGCTGCTTAACTCCCTTCCCTCAAATATCAATTAAAAACAGGGAAAGCATCATCAAATCAAGTTTTCTGATTTCAGAATAGTTTCCAGGCTAAGCAGAAAGTAGATTTTATTTATTTTCATGGAACCCTCCACTCCCAGAAACATCAGAAAAATCCTGAACTAAAAGACAGGGGTAGGCCCCGTCCTTCTGAGTAAAATCCATGGACACGGTGATTTTATAAAAGCTGCACAAATAGGACCCCATAGCTTTCACTTTGGAAAGGGACAGAGCTGCCTAACATCACTGTTCCCTGATTGCACCACATGCGACTCCAAGTGTCAGCCCCGACTCAGGCTCCCCCACCTCTCTCAAAAAACAGGATAAAAGTACCAGTCCCGGCCCCCCACTAGTGCGACGTCCAGGGGTCTCCCCAACCTATCCTCTACCGTGATACTTCATCCACGTGCCAGCCACCCCACCGCCCCCCATACTAAGTCCACCCGCCAGCCCGTCTCCCCCCTTCGATACCGGGTCCATCCACCAACTCCTATCCCAAGGGCGGGGGCCAGCTCCTGCGCACCCCCGCCCTCTTCTTCCCCATACCGCGCCCAGGTGACAGCCCTCGCCCGCCCCCATACCGTGCCCTGAGGCCCCAGACCACTCGCCCATATCGCACCCAGGTGCCGTCCAGCCCAGGACCGGCCGCGTGCCCGGCGCCCCCGAACCGTGCCCCGGCGCCAGCCCCAGGCCCGTGCCCGGTCCGAGCTCGGCGCCTCCACCGCACGTCACCTCTTCGCAGAGCGCCAGCAGCCCCCGCAGGGTTCCTCGTCCCGCTCCCCCGCCCCGGGCCGGCTCCCCAGGCGGGGCAGGAAGCGGCGGCGCTGGGCTCAGCGCCTCAGACATGCCCGGGCACATTCCCAGCCCGAAACTTTCACGCGCACTTCCCAGCCCCTCGGCGGCGGGGGGCACCGCTCGGGCGGCGGCGGGGGCACTCACCTCCCTTCCCGCGGGGTCCGGCTCCTCAGCCCCGCTACCGCTCCGGGCGCCTCCGCCTGGCCCTCGGCGCGTCCCGAGCGGGGCTCCGCCGCAGGCAGCCAGCGGGATGAGCTCATTGGAAGCGGGCGGCAACAACAACCGCCGCCTTACGCAGTCTCCCTACGGCCGCCTCCCTCCCCGAACGGACAGACTCCTGCTGGGGGAGGGGACTGAGCTCCTGAATAGCACCCAGCTTACGCCAAGTACGCCCGATGCTCTGCCTTCCAGCCTGCCACGTCCGGTCCGGGGCTGGACTGGGCCCGTGGGGTCCCTGAGCAGACCCCTCCTCCCCTCCGCGGGGCTCCGTCTGCAAACAGAGTCCTGCCCTCACAGTCCAAAGTTACTACTGTTTGGAAAGAGGCAACCCACAAGGGAGCGATTAGCAGCGCTAGCGGGAGGAGAGGGGGACTCAGCCAGGCTGGTTTTGCTGCAGCGAGGGGTCCCAGCTAGGGTTTGCCTTGCCCGCCCTCCTATCCTTAACATCAACAATGCAAAACAGAAGCCACATTTAAATGAATAAGGCAAACCGACGGGATCACCCAGGGAAAATATCCTTTGCACGTGCGTTGCTCGCTGCTGTTCATTTGTGAGTTATGGTGTTGTTGCCTTCTCTCAGTGTTCCAGGTTATGAACTTGTATATGATGCTTATTCTAATTATATGTTCTTAACTTTTCTACACTGCATGTTCTTGTTAAGGTGTGTGTTGTATGTGTGTTCTAACTGGTGTGTGCACGCTGGTGTTCACTGCTGTCATATGTCACGCCTTATCAGTGCTATACAGTACTACACAACAGCCAGATACTTTGGATAGTGCAGGTTACAACAAAAAAATTTAATGTCTCAGTGAAATACAGTGCAAAAATTCTTCATTATTAGAGGATAAAACTTCACCACATTTTGCATGGCATGTTGTTCTTCAAAATGGCATTCTCTGCTAGCATGACCTCACATGCACCACAGTAGAGAAGTCAAGCAGTATGGAGCAAAATGGCATCCTCTGCACACTAAGGATCATCATAACCTCATCGCCTCATACTGCAACACCATTTGGGGTCACAGCCCACAGTTTGGGAACCACAGTGGTACCCTGAACACTGAAGAAGGTGGGTTTGACCTACCATGTACTATTAAAGTTGGCAGAGGTAGTGATGACCTATAGCTAAGATTGCCCAACACTTTATTTTCACTGCACAGAATGAACTGGGGTCATGTAGTTATTGAGGTTGTTGTCCGTTCCACTTGCATCATTTGTTGCAGAAGTTGGAAGAAGGTGTGTAGCGAATAAGACAGAGAGCTGAAGGAAGAGAAAGGATGATCCAGAGACTGGATTTGTAGAGAGTTAGCAGGGCTGGGAATGTGTGTGTGAAAGTTGAATGCCATGCTGGAGAACTGGATTTTATCCTTACCTGCGCTGCAAAGTTCCTGTGTGCTGCTGAGCAAGTTGCATGAACCAGATATTCCACAAATGGCCACTAACTGTGTGTTCCTCATTTTCTGCCCACCTTGAAACTCCTGGTCTAATTTGCAGAAGTACTCAACCCTCACAACTGCAATTGAGGTTAAGGGGGGAGCACTATTCTGAACACACTGATGCACGGATGTATTTGAGGATAGCCTAAAACAGTCTGAGTGCATGGTATGAATTGCCACAATAATTCTAGTGGGGTTTTAACTGAAACATAAGCTATATCTTTGTTGCAAAAATAGGTGTGTTTTTACATTGGAATAGGTATTTTGAAGTAAAATCCTTGTGTAAACAAGGCACAGGTAGCTTTTACCTCGATGTAACAAGTAGAGGCCAACTCTGTGCCCCATCTGTGGGCTTCTTTAAACAAGATAAACATTACAGTGCCTTATCTGCACTAGGGTTTTACTTCCAGATGGCTATCTTATGTTAGATCTTGATGTAAAACGTCTTGTTTGTGCAATGAAGACATAATGTTAGTGGTGGCAATTTAAATGTCATCATTAGCATTTCATAGCTGATAACTTTAGCAGAAACATTCATCTAATGTTCTAATCCCACGTTCCCAAACTGCCTCCCACACCTCCGCAGGTACCACAAACCCCAACTATCCCCTGCCTGGATATCAATTTCACCCCACGCAGTTCCTACTATTAGTATGCTATAATTCATTATGAATAAAAAAATTTGATGCACTTTAAAAATGTGGGAACAGAGGAAAATAAACTGAATTTAATATAACAAATAGGGGATTCCTGTGCAGACTGAATTATTTATTTTCACATTTAATTAATAAAAAAACCTACATTTTTAATCTTAATGAAGCTGCTGAATAATCACTAGGGTGCCAAAACATCTGGTGTGCCGTGGAGTACACAGAGTCTTTCCACAATACTATTAAGAGGTATAGGATAGAGCTCATGGATGTAAGAACATAAGAATGGCCATTCTAGGTCAAACCAAAGGTTCATCCAGCCCAGTATCCTGTCTACCAACAGTGGCCAATGCCAGATGCCCCAGAGTGAGTGAACCTAACAGGTAATAAGAACAGGAGTACTTGTGGCACCTTAAAGACTAACAAATGTATTTCAGCATATGCTTTCGTAGGCTATAACCCACTTCATCGGGTGCACAGAATGGAACAGGTAATGATCAAGTGATCTCTCTCCTGCTATCTCTCACAAACAGAGACTAGGGACACCATTCCTTACCCATCCTGACTAATAGCCATTAATGGACTTAACCTCCATGAATTTATCCAGTTCTCTTAAACCCTGTTATAGTCCTAGCCTTCATAACCTCCTCAGACAAGGAGTTCCACAGGTTGACTGTGCGCTGTGTGAAGAACTTATTTTTATTAGTTTTAAACCTTGTATTTATAAACATGTTATAGGATTATATACAAAAGTTACATCCCAACAGAATATTTAAACATGAATACCCTATGTAATAATAGAAAAACAAAACACAGAATAGAATATAGAAACAAGGAGTGTTAATGTCCTAACCATGATGCAGTTAAATTTTATCTGCTGCTTGTGTTTTCATTTTGACTTTCTCTAACAGCTTAGTAGCTGAAAACTTACCCCAAAATAAGGACAGATTGTTGTGCACAACTCACCCTATGGCTGGATACAGTACATCAGCTTCTCTTCCTTCTTGTAGAGAATCCTTGTTGATCACATTCCATTCCCTTACTTTTTGCTTGTGTGACTGGGCCTATCTCTGGAAAAAAAGGAGATTTTTCTGTCCCTCAAAGGAGATGGCTTTCTTGGATCTGGCAGCCTTAACAATTCTTTGTGTCTGAAATCTGAGACAAGAAACCAGGAGACTTACAAGTCAAGTGTTCTGTGATGTGTTCCTGGTCAGGAGCCTGAAGTATCGCTGAATAATATGATAGTCCTCTGTATCTAAGTCAAGGAGCTTTGGAATACTATTAAGAATAAAGTCAATTGGATTTAGGTCCTGCTGTTCCACAGGGAAGCTCAAGATCCAGATATTTTTAGCTGTAGCTTGATTGTGAAGGTTCTCTACTTGTCTCTCAGTACAGTAATATGTTTGATCACACACAAAAAATCTTTCCTCTCATCAGTAGCTTCCTCAAGAGAGGAATTGAGTCCACAGCTGTTTTTCCACTTGCACTATTTCCCCGTCTGCCCTTTCAGCTCAGTTGTTCAGATAATTTGTCTGAGCCAACGGATTTTCCAGCTTTGTTTCACAGAGGTTATGTCTCCCTTTATATCCTAAAATTTATTATGCAAGCCCTCAAGGTTTTTGAAGAGCTATTCTGATCACCAAGAGCCTCATTCTGAGATGATAAATACTGCAGCAGAATGACCAGCTAAGAAATCTGATTTCTTTGCTTTGTCCGTTTTCAGTAAATTTTGCAACTAATTTTGGGCTCACATCTTTAGCTGCTGTTTCAATTCTATTTCTTTTGGTTTTGTTGGGCTGTTTTTTAGACGCAGCTGCTTTATTCTGCCTAGTCCAACCCTATCTATGTACTTTTTGTTAGAAGATTGTTGACTTCCTGAAAAATTCTTAATAGAATATATTTGTATTGACTTTGCAAGAGAAAATCACAAACATGAAAATAAAACATAAAATCAAGTTATAAATAACATCTTTGTTAAACTACTTTATGATCTATGATACTATGACTCCAGTCCGCAAGCTCTTCTCCGTGGCCAGATCCCTGTGCAGAGTCCCAGTGATTTCAGTGATACCATATGCACCAGTGATTCATATGCATAAGTATTTGCAGAATTGCAATTCATCTCCTGTAACACTCTCTATAAAGAACACACACAAATAATTATGTATATGAGTGTCTGCAGGAACAGGCAGCAAATTTTAAGCTCCTTGAGGCACTGTATAAATAATAAAAATAATACAAATTAACTAAAAAACTCTAAATATCACTGTTTGATATTTTTTTCCATTAATAGTTTATTCCCTACACTTTCTTTCATCCTCTCATTTCCAGTTCTGATACCACTGTGGCCATACCTCTCCCAACTCTTGCTCCTGTTATGTCTACTCTTTCCCAACGCCCCTCCAGTTCTCTGTTCTGTTTGCTCTATGTGCAGGTTAGTAGCAAAGTGAAATTTACCAGAAACTTGACCTCTGTGCAAGGCCTGACCTGGCAGACAGCACTTCAGAGAACAGGGTGCTAGTAAATTTTGCTTTACTGCCAGTCTGCCAGCACTTCATTTCTGCAAGGCATACAGAGGAAAGATATCAAATAAAACCCTGTCATTACACCACAGGAATTGGTGCCCTGAGGGGATAAAACTGTATTTTGTGGGTGTGTATGCCTGCCTACACCCAAGTTCTTAAATTTTTCTATTTAAAAACTCATGTTAAGCTAGAATCAACATCAGTGATCACACTGGAACAGTCAATGCTTGGAAAGAAACTAAGAAAACTGAAAATCTCTTATAATGCTCAAGAACAAAAGCTGACAATGAACATGGTGGCTTAAAGCAAAGTCAAGTCAGAGATACTGTACTGCAAGATGAGATTTAAGTGACCCATCGGATTCTCTTTTTCCTTTTTATGAGTCAATTGCAAATTAATATTACTTCAATATTTAACTTTTTTACATTTTTTGTATGTTAGATGTGGAGGGTGAGTAGGCAGTGGTGTTTTTTTTGTTGTTGTTCTTATGAACCAGAAAAGAAGCAATGGATACTAAAGTTCTCTGAAAAAAAGAAAAGAAATTAAGTATCACTACTCAGTTCATGCAAGTGTAACAATCCATGAATACACACAGCCAGAGACATTCTGGTCAGAAACAGCCAACTACAAACATAAAGCATGAGGAAAGGAACTCATGATCTTAGGTTCCAGATATTTTAGGGATCTACTGCAGCAGGCTAGAGTAAGTCATCTAATTTAGCTGCTCACACAGGGAACATACAATGAAATTAAATTTTTGAGATGTACTTAATTGCATGTAACTCATGGCAGCTGCCTGTTGAGGAATGCACCACCAGTAGCCTCCTGCTTGGAATGCATGAGCCCCTGTGACAAATATTAGGTCTGTGAGATTTCCTACTTTTTTTCCATGCAGCTCACGTTTTAAGTTGGCAGCCCTAATCTGCCTCATCAATTAGATCACCTGATACTGTTATATCTGCTTGCCTAGATGCAAGAGTCTTGAAGTGGTAAAAATCATTAATAAATATTTTAAAATGTGAAAATATTTGAACCCATGAGTCCTAAGGACAAAGCTACATCCTTGCTGTATTCAGTCAGTAAGGGCTGATCTGGATGCTCAGATTCCTAAAGGACACAGTGGGCTAAATTTTGCTGTAGGTGATTATCTGAGGACAGGATTTTATCCTTTTATCCTCCAGTGATTGCATGGCTTTCTCTATTCCTGCTAGAGTAGTTACAACTAGAGTAGTAGAAAAAGCAATATAACGACACAATTAGTGGCAGCAAATTTTTTACAAAAGAAGGCTATAACAACAAGATCTCAAGAACATGATCAAGCCAATTTACTGGAGTCATCTAGATTCTATTATTTGCTAGGCTCCCTTCTGTTCCTTATCCTCTTAGTATTAAAAAAACTGATTATATCTAGAATCTTCATCAGGAGACAGAAAATATTAGATAAGCTTTGCCCTATATTTTGTCTTGGGAGTCTCTCACTTATGAATCTGATTTCACAAGGAATGACTGATATCTAAGGAGGAAATAAGAGATTTATAAGATCCTGTGACCTGCAGAATTTCATTGCTTATGAGTGGTACATACACAGCAAAAGCAATACATTTACTTAGCATTGGCTCCAATTCAGCAATACTCTGAAGCATATGCTTAAATACTTTGCTGAACAGAGATGGACTTAAAATGTGCTTAACCTTAAGCAGGTGCTTAAGTGCTTTGTTAATCTGAGGCCTGAGTAAAGAGCATCAGTAGTACTAGCTCAAAGGTTCTGCTTTGGGACATACCAAACACACATATCCAAGAGATAAGCAGATTACAGAAGAATATCCATGGTACAGAGTTTAGAAAGTCATTCTCCAAAAGGGAGGAAGTTTTGAACCCAAAGTTTATCACAAACTTACTGTATGCGACATTGTTATAAGTACTCAAAAAATAGTGAAGAATGATGGATAAACATCAGAGTAATGGTAACGCAAATGTTTTCAGTTTGAACAAGCACCAGTGGTATGTCTGGAAATCAATTAATAAGTGGAAAATTCTGCTTCCAATTTATTTTCAGTAGTGCCAAATTATTCTGATTAGTAGAAAATTAAGCCTTACCTTAAGGAAATTCCCCTTTATTGTAAAAAAAATATTTGAGTCTCCTTGAAAAGTTAGAAGCACTGGAAACATTTAACTGATAAAAAAATGGTTGGTAAAACTGTTAACAAGGACATCCATGCTTATTAACAATGGTGTTTTATAATTCCTACAATTTCACTTTTTGCCATTCAGGAATTAGCCACATCTGTGGCATGGGTCCAACGTATAAACTGGCAGGATAGATGTATTAATTTAGATTTCTAGAGTCTCTAGAGAAAGAAGATCTCAAAAGGTCCCTCTGGAGTTTCTCAGATGGAGCAAATGATAATCCATTCTTATGGTTATGTTGATTTAGTCCTATCAGTGTGGAGTTGAGAAATAAATTGCTACCATGATCCTTCCTCCGTGCCAATGATTGTGTCCATCAGAAAGCCATACTGGAAATAAATGAGGGTTGGGGAGTGTTCTTTCAAAGATTTGTTACAAATACTTAGCATTTTTTTATATTTGTTTTTGATTTTAGGGACAAATGAAGGATCCCAGATCGTAAGACACATGGGGAAAAGAAAGATCAGTGCCCTTTTGGTGGTGGCTGGAGGCATGATGTGTATGTAGGGCAGAAGAAATCCTTCATGTGAGTTGGGGAAAGTGCACACTGCAATGATCCCTGCTGCTCCTTCAGAAAAGGTGTAGCATTCTCTCCTCCCAGTACAGTTTGACAGAACTGGTCACAGTGGAAGCAAAATCATAGATATGTCCCCAGTGCACTCAAACATAGTCCTCTAGACTATGTTTAACAGCAATAAACACCACCAGAATCTAAGCCCTTAAACACAGTCTGTGCACACAAAACTCAGTAGACAGGACCAAAAGCCACGTTCCTAAAGATGGATGAGAGGATGCTCCTGGGTAAGATTTGAGGATGAAAATTTTTATTGAGTTTTCCTTTTCTGTTGTCTGCTGGCTGAGATTAGTTGTTACTGTCAGAAACCAAGACATAGGCAGTCTTGCCTACTAGTCAGAGCTGGAGTCAGCAACCAGGAACGGCATCAAACGTCAGAGTCAGGAACTGGGAATCAGGGCTGGAGTGGAGTGGAATGGACTAGGCTGGGCAGGATCGAACAAGGCTGGCAACAAGGTAGGAGCAGGGCTGGAGCAAGACAGACACAGAAGATATTACAGCTGCAGGAATGTGCATTAAGCAGCCAGAGATTGGTTGTTGCCATTGGACTTAAAAGTGGGCTTGCTGACTTCAGCAGCCAATGAGACAGCCCTGCTGTGGCTCAGCTCTGCTCATAGGCTGCCTAGAGACTGGGCAGGTGCAGCTACAAACCATCATTCTTGACAGTTACTTAAATCTGATTATTCTATGTTACTCTCTGGGAGAATTAGTTTGATTTGTGTACCAGTATTAATGGTGCAGAACAGTTACTGTAAGTCTAGATTGAGCCAGATTGCTCACACCTTCTGTTTCAGTGCTTTTTTAAGTTCCAAATGTAAATACATAAACAGAAAGACAAGATAAATGCAGCCAGAAAATGGGGAAGAAAAAATGCCATATAGTCTTGCTCATTCTTTCTTTCCTTCTGTGTCTTTTCTAAATAAATGTGCCATCAACTCTGGAGAAAATATGTTGCTGAATATAAAAAGTGACACCACATCTATTCTATCCAAAAATCATCTAATTTAAGTTAGCTTCAAGATCTTAATGGTATTTAAGATGACCTTCCATATAGCAAAGATCCATTAAACACAGCAAACTCACACACAATCCTATGTTTTAATCCTATGTTAATGTTTCTGTTTGATTAAGAAGTTTACAAGGAACACCATCAATTTCTTTAATCATCAGTCCACATGCGTATCTGCAATAGGGTCCCATACATGATTATAAATAGCTACTTGAAATGTTTAGTCCGTTGCTCCACTGAGATGTATCTAGGAATTTATTAGCCTTCAAGGAAAGATTGATCCTCTTAGCTGTTAATACAGACCTTGGACACCATTGTTTTTGATATATATAAAGAGAGATCATCATCATCTTACTAATTCTACTAGCTTCCTCAGTGAAGCTCTTAGGCTATGTCTACAATGGCAATTGAATGACAAAGCTTTTGTCTTTCAGAAGCGTTAAACTTTCCTCCACCCCCACAGAAGACAAAAGTTTTGCCGTGAACAGTGCATTGTCTGCAGGAGCACTCTCCTGCCAACAACGCAAAGGCCGCTCATTGCGGGGTGGAAGTTTTTTGTCAGCAGGAGAGTCAACAAACAGAGGCTGCACAGCCCAATTTTTAGCAGCATGGCTGTAACGACACAGCTGTCGTGTAGATAAGCCAATTTTGACCTACTGTATCAACTTTAGAAAACATAAATTCTGGCTTTGTCAACAAGTCTTCTAAATCCCTTAACCAGAGGGCATCTTTGGTCCTGTAGAGAGGATGATGTCAGATCTATGTAGTTTCTGAAGTTAACAAAGGCCTCCCTTCAACACAACCATCCTCAAGCCCGACCTCCTGAATGCAGCCAGACTGAAAATGCATCATGCAAATGCACAGAATCATAGGACTGGAAGGGACCTCAAGAGGTCATCTAGTCCTGTCCGTTGCACTCATGGTAGGACTTAGTATTATCTAGACCATACCTGACAGGTATTTGTCTAACCTGCTTTTTAAAATCTTCAATGATGGAGATTCTACAACAGGGATTGGTAACCTTAGCACATGGAACTGCAGGGTAAACACCCTTAGCGGGCCCCGCTGGTTTGTTTACTTGCCGGTTTACCAACTGTGACTCCCATTGACCGCAGTTCACCGTCCCGGTCCAATGGGGACTGCAGGAAGTGATGTGGTGCTTGCCGCCATTTCCCGCAGCCCCCAATGGACCAGGACGGCAAACCGGCAAGTAAACAAACTGGTGGGGCCCGCTAAGGGTGCTTACCCTGCAGTTCTGCGTGCCAAGGTTGCCAATCCCTGTTCTACAACCTCCCTAGGCAATTTATTGCAGTGCTTAATTACCCTGACAGGAAGTTTTTCCTAATGTTGAACCTAAACTGCCCTTCACGTAGCTGAAGTTGCGTATGTTACGGCAAACCCTCCACTCCCACGCCCCCACTGGTGTAGACCTGGCCTATTTACCTCTGATAGGGACTAGAGCAGACTATGAGGAAGAGCTGCTGAGAAATTATTTTGCATTATAAAATTTACATATTATACACACAATGTATGTGAAGTAATATCTTTTATTGGAGCAACTTATGTTAGTAAGAGAGATCCACAAAAGAGCTCTGTGCAAGCTCAATTGCTTGTATCTCTCACTAAAAGAAGTTGGTCCAATAAAATATATTACCTCATTCTTTTGTTTCTAATATCCTGGGACCAACACAGCTACCACAACACTCCATACAAACATTTTATTTTGTGTTTTCAAAAATCTCACTGCCTATATTTCCCTCCAGAATACCTGTAGTATATTCAGATAGTTTGGTGGTGAGATTGTTCTGTTAGAAATGTATAATACAGTAGGATCTGCAAAGTAGCAAGATTCTGTAATCTACTCCTCTGAATTCAGTGCCAGTTTAGTATGTTTTCTACTAATTTATATTGATCATATTTCATTTCTAATTAACTTGTTCAAATATGAAGATAGTATGTGTGGGTGGATACTAGAAATAGTAAGAATAAATCTGATTTCCCCTTTCCGCTCCGTGCCTCCCTTCCGTAAATGATGTGCTATATAGGTATATAATTCAGTTTTTGGGTTAAGTCCTCTGTGAAAACCCTAGCATGATACTGAAAGAAATACATCTTTGCTTTTAATGCTTGCTCTTTACAATTATTGCAGTAAAATTTGTGTGTCGATTAAAAAGAATGGCTCAGTGGTAGAAGAATACTAGAATGTCCTCTCTGGACAGCTCAACTGGTGGAGGCTGTATAAACTGTAGGCAAACAGCAACATCTTGTGGCATAAAAAAGGCAGGTATAATTAACAGCTAATGTTAATCTTTTCCCAAGTTATAGTCATGTGGGTTCCAGGATATTAAAAAGAAAATTTGTGTGAGACAATATATTTTGTTAATCCAGTGAAAGATATTACCTAACCCACCTTGTCGCTCTAATCTTTTATCGAAAGATTATTTTAGACATGACTGTGAATCATTAACATGTCCTTTGAATAAGGTCCACATAACTCTCAGCAAATAAGAAAAACAAGTTTAAAATTAGCCTCTGCTAGAGTTTGAAGTGCTCACAAAAACTTCAGAATCGTAGTCTCTCCTCCTTTCTTAGTCTCCTTTTCTCTTCCCTCCCCTTCCTCTCAATCCACTTTAGGGCCCTAGTCACAGACCAGGATCATGTTGTTCTAGGCATTGTACAAACACAGAACAAAAAGTCTGTCCTTCCATTTTACAATCTCTTGATCACAAAGGCTTCTGGAGCACTAGACTGAACCTCCCACAAGTAATATTCTATGACAAACACAATAAGATATAGAAAGTGCCCTATTATTTGAAGGCAAAATAAATTGTTTAATGAAACATTTATGCTCCAGTGAAGAGTAAATTGTATTGTTGTATAGACAGAATATATATTTTTCATTTCTCCAAACTAGTGATGAACACCAGAGTATTTGTTAAAAACTGAATATGAAACTAGACCTCTCAAGATCATGTAAGATATGACAGTGAGATATGGAGTTAGTTAACAGTATGTATCCAGTACCATCAGTAATAAACAGGGCTGTCAGAGAGGTGACTCCATTAATCTCAGCACGTGTCCATTGCATAAGAGGAAACCAGCCAGCGAGTAAAAGGAAGACTATAATTTCTTTGTCTCACATGACTGTGAAAATGGATACCAAGTACCTGCCTAGTATAATAAAGTCTTCTATAGAACACTGACTTGCCAGCTCCCGCTCTATCCAGAAAGCCTGACACCCTGAAAAGCCAGATAGACTGGAGGCAAGACTGATAGATCCTTGGGAGCATGTGAAGGATCCCACAATACACATCCTACACCAGAAAAACTGCGTATCATGGCAATACAAAAATGGCCAGTGGGAAGTCTGCTAGGCCAGCACTCATCTTGTAAATACCCAAGAGGACAGCAGAGGATAGTCTAGGAGCTACAGAAAGGAAAAATAAGGAACAGCAGCATTGGACCCCATGGAGTGACGACCAGCGAGGACAAACATTTTTGCAGGAATGCATTATTTGGCTCTCAAAGCGTATTTGCCTGTTTGACTGTGAACTTTTTATGGGGGTTATAAAGCAAGAGACACAATTACAATATAATTTACACAGAAAGAAATGGAATTAGAACCCTGACTGAGATCCAAAAACACAGACCTCTGCCATTTCAGCTAAAGGAGAGCTTAGTTGGGAGTTATACCAGGTCTCTTATCTTATATGTGGACCAGTCACTAGAAGCTGATGTAACACACACTTCACAGTGTATCTTAGAATCATAGAATATCCGGATTGGAAGGGACCTCAGGAAGTCATCTAGTCCAACCCCCTGCTCAAAGCAGGACCAATTCCCAATGAAACCATCCCAGTCAGGGCTTTGTCAAGTCTGATCTTAAAAACCTCTAAGGAAGGAGATTCCACCGCCTCTCTAGGTAACCCATTCCAGTACTTTACCACCCTCCTAGTGAAAAAGTTTTTGCTAATATCCAATCTAAACTGCCCCCTCTGCATCTTGAGACCATTACTCCTTGTTCTATCATCTGGTACCACTGAGAACAGTCTAGATCCATCCCCTTTGGAACTCCCGTCAGGTAGTTGAAAGAAGCTATCAAATCCCCCCTCATTTTTCTCTTCTGCAGACTATACAATCCCAGTTCCCTCAGCCTCTCCTCTTAACTCCTGTGCTCCAGCCCCCTAATCATTTTTGTTGCCCTCTGCTGGACTCTTTCCATTTTATCCATATCCTTCTTGTAGCATAGAGCCCAAAACTGGACACAGTACTCCAGATGAGGCCTCACCAATGCAGAATAGAGAGAAATGATCACGTCCCTCGATCTGCTGGCAATGCCCCTACTTATACAACCCCAAATGCCATTAGCCTTCTTGTCAATAAGGGCAGACTGTTGACTCATATCCAGCTTCTTGTCCACTGTAACCCCTAGGTTCTTTTCTGCAGAACTGCTGCCTAGCCATTTGGTACCTACTCTGTAGCAGTGCATGGGATTCTTCTGTCCTAAGTGCAGGACTCTACACTTGTTCTTGTTGAACCTCATCAGATTTCTTTTGGCCCAATCCTCTAATTTGTCTAGGTTCCTCTATATCCTATCCCTACCCTCTAGCGTATCTACCACTCCTCCCAATTTAGTGTCATCTGCAAACTTACTAAGGTGTAGTCCACGCCATCCTCCAGATCACTAACAAAGATATTGAACAAAACCAGCCCAAGGACCGACCCTTAGGGCACTTCACTTGATACTGGCTGCTAGCTAGACATGGAGCCATTGATCACTACCCGTTGAGCCCGACAATCTAGCCAGCTTTCTACCCATCTTATAGTCCATTCATCCAGCCCATACTTTTTAAACTTGCTGGCAAGAATACTGAGGGGGAATAAGTCTTGATCTGTATATATTTTTAATATTGGGGGAAGGGTCATATGCTAGGAATGGATTTGTACCTTGGTGTTCACTTTTTCAAGGTTGGAAGAGTGAGCTTGATGGACTCAAGGGGATAGGTTCTTATTGTAAAGCTGTTTATATTTTTTTCATTAATACACTAGACCCTCGCTAGAAAGCAGGATTTGGGGTCCATGTGCGGTACCACATTAATGCGGGGACTGCATTATAGCAGGGACCACATTACCATGGATTCCAATTAAAGTAACTAAATTTGGAATCCATGGCCATGACCATGTTATATGCGAATTCATGCTATATAAATGTGCGTTCTAGCAAGGGTCTGCTGTAGTTTCATGACTTAGATTACATTTTTTTTCTCATTCCATCTATGGGAGAATGTCAAATTATCTATTTTTGGATAAGTCTTTAATGAATCCATATACTTAAATTACAATATTAAATATGAATTAAAAACTTATTCCAATACTACTAAAAGCACAGTTTTACATGTGCTGCCATACTACATCATATCTCCATCATGAACTGCCTAAACCATGAATTCCCTGAGCTTAGAGACTGAGATATACCCTTGTAAAGGGTAAAATTCATGCCTGTGCGTATGGCCAGCACAAAACCTATTCATCATTCAAAGCCTTCAAACAGGACTGATGAGGGAATTAAGCAGACCCTCTGCACAGAGGCAAATTTCACCTTCAGTAACCAACTCAGTATCTACTGAATTCCCATGAAGGTTTTTTCATGGAATTCATTGGCACTTGGCTTGAGGTTTTACCCATTTTTGTAAAATGTTTTGAGGCTTACAGATGAAAAAGCACTATAAGAATTGTACTCTTTTGCTGTTATTCCAACTGCCAAGATGATGAAAGAATATCAGGCAGGGGGTAAATGTATTTGTCACCACAAAGTTAAAAATAAAAAGGACATTGACAAGAATATTTCATTTTTGTTCACTCTGCATTGTTTATAGCAATGTTCACCAACCAGTCGATCACGATGAACTGGTCAATCCTAAAGAGTCTCCCAGTCGCTTGTGATCTTTGGCAGTGTAGTTGGGCTGCCGCCAAGGTAGGCTCCCAGCTTGACCCAGTCCCAGAAGTGACCACATGGCTTCATGGGTGGGGAGGCAGGGGTCTCCCTCTGCACGCTGCTCCTGCCTGCAAGCACCACTCCTGAAGCTCCCATTGGCCAGGAACGGGGAGCTGTGGCCAATGAAACTTGCAGGGGCAGTGCTTGCAGAGAGGGGCAGCGCACAGAGCCATATGTCTCCCTCCTCTCTCTCAGGGCCGCACGGTCATGTTGGCCCCTCCTGGGAGCCTGCCTTAGCCTTGCTGCGCCGTCGACCAGGAACTGACCAAGGTAAGTGCCACCCAGCGGGAGGCCACATCCCAGCCCTAAGCTTCCTCCCAGAGCCAGCATCCCTCACCCCCTCCTGCATCCCAACCTCCTGCTCCTAGCTCAGCCCAGAGCCCCCTCCCACACTGTGAACCCCTGGACCCCAGCCCAGAGCCTGCAGCCCCTCCCTTACCCCAGCCTGGTGGGAGAGAGTGAGCAACGGAGAGAGGGACAGGATGGAGTGAGCAGGGCAAGGCTTTGGGGAAGGGCGGGGTAGATCCTGGGTTGCCCTCTGAAGTTTAAATTTTCTAAATACCATTCAGTACTCAGGATGCATGAGACAGGAGTCCTGTGGGCATAAAATAAATTGTGATAATGTAATTAAAGACTGTATTATAAGTAGGCTTGTAAAGATTAGATTTTTATGCGTGTCAATAAATGTCAATTTCACAAATTGAACAGCCACAAATTGACAAAAAAATATTTCTATCAATAAAAACTGAAAATTTGCAGATGAACAGAACAGAACTTTGCCTATTTCCTCTGAAGGATCTGGCCTTGGCCACTTTTGGAAGACAGGGTACTGGGCTAGATGGACCATTGATCTGACCCACTGTTCTTATGTTCCTAAGAAAAGTATTGCTTTAGAACTTCTTAGAGTTTGATTTAGGATATTCACTTTCTATTTTTTGATCTGTGATGTTCACAATTTCTGTTTTAATGGTGATAAATCTCAACATCTACTGTCACCAAGTAATTGACTGGCCCCCAACCCACAATGTCCAACAAGTATGAAAATTTAAATCAATAAAATAGAAAATAATACTCAAGAACAGATAATACAGTAAGGTTTAAAAAATGAAAATTGATTTCTGCAAAACCTAATCATAATATATATGCACAAAGGAACCAATTTAAGGATACCTAGGAAACCTTAATTCTGGCATTTCCTGATGTCTGAGTGCTTAACTTTGCTGCCAAAAATTTTTTTTGGTGTGAATATACAGACAGATATATATACACACACACACACATTAGGGCTGTCAAGCAATTAAAAAAATTTCTCAGTTTTAATTGCAATTAAACAAGATTAGAATACAATTTATTTATATATTTTGGGGATTTTCTATATTTTCAAATACAGTCAGGGCTGGGGGCTCTAGGCTCCACCCCACCCCAGGGCACAGGGCCCCCACCACCTGGCAAGCTGTGGGCTGGGGCTACAGCAGCCCTGGGAGAGCAGGTGCATCTTAGTCAGGTTGGCTCCCTCTGCAGTTCATGAGCTCTGGGCTGAGGAAGACAAGGAAGGGGCTAAGTTGGTCCCATTCCCAGCTCAGCTAGGGATTGGCTGAAATGAGCACACTTGGGCCGCCTGCTCCCTGCAAGTGCCCCACATACAGAGGAGACCCAGACCCTGCCCTGAGGTAGCTCCATTGCCAATAGACGCCCCCCGCCCCCGACTCTGTGCTTCATTTGTAATGAAAGAGAAGCCCTGTAACAAATTAAGCACTTGCTATGTGGCTGGACAGCGGCGGCTGCTGACTGGGTGGTGCCTAGTTGTGAAGGCAGCGCTGCCACCACCAGCAGCACAGATGCAATAGTGGCATGCTATGGTATTGCCACCCCTACTTCTGTGCTGCTACTGGTGGCAGTGCTGCCTTCAGAGCTGAGCAGCAGCTGCTCATCAGGAGCCCAGTGGTACTGGGGCTCGGACCCGCTCACCTAGAGGTGCTGGGACTCAGCCCTGGAAAGCCCCATAGCAAATTAAGCACATACACCACCACCCCACTGCCCTGCTCCCCATACATACTTTACTACAGGAGCCTTCACTGCAGACACAGGCACACACACACACGGGTCCTATGGGTACTGAGACTCCCCATGATCATAGCATCCTGGCTCATGGCCCATATTGGCTCCCTGCTCTATGTAAAGTGTCCAGACAACTAGGGTGGGCAATAAGGAGCCATGATGCTGCTGTCTGTCAAACCCTTGATGCTGAACTTCCTATGATCTATTTCCACAGCCATTTTTCGGAAACAGAGTGCAAGCTGGTTACTGCTGATGCTGGTTGGAACCCTGGGGATTAATACAAGAATCAAAAGGTAGGTAAGGAGCTGGTCTGAACAGAGATTTTCAGATGCTCCAAGCTTGGTCAAATTTGGGAAGATTTTCCACAGGGACACTAGGACAACTTCTCCACTCCTAGCTAAATTTCAAAGATCGTGCTCCAAAGCACAATTGTAAAAACTTTATTACATGAGCAAAAAAATTAAAATATATGTAATTTGGCCAAAGGCAGACATCCAGGATGGAAGATTTCTGTCTAAATGGTTGAAGTCTAGCAAAGTTATAAGCAACTGAAAAACAGGATCTTATAATGGAAAGTGTAGGACAGCCGTAACTTGAGTCAATCACTGCCTGTGCCACACTATAATATATATTCTGGAGGTCAGGTAGTCACATTTTTAAATGTCTCAAATTATTTAATATAAATTTATGTCCTGTCAGTGTCTACCCTGACTCATTTTCCAATAAAACTTCCACCACTGGGTCTACTGATGTTAGCAACCATGAGAAGTGTAGTGTAGAGAAGGAGTTAGCAGCCTTCTGGTTTCTTAAGCCATCCGGTCATCTGCTCGGAGCATGTCTAGATAGACATGGTGGTAAAGACACTAGTGGCCAGCCTACACTACTACCATTGCTACTAGAAGCAGAAAAATACCCCAGCATTGCAATGATGGGAAATCCTAAGGAAAACATCTCATTGCTATCTAGTGTTGTTGTCTGTTTAATATCCTGGGACCAAAACAGCTACAAGGTGGGTGAGGTAAGGTATTTTATTAGACCAACTTTGGTTGTTGAGAGAGACAAGCTTTTGAGCTTACACAGAGCTCTTTTCCAAGTCACTTGTCTAAGCTTGTCTCACCCACCGAAGTTGTAAACTAGGCAACTAGTGGCATAACTACATTGACTAAAACAACTTCTTAATACAATTACAACAACGTACTTAGAGCCATGTTCCTCCAGTTCCTCTCCTCATATGGCTACTATGAGGAGACTTTTACAGAAACATGAAGCAGACATCCAAGAACATTGGGATATATGTGGCCCAACACTCCCATACTTGGAAGTAAAGAGGTACAAGGTGCTCACACCCCTGTGCTGGGTACCCATATTAAAGGGGTACAATGCTGGGGGTACAGTGAAAAAAAGCAGCCTCTACAGGACTACTACTTTCCCCTCCCTTCCAGGTGAGTTGGGAATGGGAAGAGCTGTGCTAGGGAAATAGTTTGTACTAACCCTATATCCAAGACAAATTATTTCTTCACTGCCCACCCTGGCACCAAATAGGGGCTGGGAACTGTGCCTTGGAGTCTGCTCCTGGAGCATCACAACTCATTATCCTTTATACAGGACTTGTTATCAAGACATGAGTTAGCCCAGAGGTGGGCAAACTTTGTGGCTTGAGGGACATATCAGGGTGGCAAAGTTGTATGAAGGGCTGGGTAGAGAAGGCTGTGCATCCCCAAACAGCCTGGCCCCGCCCCATATCTGACCCCCTCCCACTCTCTGACTTCCCCCCTCAGAATCCCCAACGCATCCAGCCCCCCCCACCGCTCCTTGTCCCCTGACTGCCCCTTCCAGGCACACCCCCAGCCACTCCCTATATAAGCCCCCCCGCTCCTTGTCCCCTGACCCCATCCACACCCCCACCCTATATAAGCCCCCCCTGCTCCTTGTTCCCTGACCCCTATCCACACCCCCACCCCCTGACAAACCCCCAGGACTCCCACACCTATCCAATCCCCCCATTCCCTGACTGCCCCTCCCAGAACCTCCACCCCATCCAAACATCCCCTGACTGCCCCTCCGAGACTTCCTGCCTCTTATCCAGCCTCCCTGCTCCCCTCACGGTAGCGTGGCTGCAGAGGGACAGTGGGGAGAAGGGCTGTGGGAAGCCTCCCTGGCCGAGAGCTCACGGGCTGGGCAGGACGTGACCTGTGGTCTGTAGTTTGCCCACCCCTGAGTTAGCCCTACAATGCAGAGAACAATCCTTTGTCAGTGGGGTGTGGGAGGACTACATAAAAAGAAAACCATTTATTTTCCATCTCAGCTTACTGTGATATGTTTCTCTGAAGATTTCACGAAAAGACAGAAGATTCCACAAAGTCGGGTGGATGAAGCCATATAAACAAGAAATTAGTATACTGATGAAGTGTTTTATTGCCAGAAATGGAAGAAAAAATATGATACACTTCAGCCAGCAAACTACTTCCTTATGTTTTGGTCCTTTTGCAAATAGCATTTAATAGCAGATTGTAGTTAGATTACCTCACCGTCAAGCAAACATGACTATTTTGTTTTATATCTTAACATTTCCGAGGTTGTTGGATAACATAAATTCTTTTGGGCCATATACTCTTCTCCAGGGCTGGTTGTGGCTTTTGATGAGCCACTTGTGCTGCTGCTGCAGGAAATTTATGGCTGATCTGAAAGATTAAAAGAAAAAAAAAAAAAAAAAAAAGTCAGACAAAAAAAATTTGTACTCTACTGAATTTCATCTTGACACAGATTTTTTTTAAAAAAAGCTTTCATATTTTAGCAGACCAATCTTAAGTGTCTGCCATTGAAATGAACAGTATATATATCTGAGAGCTAGCATCTCCACATGTTTGATTAGCAGTGAAAGATTCCCACCTGGTTGTCCCCAACTACACTAGATACATACCAGTGTCAAAAAGTTACTTCAGCCTGGTTAACAGGTAAATAAATGACCCAAAACAGACAAACAGCCATTAACACTACCACAAGGGGTGCCAAACAGAGCCAGTCAGCATTCCAGCTGTTGTTAAATCACTCTCAAGCTCCTTTGTTCCAGTTATAACAGTAGCCCACTGTGATATCTGAGAATTTCCCAATCCCGAAGAAAAGTGCATGTCTGAAGAATCTGGGGGAGTCAGAGAAAGTGGAAGGAATGCTAAATTAGAATAGAGTAGTTAGGGGGAAAGAGGAGAGGAGAAAAGAGAACCATGTGTACTGCTAGTTCTAAAAAAAAAGGAAGAAAAAAGTCTGAGTTAATTTAATTTCTGATGTGACTTTGCTGATCTTGTCACACACCAGGGATCTAATCCAATGAGTTAACGTTACATACAATATTTATACTGAAAATGTATTTAAATTGAGGCATCAGTAAGCACTAGGCAAAACTAAGAACAGAACTGTCTCAGGCTTTGGACGTCAATGACATTGTGTGTTTGTGTAATATAGGCAAAAATCTTTAAAATCATATGCAAGGTGAGTACAAGTTAAGAAGCAGCTTGTAAAACAGGTTCTCTCAAATGTGCAATCAGCATGTGGAGTCCTACAATGGACCACCATGAAATGCACTGGATGTTGCTATGGATTGCAACCAAAACTGACAGGAAAGATGCTCCATTCATAGCAGTCTGACAGAGAACTGCAGTACCATGGGAGTATCTGTAAAGGAAGAGGTCAGGAAACAGCACTGGAATCTCCAGTCTCACATTAGACCTCAACCACAATGGTGGCATGGGCTACTGGACAGTGCTGGGGCTACTTCTGATGTATACGGTGTGATGCTGAAGAGGATCACTAGTAGCTGTTTTGCTGACACTGTCTTGCCTTCCTAGTGTTTATTTGCTCCGACTTTGAATCCAAGACATAGTCCCACATCCATCAGATTACAGCAGTTAAGGTAAATCAATTTTATGTTATAACACCTTGTCAGCATCTCTTTATAAGAATGTATAAGAAGATAAATAGGCACGTGCGCCCTACTCCACTACACATACTTACTTTCTCCAGTGCATCGGCTAGTAAGACACCCATACTTTTCATTTTTGTAACACTAACAATTGAACTGCAAAGCAAAAGATAAATTTTTTTCAGGATTTGTCTCCCCAAATGAGAAAAGAAACCTTGAGAATAAAAGTAAGGATACAAACAACCTGTGATTCAGCTATAACTTTGCCCCATGATATAGGAGGAGGGGAAATAAGAGTTTAAGATCATCTCCCTACAATTGCCGGCTACAGAGTTTTTCCTTTTAATTTGTACTTAGTGACAGGAAACTAGAAACAAGATAATACTTTTCCATGGTGCTGATCTCCCAGAAGGCCTCTTTGAGGAATAATTTCTTTGTATGTTGCTGGGCAGTTTTGCCGATATCTAGCAATGTTTCAGGAAGTCACAAGGTCTACACTGCAATAAAAGACATACGGCACGGCCAGCACTGGCCCAGGTCAGCTGACTCAGGCTTGCCAGGCTTGAGCCTGCAGGACTGAAAACTGGAGTGTGCATGTTGGGGGTTGGCCTGGAGCCCAGGATCTGAAATCACTCACCTTCATGGTTTCTCAGAGCCCAGGCTCCATATAGAGCCCCCATGTATAAACTGCAATTTTTAGCCCCACAGTCCTAGTCAGAGTGAGTTGACCTGGCCTCTGAGACTTGAGGCCATGGAGTTTTTTTATTGCAATGTAGATGTACCCTCAGTTTAAATTTACTCCTCTCCCCACCCCGATCTCAAAACTGGGTCCATTCTCATGGAAAAAATATTAATTTTTTAGAACTAAAAAATAAAGATTTTAATTTGAAAATAGGTGTACTGTCAAGCTCAGGTGACTTTTACATCAAAACTCATTGTTTGAATTTTTCTACATTTTATCAAAATTCACATTAAACCAAGATTTGGAGGCTGTGAAATGATATGAAGTTAAATGACAACAGTATGTGTGTGAAATTCTCAAAAAAAAAAAATTGTGGATTTCACATAAACAGTATCATCAAATCTATCGATCAGAAAGTGCACTTATCTGAAACATTTTCCCTCGAGTCTACAGTGTTCCCATTTGCAGAGACATCCATTGGGGAAAGTCTAGGACTGATTATGTTTCTGTTGCAACCTATATTGCACTAGCCATGTTAAAAAGACAATTCTCATCTGAACAGGAGGATGTACGTACAGCTAGGTTTGTTTATTCTGTAGATGCAACAGTAACAGCTGAACTGCCCAGAGGTGAATTTAAAATACTTCAACAAATAGACATACCAGCCAAAAACCAGATCCTACCACCATCAAAGACTGCAAATTCCAAGGAGATTAATCACAGTACCAAATTGCACTATTAGGCCCCTAAGTTATCTGCCACTAAACTTTGACCTACTAAAGATGTTTAAAGTAATCTTTCTCTGGATAGATTTCAAGTAGTGAGATTTAGGGAAACGGAATGAATGTATTTCCCATGAAAGGTGTCTGACAGTTGAAATCCTCTTTTAACAGGACATATCACAGATGCTGTTGCCCTACAACTGTGCCAAACTCTGACCTGGAGAGGACACCTCTACCATGAACAGTCCCATCTCCAAGCCTCCTCAGTCTCTTGGCTAAGACTGCCAACCGGAGTGCTCACTGTGATGAGACACCAGTTAGGAGTCCTGAGTCTAGCTCCTACTGGACATCAACTCATTTCATATAGGCCACTTTACAAGCGTCAGATGGAAATGATTTCTATTACCACCAACCTGAGCCACATTTGAATCAGTGATCTAGAGTAGTGGTGAACATATTGGACACTGCTGGTCACATGTGGCTAATGAGTTGTGGCTAATGCATGTGGCTTTTTTATAATGGGGCTAATAAGAAAAATTCAAAACCACAAGTATGGCTAGAGTCAAATTTTTATTGGACATCACCGATCTAGAGGGTCAGCACTCCCTAAGATATTATCAGCCCTCCAAGCCACACTGTCCTCCTGTTTCTCTAAATCACTGGATTATGCTCTGTGAATGAGGACAGTCTTTGCTCCATTTATCATGACGCTTATGTTTCCTGAACAAGTTGAGATGCATGCATTGTGAAAGTCAGCTACTTTAAAAAAAAACAAAACAAAAACAAAAAAAAATCACACACTTTTATTGTTAAAATATGAAACCTCTCATTTGCAGCTTTTACATAATATACTCCAGTAATCATTTCCTTCCACTTTCTAATGGATTTTATAATTAGCTCTTTGTTTACTAGTTTTCTGTGCCAGAATCAATGCTGTCACCTCAGCCTAGTTCCAGGAATAGTGTTTTAGTTCAATGTCTTCAGAGCCAGCAAAGGAAGTGCAGTGCTGATTGCTATGGGTCTGCCAAAACAATTAGTGGCAATTTGTTTCTCAGCTTTGAGAGCAGCAATAAAATAAATAACTAAAAATCTATAATTTAGGGGATTTCCAGCAAACTATAGCATTTTAAAAGAGTTCAGATTTAGTGCCAAAACTTGGGTTTCATTGCCAGGTCAGCAATCCTATGTGACCTTGGACAAGTCACTCAGGACTTGTCTACATGGAGACTTACCGCCTGTCTACACTACAGCTGTAAGGTGGGATTCCCAGTGTGGGTAAGCAGACACACACTAGCGCAGTTTGAGCTAGCAAGCTAAAAATAGCAGCGTGGATGTTGCTGCATGGGCAGCAGTCTGGGCTAGGAGCCAGAGCTTGGATCCAGGCGGTTGTGTGGGCTTGGACTTCAGTGGCTAGCACCACCAGTTCCAGCTGTGGCAGATTCTTCCTGTGCTGTCACAGTGGAGGACATAAATTGTAAGGCTGCCTTCCAAGAACTCCCCACTAAACTAGGGCTTACAAAGTATGCTAGGAACAGGGCTAGATGTGGAAGAGACATTCTGGGGACAGGGCTAAAAAACAAACATACAGCTCCGTGGCCCATATGGCAGCCTCTGGAAGCAGTTGTAACACAGATAGGCCCCCAGGGCTGTCTAAGGTACAGTGGGGGCCACTCGAGCCCCTAGAATATAGCCCTCCATCAGGAGGGTGCTTAGAGCCACCTTAGCCCCATTCTCTCCCCCCACCCCAATGCACCTATTGTTTTGGGGAAAGGCAGACCAGATCAAATTTTCTAAGATTAAAAAGACTGAAAAAATAAATAGATTTACAGAATTATTGATGCTACGGCAGAAGGGACCACAAGCCACTACAATTTATCCCAGTTACGCTTGTACTGAGTCAAATAACTTATGTCTGACTAAAGCTTAAATTTGTGTTTTGGGTAAACCATCATTTCCAGAAAGGTATCTAGTTAATCTGAATCAGAGGATAGCCGTGTTTGTTACTTCTGCAATTCCACACTGAGAGTCCTGTGGCACCTTAAAGGCTAACTAAAGTATTAGAGCACAAGCTTTCATGGGCTAATACCCACTTCATAGGATGCATGCAGTGGAAGTATCCAGGGGCAGGTATAAATAGGTAAGACAGACCCAGGTTGGAGATAACAGGGTTAGGCCAATGAGGCTGAACCAGCTTGTTATCTCTAATCAGGGAGGGTGAGGTATTCCTCTAGCAGCTGAACTGGAGGTGTGAACAGCAAGAGAAGAGAAACTGTTCTTGTAATTAGCTAGCCATTCATAATCCCTATTCAGTCCTGAGTTGTTTGTATCAAATTTGCAAATGAATTGCAACACTGCAATTTCTCTTTACAGTCTGGTCTTAAAGTATATTTGCTGCAATACAGGTGACTTTTAAATCTCTAATTGTGTGTGCAGGGAGATTGAAGTGTTCTCCTACAGGTTTTTGTATATTGCCATTCCTAATACCTGATTTGTGTCCATTTATCCTTTTCGTATGGACTGTCCAGTTTGGCCGACTTACATAGCAGAGGGACATTGCAATTAAAGAGAAATTGCAGTGTTGCAATTCATTTGCAAATTTGATACAAACAACTCAGGACTGAATAGGGATTATGAATGGCTAGCTAATTACAAGAACAGTTTCTCTTCTCTTGCTGTTCACACCTCCAGTTCAGCTGCTAGAGGAATACCTCACCCTCCCTGATTAGAGATAACAAGCTGGTTCAGCCTCATTGGCCTAACCCTGTTATCTCCAACCTGGGTCTTGCTTACCTATTTATACCTGCCCCTGGATACTTCCACTGCATGCATCCTACGAAGTGGGTATTAGCCCACAAAAGCTTGTACTCTAATGCTTTAGATAGTCTTTAAGGTGCCACAGGACTCTGTTACTAGTTAATCTGAAGACATCAAGAGATGGAGAATCCACCATTTCTCTTAACAGTTCATTCCAGTGACCACCCTCTCCATTAAAAACAATTGTGCTTTATTTCTAATTTGAATTTGTCTGGCTGCAGCTTCCAGAAATTGGCTCGTTATGCTTTTCTTCTTTAGATTAAAAAGCTATTTAGTACCTGATGTTTTCTCTCTGTGAAGGTACTTATGCACCATAAATCAACTCCCCTCTTTCTTCTTTTTGTTAAACTAAAGAGATTGAGGTCTTTAAATCTCCCATTTAAAGGCAGCCATTTTTTCCAGCCCCCTAAACATTCAAAATAAACAAAGCTTTTAAAAAGGTGAATAAAGAGAAGCAAAAATGGGTACAATCCAATTATTTTCTTTTTCAGATTACCTTTAAATCTGCCTTTCATTTGTATACTGCAGAGTCTAGTGCTTACTAATTGCACTGTTCAAAACCGCAAAGCTTTATTCTTTTTGGAAACTTGATCCAACTTCCTGTTAATTTTACCCTTAAACATCATCAAGACGTAACTGCAGATGAAATACCTTGTCTTTTCTTTTCCAGGATTCTTGGGATTTTTCTCAACACCTTCATTTTCTTGCTTTTTAGAAACCCTCCTACCTCCAGACCTGACTGTTAGAAGACAACAATTTACATGGTTTGAATAGGTTAAACAGCTACAGAACTGTTCATCACAAGGTTGATTTATTTTGTTTTACAAAAAACTGCACAACATATACTCAGGAAAACTGGTAATATGAGGAAAATTGGAAACAAGGTAGAGAGTTCAAACTAATTCTCTTAAGAGTTAATCTTTTTTTTTTTTTGTTATGGTTCCTCTGCAGTGTGGGTAGAAGTTGAAAACCAAAATGAGCCCCAGAGAACCACCCAAGACTATCTTTAAACTTTTAGACTACAGCATGACCAGAGTAAGTTCAAGCTACTGCAGTCTAAAAAAGTGTGTTCTTAGGAACAGAAACTATACTGGTTCTAAAATTTGGCTGACCTCATGCATTCCTTCCCAGAGATCTTAGATGCAATTGTTTATAGATTTTTTTATTTTTTATTTTTTTTTAAAAAAAGCAAGTCCTTCTACATGAGTTTTCAACACAGCATATATCTAAAATAGCAGGAAGATTGTTTACATAATTTACTTAAGATATCCCAGAATAAAATTGCATGCATAATACAAGTTATAATGCAGATAGGAATCAACTGCATATTTATCATGCACTAGTGCTCTTTCAAGCTTAATTATAATTTATTAAAATGCCTGCCAATCACAAAACCAATTAGTACTAATTAAACTACAGATGACCTAACAATGACAATTTAAGTGTTGAGCAATGTCAGACAAATTCAACTTTTTAAAAGGAGCATGTAAAGATATTTCAGATAACTTGTCAAAGCAAATACCTTCTTCCTGTGCACAAGAATACTTATAAATTTTATAACTGTCAAAGTAAATAAGAACAAGCTGAACACAGATTTTTGGTTCATTTAATCTAGCAGTTTCATTTTATGGCAAGGTTCCTAATATGCATTATATATATATATTATATATTAAAAAAAACCAGCCAAGACAAGAGTTTCCTTCAGATCTATAGCTTTTGGGGGATGGCACAAGCAGGAAAGCAATATAACTGCTTGTTTTCAAAAGTACTTTGATCAAGTTGCAGAATTCCATCAAGTAAGTAGTATGTTCATCAAGACCAGCTCTAAGTGTATTTATATGTTTATTGCAGAAGTTAGTGTCTGATGAATTTGATACGAACTGCATCCATTTTCCACTAAAGTTCCTTATTGAAGGGCTATATACAAGTTTATATACATTTCCCCTCCAAACCAGCACCAAGAGTCATTCTTATGCTCATCACTGGCCCACTTGGCTTTGTAGGGTTAAGTCGTGTTACAATAACAAATATATACAACATAAAAAAGAAACATCAGTAGTTATTTTACAGCGTGGAAGGAAAGTTATTGATTTAATATTTTAACTTCAGCAATAGTTTTTATTGTAAACGTGCTTTGGATTGTCACCAGACACGTTATAAATGGAGGAGGAGATTTTCAAAGCCACAAAGGGCAATTAGATGCCCAATTCCCACTGAGGTGCTGCATAGGTAAAGGTATCCACTTGTGCAGACTAGATTGAAAGATCCAGGTCTAAAATGTAATAATGGCAGTAGAAGAGGATACTATAGCTAGAGAGGAGTGTTGATAAAATGTTAAGGACCCAGTTCTGTAGATGTAGCTCAGGCACATGCCCATAGACTTTAGTGCAAGCTTTGGCTGTGTAAAACCTGGTTTATGATTTTATGAGGTAATCCAAAAAGTGGATGTAATTCCTTAAAGGGACGGTGCCAAATTTGGCAATTCTAAGATATCATACAACTTTCAGCCCCTTCACAAACTCCCTTTATCAGTGTGAATTGGTTTTCACCTTTTATTTTTGAAAGCTTAGTTATTCTCTCGATAAAGGAAAATGTGAACCAGCACACCGAGACTCAAAATGGATGAAAGCTCTTGTCAACACACTAGAGACAGGGACTCAGGATTGAGTCTATTCCCAGCTCTGCTTGATAGCCAGTATGCAATCTTGACACCCAAGTTTTTAAAACAGCTGCTCGTTTTGGATGCCCACACCAAAGGCTGCTTTTCAAAATGAGAACCCAAAATAACCCTATCACTTTCAAAACGTATCTGCTGAACTCCCTGGTAAAAACTGGCATAATACGTCCTTCCATTCTCATAGGAGCAAGACAAGTCCACTCTGACTTGTAATGCACTTTAGGATTCTCAAATAGAAAGAGCTGCAGAAGTCGAATGTGGTTGTTCATCAGGAGAAACCCCAGGACAGCAGCAAACCCGCGTGAACACAGAATGTGGAGAAGTGAGAGAGTGGGATCTTTCCAGGAGCGAGGGGGGCGCGGGGGAGAGAGATCGAGATCACGACAGATTCAAGTGCTCACAGGGGCTGGATTACACCCCTCTCCCTCCGGGGAGCTGCGATAGCAGCAGCCTCAACGGAACCAGCCCCGCAGAGCGGGTCATGGGGTCAGATTCTGCAGAGGGGCTCCTAAAGGCAGAGAGAATTACCCAGCCAGGCAGAGTTTGAATGTCAGGTCTGCGCAAAGGCGGCGGGTGTGTGTGTAGAAGGGGTGCTGGAGTCTCACCCCTCGCTCGCTGGATCCCTGACCCATTCACAGGGACCGCGGAAAAACAGTACAATGAGGCAGGTAAGTAGGGTGTGGGAGCGTATTACACAACAAGGAACGCGCATGTGTCTCTGTCTCTCCTAACCCAACCACATCCGCGGGGAGCAGCCGTCAGAGGAAACCAATCACCTGCCCGGCTAAGCAGGGGCACCTACCTGCTGCAGGGCGCCCTCCTTTCAGGGGGGCCGGTGGGGCTGGCGCTTCCTTCGCCATGGCAGGGGTGGGTAAGTGTGGACGGGCAGCAGCCAGTCACGAGCCGGCAGAGGCAAGTCCCAACTAGGAGCAGGCGCACGGCGCTCCCCTTTACGGAGTCAGGGCCGGGGGCCTCCCGGGGCAGCGCGGAGCAGTGGCGCGGTGGCTGACGAACTGGCGGGAGAGCGGGGTGAACGTGCGCGTGGGCGGCGCTGGCGGAAAGGAGCGGGGGTGGGTGCGTGTGGTGTGCTGGGTGCAGCAGAGGGGCTGTGTGGTGTAGGTTTGAGTACAGTGGAGGTAGGAGGGGACGGGGCTGTGTGGTGTAAGGGCTGGCCGGGTACGGTGGGGGCATGAGAGGAACGGGGCTGCGTAGTATGGGGGAAAGGGGTGGGGGCAGGAGGCAGGGACTGGTGTAGGGATTGGGAATATGAGAGGAGAGGTTTGTGTGGCTTAGGTACGAGGGTTGGGGTAGTGTGGGTACAGTGGGGGTATGAGGGGAAAGGGTTGTGTGGTAGTATAGGTGTGAGGGATTGGGGAGTATACTGGGGGTATATTTATGGAGTAAGAGAGGAAGAGGTATGTCTGTGATGTACCTGTTTGGCACTGGGAAGAGGTTGTTGTAAAAGACTTGATGTTGGTGTGACAGTACACGGGAATATTTTACATCCAAACAAAACGTCGTTTTGAATAAAGCATTGTAAAAAACTACAAAATACTTCATTTAATAATTAGCTTGATTTTTTTTTTTGAAAGTGCACTTTAACTCTTGGGCCTAAACTAAAGAAACACCCTCAGATGTAATATTTAATCACTCTGTGCCTCTTTCCTTAAGCAAGGAAAAGTCAAAGTTTGCTTACCCTGGAACCTTATAAGGTCTCACCCGCAGGTTTACATTGTTTTGGGGGTACATGCTGAGCATCTGCAACTTCGCAGTAATCTCCCCCAGGAGCAGATGCTCAAAGAGCTTATCATTGGTCAGGAATATTATTGTTTCTATTTTATGGTTTCTCAGCCTGGGGATTATGGCCTCCAAGGATTTCCAAACAGGTGTAGGATGATTTGTGAACCTGACCTCCCCTTTCTCCTAGAATAGGGATTTCTGGGAAAAAAAAATTGGTTGTAACTTAGGGTTACAGTGTGGGAAAGGTTGAGGCCCACTGCTGTAATATTGTAATACAGTCTTACAGCTCTGTTATTGTCCAGAGTACGGGTACCCTTGGCATTGCTTCTTTTGCTAGGATGATTAACTAAATTATAATAATAGCTAGCTCTTATTCATCAGTAGATCTCAGAAGTGTTTCACAGTCTCTTGATGCTGTTATCCTCACAATATCAAGACCTTTCTAAGGTAGGGAAGTATTATTATCCCAGTTTTACAGATGAGAAACTGAGGCACAGAGAGGCGTGTAGAAGGGCCTTGAAAGTGAACAAACTTAGCTTCTTTTCAGCTATTAAGTATGAACCTCCTGGTAACTGATGCTAAAAATCTTATAAGTTCATCAGTAATTGTTTTGGTCAAGTATTTGATTCTCTTGGTATCATTCTTATGCTGGGAAAAAATTGTATTATGTCTGGCAAGTAGCTTAATAAGGCTTAAATAAAAACAGATTTAAAATTTTATTAAAAACTAATGTTAAAAAATGAAAACATACATAAGCTAAGAAGTAAGGTTTTGGACATCTGGAGTCAGGCTGGGGTTATGGGCGATAACAGGTACAGGGTTTTTCAAAATACATGTATATTTCATATCCAGCACAGGTCCAGATTGGGGTGTGGGAGTTTTTAAAGCGTTAGCGTGTAGGTGTGTTCAGGTACACCACCCATGGGGTGTAGCGAGAGTCCATGTTCGTGGTGGTGCAGGCGATAAGTATATGGGTGGGGTGCGTCCCTCTGTTCCTCAGGGAAGGAAGGGTGGATTGCTTCCCTGGTCGGTGGTCTCAACTATTCGACCTGGTACTGACAATGTCCTGTGATGTGTTCAATGTATACAACTGTTGCTCTCCAACACTTTGTGGTAGCCATGGAAGGGAAGAGCTAAACTAGCTAAAGTTTTGATTGTGTAAATCAATATTTTTAGTACTACTTGCCATTTTCTAATATTTTCAGATACTTGTTTATCAAAACATGCATTGATACTATGAACCTTCACAAACTGCAAGGCTGCCTCATGTGACTGTAGATGTTGTTTCCTCCTCCCATGAACAGACATTGACTTTAGCATATTCTTCCAATCAGTGAAACCTGTTACACACATTGATTTTTGAGTTTCTGTATCCCTGAAAAAACAGACAATGTGAGAGTATATACATTCTGAACAATACGGGCATGTTATGCACATGACGTGCAAATTTTCATACAGTGCATTTTTCATTTTGTAAAATGAAGATGAAAAATGGTGGTTTATAGGGAAAAAATGAAATTGTCCATTTGGAATATCACTTTCAGTGGGCTGGCAAGGACTTGTCTACACAAGCATGCACAATTGCTTGAGCATTGGCCTGCTAAACCCAGGGTTGTGAGTTCAAGCCTAGAGGGGGCCATTTTAGGGATATGAGGTAAAAATCTGTTGGATGATTTAACTGGGGGTTGGACTAAGTGATCTCCTGAGGTCCCTTCCAACCCTGATAGTCTATGAAACTTATACTTATCAGATGGGAACTTCAAACCTATACCTTTGACCTGCTTCATTGTTGACCTGGGGTATTGAACAGCTTCCATATAAGGAAAGATTAAAAAGACCAGGATGTTCTGTTTAAAAAAGAGACAGTTATGAGGCAATATGACAGGTCTATAAAATCATGAATGGTACGGAGAAAATGAATAGGGATGTGTTATTTACCCCTTGAAAAACCACAAGAACTAGGAGGTCACCCAATGAAATTAATAGGCAGCAGGCTTAAAACAAATATAAGGGAAGTACTTCTTCACACAACACACAGTCAAAATGTGGAATTTATTGCCAGGGGATGTTGTGAGGGTTCAAAAGAGAATTAGATAAGTTCATAGAGATCGGTCCACAAAGACTATTAGCCAAGATGGTCAGGCACACAATCCCATGCTTTGGATGTCCCTAAACCGCTGGCTGCCAGAAGATGGGGGGGGGATGACAGGAGATAAATTCTCATTAAATTGCCCTGCTCTGTGCATTTCATCTAACCTTGCTGACTATAACAGAGTATGACACTTCCCAAGCATTTGGCAATGCCACCTTCTCAATATCCCATTGAGACAGGTTGATACTGAAATACTTGTAATCTAGTATTGGAGGCTGCCTGATGATAATGGCAAGGGACTCTGTTTTATCCAGATTAATACCCAAAACAATGCATGCTGCTTCTTGCCTGCCCAGACTGGCCATTAGCTGCAGTGATTCACCAGACTGAACTAGCACCGCAACATCCTTTGCACATTAGAGGTCTCAAAGCAAAATGATATTCAGCTCCATGCTACCAACAGCTGCCTTCTTAAGCTTATCCACTAACCAGTCAATACCGATATTAAACAATGATGGTGACAGGACGCAGTCTAGCTGAATTACTGTAGAAATAGGAAACCATGCCATGTATCTTCTATCATCTTGAACATTGCCTTCCGTTCCAATCTCTTCTCTCAAAATGTAAATCAAGACAACAGTAGGCCTAGAATAACTAGTTTTCCCCAGCATAATTTAACATATGAATATGTAAAATTGGCAATAATGGATTTCGGTCAACATTTTCACATATGAGTGGCGCAAGCAATTTCTGCATTTGTGACATTTAGAAACGATATTCTCCTGGTTTTATTTCATCAGGGTTTTTTCCTGTTTAAATATAAATCCACCAAGCTAGGTACAGCGTATTAATGAGACTATCACACAACTGAATATTACATACAACTGAAACACAGTTGGTGTCAATTAAAATGTCTAAATTCTACCCTATTTTTGAAAAATATGGCTGTTTTACTTATGGTTTCAGTTCAATATCAAGGTACCATGGCTATTGAAATATCTCATCAACAGTTCAAATGAAGTAGGTTGCTGGAAATAAAGTCTGTTTTTGCAAAAGTGATGTTTATGAGTGTAACCCATATGGAACCTTTTTGCAAGATTGGGTCCTACCTAACACTAAAATAACTACAATTAACTGAAAATAAGTATATGCAGTAAGGCTCTCTGAACCCCATTTTTATTTTTTATAATCCTATAGTCCCACTAGTTAATTCTATTTCATCCTATGCAGAAATTAGATTGTCCAAGGTAAATGTCTGATTATCATAATAATCTTAGAATGAAATGTAAAGACAGCAAGCAGATAACTCTAATCTTGAAGCTTTATATATTGGATTATTTTTTTACAGTTTAAGGTACATATGTTTCAAATAAAAATGCTAGTAAAATATTGTTTTCTAAAAGCTATCACCCTATGATGCACATTTTCTGGGTTAATTACTGGACTGGTCTAAACTACATTAAAGGGACACTATAGGTACTTTGAAAGAGACCGTAAAGTCAAGGTTGTCCCAGTATTTAAATTCTGTAAAATAAACTCTTACAAAAATGAAATACTTCAGGAATTAAAAATAAATTCAATAGAATTAGAAGAACGCCCAAAACCTTAGGAACTGGCTACAAAGTGAAACTGACATGACTATATTCATTTTGCATATGAAGAGACATGCAAAAAGTAAACAAACATGAGCATTAATTAAAATATTTTAAAAAAATATTTCACTTTTAATAATTTAACATTTTATTCAGAAGGGAGGATAGTTGTGTCTTAAAATATTATTTTTAATTTTTCAGTGTCCCAAAGGCCTTTGCTTGAGGTACATTCCTTTAGGGCAAACTTCCATAAAAATTCTGAACTACATGATGTGAGGATCAGAGAGGTAGCCGTGTTACTCTGGAATTGCAGAAGCGACAGAGTTCTGTGGCACCTTAAAGACTAGTTAAAGTATTAGAGCATAAGCTTTCGTGGGCTAACACCCATTTTGTCGGATGCATCCGACGAAGTGGGTATTAGCCCACGAAAGCTTGTGCTCTAATACTTTAGTTACTGTTTAAGGTGCCACAGGACTCTTTGTCACTTCCATGATGTGAGGATGTTTGTACCATTTCTTTAAAAATAATACAAACATCTATTTGTTGTTGCAGGAACCCAGACAGGAGGCAGTGGATTGGGGAAGGTTCTAGGTAGCATCTTGTTAGTGAAATAGAGAGAGAGAAGGAGTGACTTCAGGGATAATATTGTTTTCCTTATTCATAAAGCGGCTTGTCCAGAATTAGAAGAAAGTATTTTTCTGTGTTTTTACCCATTTCTACAGAACATGTTGTCAGAAGATGAGTAATTTTGAACCAGTAAGAATAAGACAAAGAAAATGTCCCAAGAGTTCCATTATGATAAGTCTTGAGAATGGCCTGAATGGAAGGAGCACTTCAGCAGATTCTGAACTACAGTGGAGCTTAACACAGAGAGTGGAGAAGTACAGGTCAGTTCATTCATACATACTACTGAGCCTAAAATGTGTATAAATTATTTGCTTTTGCTGAGGAATGAGACAGAATTAACTATGACATAGAGTATTAGAGGAGTATCCACAAAAACAATGAGGAGTCTGGTGGCACCTTAAAGACTAATAGATTTATTTAAGAACATAAGAATGGCCATACTGGGTCAGACCAAAGGTCCAATCAGCCCAGTATCCTGTCTACCAACAGGAAACGCTGGCCCAGCCCTCTGTCATACCAGCTCCAGTAAGGAAAGGGGAATTGGAGCTGGCTGAGTAAGCCCAGCCCTAAGTGGCAAATGGGGAACAGCTGTCGGCCTTGTTAGCTGGGGGCTACATAAAGGATGGCAGGAAAGTAGCCAAGGGGATAGGTAAGAAAGGAGTCATGGAGTTAGAGGCAGCTAGACTGCCTGTAGCTTCAGGGTGGTGGGACCTTTTACAGTAAATGAAGAGCATAGGTGTTTGCATCAAAGCAGAGGTCTCTGGCTGGTTTGTGAGTGTAAAAGTGGCAGAGGATTGAGGGGCCCACCTGAGCCTTGTTAAAATACAAGAGATGTATTATTTGGGGATATTATTATTTTTAAGTGCCATCAGATACCCATACACAGAACCAGGTATTACAGAAGAAGAGGGGTTTTAGATAGGATTTGAATGATGAAGTAGATGGTGGCTTCTCAAACTTGAACCTTGATTAGTTCCTGTGCCCTTCATGCCCCAAGATCATCACATGAAGGGGACCCTTTGCTCCAGATATCCCATTGTCTGTGGAAGGAGTGAGAAGTCAGGTGCCTCTGTGGCACCATCCCCTTCAAACTCCATGAAAGGCTCTCTTAGAGCCTAGGTTTCATTCAGGGAGGAGATAGAAGCCAGGCCAGCTAGGGAGGAGTGGGCAAGATTCAGCAGGACAGTATTATCCCCTCTCTGGCCCCACAAAAAATCACTAAAATAATATTGTCTGTATTTTTTGCTGAGTTCTGCCCCACTCCCTGAGTGTCTCAGGGGTATGAGTGGTCATGAGGCATGTATGGTAGAGCTATGCTGCCAAAGAATGGTTGGGGGAGAACAATGCTTAAGTTGTGAGTGTTGGTGGGGATCATATCACATGGTTGTGCAGCACAAATCACTTTCCCAAAATGTAATTCAGGTGACTACCTACCTTTCTAATCTTTGAAAATAACATTTAACAAACAAAACCTCAAAACTAGCAATGGGCAAGGATATGTGATCTAGAAGGAAAGGGAATGGATGTGAGAAAAGTTGGAGGGATCAAGGTAAAAGACAGTAATGCATGTGGGGTGACAGGATCAGTGAGAGGGAAATCGTGGGAAAGAGAACATCAAGAGTAATATCCTGGCTCCATTAAAGTCAATGACAAAACTCCCAGTGATTTCAATGGATTTTACCCCCAAGTGTGCATTTTGACAGTCTATACTATTATGGTCACCACTTTTACAAGACTGATACATTTTTATACAAGGTATGCCTTGTGAAGTATCATTTGAAAAGTCATAATCTGCTGAATATCATTATCCTGTTAAAATATGTGTACTAACACTACATGGGGAGTTATAATATTCTACTCTGATTATTACTGAAGTATGTTGTAATTCTGAGTGACACTCACAAACCAGTTTTTCAGAGATGAAGACACATTAGCACCCCTGACAGGTGTTAAAAGGCCATCACCTAACTTAAATGAACATCCTCCAGCAGAGGGAAGGGAAGGGGGAGTTGTAAACAAACATATTACATCACAGGAATGATGCAAACATCCCATCCATAATGGACTGCAAATCACCATGACTCAGCAAAATTGTTTCTATTACAAGAAATTGAATTATAAAACAGGAGGGGAAAACACGAGTTCCTCCTCCCATCTTTCTGCTCACAATATCAACAACTCTTAAAGATCTGAATGAAGGGGTAAGTCGTCCTATGCTGATAAGAGATGCAGCCTATGAAATTTACTACAGGGTCTGGTGAAGAAAACCTTTGCTTTTAAGTTCACTTACCTTGTTAATATAGGTATTAGCTTGTGTATTACTCTTTTCTTTTCTTTTATAACCAATCCTGACTTTTATGCATCAATATTTGTAATCACTTACAATCTATCTTTCTGTAGCTAATAAACTTATTATTGTTTATCTTAACCCGTGTGTTTGGATTAAGGTGTGTGGGGAAACTCTAACAGGGTTGGTTCATTATCATTTTCCTTTGAAGTGACAGACTTCTGTGAGCTTTCACTGTTCACTAGTGTGCTAGACAGTACAAAATGCAAATTTCTGGGGGAACAAGGCTGGGACTAGGAATTTGTGAGTGTTATCTTTTATGTAATTGAGTGACTGGTGAGATTGCTCATGTATTTAGCTGGGAGTGAATTTGCAGGCTTTGTGAGCAGGCAAAAACTGGCTGTTCTGACAACAAATCAGTGTTAAAGGCACTTCAGGCTAGAGATTTAAGGGAACACCACTGTTCAATTGTCCAAATTGTACCCTAGATAATGTCACATATATTCGGGGGCAGGGGATGCTCAGGCAGTGTCCTGGGTAACTATGCATGTCCCTTCTTCCTCCACCTCAACTTAATCTTTTGCTGAAGCACAGACCAGAGTTCTGTCTTTTCAGGATTTTTCAGAAAGCATTACAGAGTTAAATATATCAGAGCTATTGTATGTAAAACCCCGATAAATAGATGCTAATAGTTTCCAGTCAGTTTCAAAGAGAGAGTAACATACACTTTCTTCATAAAACAAACATTTTATGCACATGGAACACAATGTAAATAGTATACTATAAAATATTATAAATACTATTTGGAATATTATGAATAACTTTTAAACAAAAGCTATTCTACCATAAATCTACTGGTGTTCCTTTGACAGACTTTCCCCCTTGTGTTTATGTTACAAAAATTCAAATATAAAGTTAACATTTTCTGTACTTTTGCACACACATCAAGACACATTACCCTCTGATCTTCTCTCAAAGGGAATTTTACAGTCTTTATATTGATCATAATATGTAGAGGGTGGCAATCGAACTCTACAGAGCTTAATTCTACAGAGTCGGACTCTGGCAGCAAACAAATAGTAGAATTCTAACCCTGGGGTTAATAGCTCACTGGATCCTCTCAGTTTTTGTTGAAACAGAAATCTGCAGCCTGTATCCAAAGTGTTACAGGTATGAGGATTAGCATAGAAAGAAATCTTGCCACACCACTCTTTTGGCCTTCAAACAGCCCATCCCACCTCATTAAGCTCATCATCAGAAGCAAGTTCCCCACAGATCAGGATCCACTGATTCAAAATGGCACCGGACCCTGCCAGAACAACTAATGCAAAACTGTAGATATACCTCCACTGACACAATGATCTATACATACCTATCACCTGTGGTGTACCTCATCCAGTGCAGCAAATGACCCAATAATAACTGTGTGGGTGATACCAATTATTGCACTCTCAAATGAAAATGATAAAAGACAAAAACTTCCCATTACCCCTGGGTGAACACTTTTTCACAAAGTGATTGCTCCATATCTGGCCCATGATCAGTCCTCATGCTCAAAAGAAACCTGCACTACACCTTCAAAAGGTGAGCAAAGGAACTTAAATTCATAACTCTGTTAGGGCTTGGCTACACTTGCACTTTATACTGTAATAAAGCCTCCCAGAACGCTCTACCTTACTCCCCGTCCATACTGGGAAGACACGTAGAGCACTCTGACTCCCTGCGTGGAACGTTTCTGCTACTCTACTCCCTGAGAGGATTACCGGCTGTTGCATATTGAGTGAGACGCTCAGGTTCAGTTACATTACTGCGATCTTATTAACCTCCGGATACGCCTCATAATCCCCTTAAGTCAAGTGGTCACTCTTCCCTTTGTTTGAAATCGCTGCAGGAATGTGGAAGTGCCTTTTCAAAGCTCCGCTTCAGATAGTGGCAGCTTATCTGCTACCAGGCAAAGCAAACATTTACTGAGTGAGTAAGCGAGAGTCAAGGTACAGGGGGGTACAAGACAGCGTGCTTACACACTCTCAGCACTCCAAAAAATCACTCTCTCTCCCCTCACATACACACAATATACTCCACCACACCCCCTAATTTGAAAAGCACATTGCAGCCACTTGAATGCTGAGATAGCTTCCCGTAATGCACCACCCATAATGCACCACTCCCAATGCCGCTGCAAGTGCCACAAATAGAATAACTTGTAACCTACTAACCCTCCTTTCACCTATCACTGCAGAGGTGCTAATTACCCCCTTCCTCTTAAGTGGTTTCTTGCAACATGTGTTAACCCCATATGTTTAACAATCTATCCCACCTTGTATTTAGCTGACCTTCTCGGGTTCCATTTTACAGAGCTAAAGAACTCTGTGAAGCTCAAAAGGCTGTCTCTTCCACCAACAGAAGTTGGATCAATAAAAATTATACTTCAACCTCCTTTTATACCTAATTATTTTATGGAAAATTTGATTTATTCAGCACTTGAATCTACTGTGCCAAAGTGTTCCTAGTCTGTAAGGTTGATATTACAAGATTGTCAAGCCTCTAAACCCCAGTTTCCATTGTGAACCCTGATAAGGTTAGACTTGTCTCTCACTTTTTTTCCAGAGCTCCCCACCCTTCTTCTTCTCATCTGACTGAATCCCAGGCAGGCCTGCCTGACTGTTGCCCTATCCCCAATTAATTCATTCACAAATGTCTTGATTTTCTAGGAGGTGAGAATTTGCAGCTCCAGATATCAGCACCTCTGAAAATCACCGTAACAAGTTTTCATTATTTGGACCCTTCCCTTTCCTGGAACTGATTTGCATATTGGCTTATGCAGATAGTCCAGCCTTAGCAGCAATAGCACCATCTGCTGTTGCTTCATGCAAACCTGAAAGGCACTCAGATACTGCTGATGGATGAGCGGTATAAGAGTATAACTAGAACAGAATAGATTACTGGGGAGTTTACTAAAGAATCATTTTTCACTATTAATAAACAAAACAAACAGTGTCCTCTAAGTTAAATCCACTGTGGCAACTTCAATGTGCCTTATCAACCCAGTAAGGTGAAAGGCTTTTTCTACTTTAAATGTGTATAGTTAGGGATTAACTGGAATTGTATACAAAAACTATCCATTTTTCTTGCTATATCTGGGACAGTTTATTTTGTAAAAAGTACATTATACACAGATTAGACATGCCACATTAACTTAGAATAACTATATACACTCAGCTATCATAGAAATGCCCCACCCAGACATTTTTTGCTACTCCAGTTCTGCTCTGAAGATTTTATTTCTATTTCAGTGTCAGGCTGTTTAGATCTAGTTGTTTTGCTAATTTAACCAGATACACTATATGTTAGCTTTCCTATTAATTGCTTAAGCTTTATATTTTCTTACAAATTGAACATCAACTTAATATTTCTGGCACGTAATGCAGCCTACTAATGATTGGATATTTTACTTGTAAATAAGAACAAGTATTGTTGGTATGATTTGAAAATGTGATGCCCCCACAGACCAAAACTGAAGCCTTCTATTCTAAGTCAAAGAAATCCTGCTGGTTTTTCCACACTTGCAGGAAAGAATATGCTAACATTTTACCTCAATCCCTGTAACATTAGCTTCACGATTCTCATTATATGAATCATATGATCTTCTCCTTCCATTCTGCTTTAATCAGTTTAGTGCATAATACTGAACAATCAAGAAAGGTCTTTAATCATTTTGAATATCAGATGGAGGCTTTTCTGCAGCGTGCTGAGGATAACCAAAAGCACAGGGAAGGTCTGCTGCCATGGTCTTATTAAATAATCCCGCTTATTCTTGTTTTCCTTTGTGATGTATGTGACCAAGGAGCAAAAGTTTGAAAAATCCGCTTGTTTTTATTATTATCCAAATACATCTGGTCGTGATATGCACACTGGAAACTCTACTCTTTTATTTGGATCCTTTCAAATATGTTTGACTGGTGGCTCGTAAATTAAACAGTGAGTCCTAGTCATCACAATAGGAGTCTCCACTTCCAATTGTGTGAGTGAAAGCTATGCACATTTGACTTGTATCTCAGATATAATTATTGTCCATTAAATTTATTAAACACTGAAATTTATGTTCTGGCATCTTTAATATGTTAGCATGACAAACAGAAATTGTTTCAGTTGCCCAGTGGGAACAGAAGTGCCAGTCCTGGAAAATAGACTAGTATATCATCTGCAGATAAATATAATGTATGCATTTAGCAAGCAGTCTGTGGATGCTGTGCAGTTGTTGATTTTGCTTCATTTCTCTGCTAATAGATGGACGATTTATGTGAATATTAACAGAGTTGAAGAATGCCCCTCCTTACCCAGGACCACTCTGCAGAATTAAAGGCTAAAATACATTGAAATAGTGGTACATGAGGTCAATTGGGTAATGTGCAAAATCCTTTGAATGAATTGTCACAAAATATAATGGATTTAATATTGAAAACAAGAAAGGCTGTGAAATGTCAATCACTAATAAGGGTATTTTTTTAAAATAAGCTTTTTTCTTTTGTGTGTGTTTCTCTGCTTATACAACAGATTATATTATAGGCAGAGCTGATAGTTATAATTAAGGTTGGCCATTTATAGTTAAGGTTGGCCAACCCTTCGCATTATAAGACTCTGTTTTCTATTGCTTATAACTTTGTCAGACTCTAACCTAATAATTGGCAGGTGTTGGTATGTCAAGGATGTGGCCATCCTGATGGAAAAAATGTCAAAATTTGCCCAAGTTATAAGCCGTTGAAAAATATCCATTCACAAATGCTCACTGAAGACTTGTTAGAGCTTGATAACTGAATTTTCTGAAAATTTATTAGCATTGAGCATGCTCCATCCTCAGGCTGCAGGGACTGAGCATGACTTTCTCTGCAATTGCTGCTCTGGTGTGAGACACCAGAACTGAGAGACAGGAGACTTTCACATCTGTGCTTTCAGTGCTTCCCATGCTGATGCTCAGGCAGCACCATGGAAAAGGAGGAGAAAGCAGTCTGACTGAAATGCAGAAGGAGAAGAGCTGGCTGAGCTAGGGGATAGGGAAGTAGAATGGTACAGGGACGGGGGCGGGCAAGGGGGTGGGAAAGACTGGCAGCTGGAAGCTGCTGGGGAGGGACTGGGCTTGGCTGGGCAAAGAGACAGGCTGGGAGTTTGTCAGGGTGGAGGATAGAGATCAGATGAGGAGCTGGGGGAAGACTGGGACAAGAAGCTCAGAAGGGCAGAATGATTAGGAGAGGAGACTAGGGCTGGCTAGGCAAAGATCTCTGAGACTGGGTGTTTGTTCAGTATTGTCATCACAGCAGTTCACAGCAGTTGGAAATTCACTGAAGCACTGAAACATTTGAAAAGAAGCTGAACTTATTACAGTTTGAGGGGTCAATCTCCCTTCTAGAAAATTAATTTTTGCTTCAAACATATATGCTTTATAGACGTCATCTAGTAAAAAAATAAATTGCTGGGTTTTGTCAGTGTTTCGGATCTGGATTCAGTAAGTTTCTTTAGTGACCTATCTACAGCCTTGGAGAAGTCTGAATTCATACATTCAGGGAAACTATATGTAGTTCTTGGCTTCACTTCTTTAGCTGCATACATCCAGAATGTACAGCAATTTTAGCAGCAAGCATGTAACAAGCTCTGTTAAGCAAGTTGCAAATTGTAGTTTTTGGAGACTTGTAACTCAGCCAAATTTGAGTGCATTTTCACAATAATAACACCTCCCTGACCCAGGACTGCCCTCTTCCCAAATTTTAAGTTACTGCTTCAAAATATGCTAGTACAAGAACCATTCAAAGAAATGGTTAGAAATGTTTAATACTGGCAAAACTACCTATTTTTTTCCAACCCTTTCCTTGAAAATAGCTGAAACCTTTTCACTGAATTATTAGCAAAATAACAAACTAAGGCAGAAACATGATATGATAAATATCAGCCTGAGCAATTCAAGTTTGACAAAGTTATATACAATTGAAAATGGGCTTATAATGAAAAATCTTAAGTAACCTTAACCATAAGTATCACTACCAGCTCTGCCTATAATACCGTCCATTTCCTTGTAATTTTGCTCTTGCAAAACTGTTTATGAAATGGAGTCTATGAAAGATGTTGTACAAAATGAAGTTATAGTGTATATATCTACACTCATCTAAAGATGAATACACTCATCTACATATGAATGATTCATGTGTCAAGTAATAAGCTTGCAGCCAAAACAAAGCATGTAAATAAAAATACTATAACACAAAAGGTTACTTTTCCAAACTAACACTGCCTTTTTTTATTTAATCTCAGTTTCAAAAGCAACTCTGTTGTGTCTCCAGAGGCATCTGATATTATTAAGCCCTTTAGTCATATGCACTGCAGTGTCCAGGCTCTTTGTGTAAAAATAAAAAAATAAAAATGAAATCCTCAATTTGATTTCAAGGTGAGATTTCAAGCCACAGTCTATAAAAGACTGATGTCAAACACATTCAAGGTCAGGATCTATCTTCCAGTCAATAGTGTTTGTTTACTATGGCTCTTATCCTTTCTATTTCCATTTATTCTTCTTTTCTGAGCCAAGTGATCATGTTATTTCCTTGGTGCTCTTACAAGCATTTTCAACAACCACTTCTATTTATTTTTAAACAATTTTTTTGGTATGCAATATAACAATTATTTAAGTCTAATTAAAAACTCATATTTCCTCCCACATTTAATTCATTTTATTACCATAAATATGTTAATATGTTCTAATTCACCTCCATGATTCTCTGCAACATAAATTATCGAGTCTAATGGTTTAATTACATTGTAACTTTTAACATTGGGAGGCCAGCTGTACAGGAATTGCATTCACTAGCCTATTTATATCAGCTATCATATCACTTTGGCCTAGAACTCATCAAAATTCATTAAAATTAACTAAGCAGAGTTGTGTTAAGTTTGAAATGTATGTAGTCTCTTAATAAAATACATTCGGAGCAGGTCAGCAACAAATTCTTTATTGAAAACAGATTTAAGATGACTCTTGCAATCCAATAACTTTTAAGTTAGCTTGTTAAAATAAATTATACCATATAACGAAATAGAATACCAATATTTAACACATGCCTGATCCCTAATATTAAAGTTATTTTAACATGACTATTATTAACTAAAAAACTAAAGTAGATTGTCTTTAAAAGTGGTTTAATATAGGGATTATTCTGTCTCAAGGTGCAGTGCTTATTATCTGCAGATACAAACGACTGGGACTTCTGACACTTGGTTTTTGGGGTACTAGAACTTTCACTAAAGAATGGTGTGCAAATGTTTGTACATGCAACTGAGCATCTGAAAATGTAATTCCTCTAACCCTGTAACACTTCAGGTGGAAGTAGGAACTAACACTCTACATCAAGAAAAGAATCTAGTGATCTATGTGGAATTGGGAGCTCCTGAATTCTAATCCTCACCACCCTTTATGGTCTGAACAAGTCACTTAATCTCTCTGTATCAGTTTCTCCATCTGTAAAACCAGAATAATAAAATTTACCTACCTCAAAGGAAGATTATGATGATTAATTAATGTTTATAACATGTTTAAAAGTTGAAAGTGAAAAGTATTATTTATATCAAAACAAAATAGAAAATCCTCTTGTGCCTCCTGTCCAGATTAATAAACAGGAGAGATGATCAGCATTTCTTATATTTCCCATCACTATAATTCATGATAATGTAATTATGTAGTTCAAAACAATTTAATCGTTATTGAAATAATAATGATACCAATGATAGACACACATTCAATAACTAGAATATGAAAGAAGTTTATAAATATGCTGAATATAGCCTCCCCCCAAAATTGGCAGCATTTGACGTTGTTGACCAGGAGATACTGCTGTCTTGTCTGGGAAAGGTGGTAGGATCAATTCTCTCTCCAATCCTTTACAGCTTCTACATGCGACCATGAACTGGTCAGACAACAGGGACCCAAGTGCCAGCAGTATAGAGCTGATACACAGCTTTCTACCTATCCTTCACCACACATTACCACGGCACTACCACAAAGGTGTCTCAGTGTTTGGATGAGATCAGTTCATAGAGGAAGAACAGCTGGTTGAAATCAAACACAAGGAAGACAGAGGTAATGCTAGTATGGACAGAAGAAAGTATTTTGAACAGTTTTCAGCCACAGTATAGTTTCCTGTGGTTGAAAATACACACCTATAATTGGTTAGTTTAGTCTGTAGTCAAGGAATACTCTTGGATTCCTTGCTGACACTAAACTTCACACAGCAGATTCCAGAAATAAAGTTTTCTGTCATCTCCAGTTGGCTAGAGGACTCCATGCTGTACTGGTGGGTGATGATCTGGTCTCGGTTATTCATGCCTTTGTCACGTCTTGACTCACTAAAGCAATTTGATGTAACCAGGCATGAAGCTTTCAGTGCTACGGAAATTTCAACTACTTCAGAACACTGCAACATATCTCCTCAACAGAGGCTACCATATGCAAATGCACACTGTCTTCCCATAGAATTTCAAATCAAATTCACTGTCTCTATCCTTATCTTCAAGGTGCTGCCTAGCCTGGATCCAGGATATTTAAAAGATTGCCTGAAGTTCTGGGATGAATATTGTGGTTGACAACTATGTTCCTCTGACACAATGATACATCCTACAATAAGGGTAAAGCTCATGTGTGCAAGACAGAACTTTCTTGGGACCTGGTTTGAGACTGTGGAATGAACTCTCACCAGAACTAAGAACCATCACAAACTACACTGCTTTCTACTCCTAGTGCAAAATCCTTGCCTTCTTTAACATAAATACACAACAACATATATATATATATATATATATTTAAAAAAACAAACATATCATACCCAAAACAAAATACTACATTGCACACAATTCTCCCCTTGGGGAAAGATTGAGAGAATAAACAACAGATGACAACTGTATAGACATGTTGCTTAATATATTACTGGAAGGTGCTCAGACACTACAGTGATAAGCATGGTATAAAAACTATGTTTAGTTAGTATAATATAGCATAATATTGCACAGAATGTTACAAGGAAGTTCTTTCCTGCCTGCAAAAGATTAAAAAAAATCAGTTGGCAAAATCAAGTGTCAGCCTGTCAGTCAGTCTGTTGGAGATGTAATATAACATGGCTAAAAGCTATCCAGAACAACCATACCAAGTAGGTTCCTGGGTTTTGAACATGTACTTTAGCGACAGATCTGGTTATCTTTTTAAACCTATGCCAGATCTTCCTACACACTGTGATTAATTTCAGAATTCAGTGCTCTTATTTAAAAAATACCATTTGCTCACATCCTTCCCTCATGACATTACAGTAGTTTCTCTCACCTACATTTTCATTGGGATCATGGCTTTTCAGACTCCAGAATTACTGATCTTTGGCTTCTGTCTGGTAAATTGAGCCTGCTCATGCCTGTGTGTGATCTCAGAAATGTGAAATCTTCTTAGTTTTTTCTTAAGCTCCACCAGTGACAGGCTATGTATCTCTTAATGGAGTCAATGCAGCCATTTATCTACGTGGCAGGAGCACAATGGAGACTAAAAAGCATTATCGTGCAGTAACATGAATCATTTTTGATTAATAGATAAAGTTTGTTACCCCATAAGTTAAAGTTGCTCTGTGTCTTAGGTTTTTAGGTGCCTGTCATGGTAGTTCATAATAAAGTGGAACCATATGCATTCTAAGAAACATTACAGTTAAGAAACTTAAAAGCATGGAAAAAAACAAGTGAAGGAGGGTGGATACATTTTCAGAGACTCATAGCTCATATAAGTACTTAGATAAATGTTCACATATATATATTAGAGAGACAAGCTAGAGAGCTAATATCTTTTACTGGGCAAATTTCTGTTGGTGAAAGAGGCAAATTTCTGAGCTACACAGAGATCTTCAGGTTTGGGAAAGATACAAGGTGGAACAGATTGTTTAGCTTAATTAGTTAAGACATATTGTAAGAGATCACTCAAGATGAAGTGGCCACTTAACATTTCTGCAGTCATAGGAGAAAAAAGTGGGTTACAGATGGTCGTAATAAACCATAAATTCAGTATTTTTATTAAGACCATGATTTTTAGTGTCTAACAAAGCTAAGAATTTAAGCTCCCAGGGTAATTTTTCAAAGGTGTTGTGAGGGTTTTCTTTGAGGACAAGGACTGGGAAGTTATATATGGAGTGATCATTCTGTGAAAAATGTTCGCCCATGGGTGATATGGTCTTTTATCATTTTTATGTGTGAGTTCATTTGAGAACTTATCATCAGCTACTGCCACACACTGGAAGGAAAAATCACTAAACCTACTTGGAGATCTTCCATAAAACCTAAGCCAACTTTAAAAAAACCCTTAGGACAGTCATCCAATAAAAAATCAAATAGTGGAACCATTACAACAACTCCACAACCCACAGAACACCATCTCTGGGAGAAACCACGGCACCAGGACCCAACATATGGACATTACACGACACCCCAACATCATCACTTTATCAAGACTATCTCTAACCACAGCTGAAGTATCTGTACTCTCCAAGGAACTGAACTTCTGCCCCATCACAGAACCTGATACCATATTAATGTGGAGAACAAGGATTTTTTCACTGACTGTGCCTGAAATAATTATTTCACAACAATGATGACGCCATCCACTACTATCATGTCCCTACAGAAAGTAATAAGAAAAAATAATATTTTGACTGGACACCCCACAGTGGACAGTGCACTTGATCATTACATTATTTGCTTTCGGAAAAAAATTGACTATGAAATCCTTAACAAACATCACATCCACCACAATCCCTGAAACCCAATTACCAAATAGTGATCAAACCAGCAGACATAGTGGGTGCCATAGTAATTTTCAACCATGAGGACTAACTACGTTATTTAGGCCAACCAACAACTTTCTGACACTGCCTAATATAAAGAACTCAAAGAGGACCCAAGCCACAATTCAACCAGGAATTTAAGGACCTCATCAGATATTTCCCCAAACTATTCTAAGAGAAACTCTACAATCTCATCTCCCACAAACTCACCATGGGTCCTCTACATGCCTATTACAACATGTGGTGTACCTCATCCATTGCACTAAATGCTCTAATAACAACTCTAGGGGTACAGACAATCACTATGCTCTCCAATGCACTCACAGAGAAAAATGATCAAATACAAAAACACCATATCACCTGTAGGTGAACCCTTTTCACAAAACAGTCACTCCATGTCTGACCTCTCAGTCCTTGTTTTCAAAGAAAATCTGCACAACGCCTTCTAAAGGTGAACTTGGGAGCTTAAATTCATAACTTTGTTAGAGACTAAAAATAATGGTCTTCATAGAGCCACTAGATTTATGGCTCATTACAACAATCCACTAACCTCTGCTTTTTGCCCTGTGATTGTAGAGGTGTTATATGGCCACTTCACCTTTAATGATGTCTTACAATATCTGTTCCACCTTGTATTTAGCCATGACACTCCAAATACCTTTCCCAGACTTGAAGAAGAGCTCTGTGTAGTTCAAAAGCTTGTTTTTTTCACCAACAGAAATTGGTCCAATAAAAGATATTACCTCACCCCCTTTGTCTCTGTAATGTCCTGGGACAAATGCAGCTACAACAACCAGGGCCACCCTTACTCATACACAAAGTGTGCAGCTGCGTAGGGCATCAGGAAATTTGGGGCACTCGCTGGGCGGTAGGAAGTGGAGTGACCCGGCCCCCAGCCTGCTTCGCTCCACTCTGGTGGTGAGTGGTGGAGGGCGGTTTCTCCTCTGCCCCCAAGCCTGCTCCTCCGCTGCCCCCACAGAGGCCAGGAGGAGGTGGGTGGGTTGAGAGGAGGCTGTGTAGGGCACCAAAATGGCTAGGGAAGGCCCTGACAACAACACTGCAGACAACTCATGTATATATCACATTTCACATTCCACAAATATGTTTGTGTTGGCTACATAGCTATACTTTTTGAGGTAACTCATATCTCTACAAGGGGCTCAAATAGCCCTCCTTAATTACGGAATTTCAGATCCAGATTCAGATCTAGATCCAAATTTTGTGCCAGGCCTAGGCACTATGCTTTTGCCTTGGCCAGAGCAAACTCTGTTCTTTGTGTAAACAGAGAATCTACTTTTATTAGTTGGTTTTGACCATGGATTGTGGCTGCTGTCACAGAGTAGAGACAGAAACCTCTTTATGTTATGCTGGGCTTGACTTGTTTGATCTAACTTGAGTGGCCTGTGAAAAGTATGTAACATCAACATATTAGGGAGGGGGGAAATGATGAGGAGCCCTTGTGGCACCTTAGAGACTAACACATTTATTTGAGAATAAGCTTTCATGGGCTAGAACCCACTTCATCATATGCATGGAGTGGAAAATACAGGAGCAGGTATAAATACATGAAAAGATGAGAGTTACCTTACTAAGTGTGAAGTCAGTCTAATGAGACAATTCAGTTAACATTAGGATACCAAGGGAGGAAAAATAACTTTTGTAGTGGTAATGAGAGTGGCCCATTTCAAACAGTTGACAAGATGTGAGTAACTGTAGGGAGAAATTATTATGGGGGAAATTAGGTTTAGGTTTTGTAATGACCCAACCGCTCCCAGTAAGAGAACTAATTCTAAGTGGCCCATCTGTGACAGACTTTCTTAGCTCTATTGAAACTGTTGCACAGGTTCCAGAGTTGCTGCTGTTGGTTCTCCCAATATTTCTAAAAGTCCCAGCTTTTGGATTCATTTGATTATGTGAGAATTTCAGAGTTTCCCACCTTCATGAAGTAGGAAAAAAAAAGCTTAAGAAACCCTAAAGGCAAATAAAAAGCACCCAACATGTGTTTTTTAAAATCCTATGATTTTTATGTCCATCTTATGATTTTTGAATGTTTGGGGTTGACAATGTTGCTTATCTTTCCCCTTCCTCTCTCTTCTATTTTCTCTAGGAAATATCACAAAAGAGTAAATTGTCGTAAGTATTGTTTGCCACTAGAGGGCATGTAACATTCAATAATTCAATCATAATAGTCTAGCATTGCTTCCCCTGATTTCCTAATAGGTCTTATATAGCAAATTATCAGGCAACTGCACATGATACAGGTATTTTCTGGACCATTAATGCTAAAGACCTGATCCTGAAAACATTTACATACTTTATACCTAGGACTAGTCAAGTGTCTGTTAGCAGGATTGGACCTTTATATTACTGGGATTGCCCAAACTCTCAGATAAATTAATGCTTTAACAGCAAGTACATGTCTGTATGTATTATAAGGATCACACCATTCAGTGATGGTCAGAAATACATTTGAACTTGGTCTATCGAGGGTGTCAATATTATTAGGTCATAGATACTGTAATCAGGGAACAGACTGTTCAAAACTATTAATAGTTTTATGAGCCAGTAGCACTTTGTTTTCCATATATGCATGCACAAGTTATATCACACAAGAGGTGGTGTAAGTTATACATCTGTAAGTCACTGTAAGTTGGTGTTCTGTATGTACCATTACATAAGGCATTATGGCAGGGGTGGGCAAACTATGGCTCGTGGCCTGAGCTCCCAGCTGGGGAGGCTGCTCCAGCCCCTCTCCCTCTGTCCCCATTTCCCCTCAGCCTTAGCGTGCCACGCGAGCAGCACTTTGGGGGGCGGGACTGTGCACTCTGGTGGATCAGCGCAGGAGCGTGTCTAACAGCGTGGTAAGGGGGCCTGGGCTGGGGGTTGGATAATGGGCAGACGGTCTCGGGAGCGGTCAGGGGACGGAGAACGGGGGCATTGGATAGGGTATGGGATTCCCAGGGGGGCCTGTCTGGGGGAAGGGGTATGGCTAGGGATCAGGACAGTCAGGGGACAGGGAGCAAGGAGGGTTGGACAGGGGGTACGGTCTTAGGGGGTGATTAGGGGGTGGGGAGGTCTCTGGAGGGTGTGGTCAGGGGACAAGGAGTGGGGGGCTTAGATGGGGGTGGGGTCTCAGGGGTGGTTAGGGTAAGGGGTGTTGGGAGGGGGAAGTCAGGGGACAAGGAGCAGGGGGGCTTAAATAGCGGGTGGGGGTCCTTGGGGGCAGTTAGGGTGGGGGGTTTGCAGAGGGGCGATCAGGGGCCAAGGAGTGGGGGGGGGTGTGGGGGGTGTCGGTCTGGGGGGGGGCTGTCAGGGGGAGGGAAGTGGCTGTGGGTCGCATAGGGGGCGGGACCAGACTGTTTGGGGAGGCACAGCCTTTCCTACCCGGCCCTCCCTATGGAGTTGCCTTAGGAGTTTCATAGTTAAAGTTGTATTTTGTTTCACACTTATAGTGTTGTGTGGAGTTCTTAATAAAAGAAGAAAATTCACAGAATGATTGTCAAATACAAACTATTTCAACTTGGATGATGATCCTGAATTTTCTATTAACTTGTAACTGTCTGTGGAACGTCCTTTGCAGGAATCTTAAAGACTGCAAGTAATTTCTTTGTGATATTTGTAGGAGTTGTATAACTTTTTTGTGACTATATAACAGTAAAACTTGAAAAAAATTATATTTAACCCAAAGTTCTCCCTACACATAACAATAACATGGATGGGCCAGTGGTAGAATTTTTAAATAAACCAAATGCTAAGAAGTTATTGGAACTTTTCACTATAACCATTGAATTGTGAGCAGTGAAGGAAGATAAGACATTAATTCCACTTTGTTTCCATCCTCTGTGACTCATCAGATGTCCTCTCCCCAGCACAGCTAGTTCTACCTGCACTCCCCTCTCCAAAATGCTACAAACAGTTAATGCAGCATTAGAGCTACACAGTTATAAATCCCAAAAAATATTAAGGTTCTATGGGCTTGGCTACACTTGCGAGTTATAGCACAATAAAGCCGCCAAGAGCGCTCTACCTCACTACCCATCCACACTGGCAAGGCACATTGAGCGCTCTGACTCCGTGGCTGGAGCGCCCCGGTACTCCACCTCCGTGAGAGGATTAACATCTGATGCACTTCCACTGGAGTGCCGCAGCGCCAGTGTGGACACCTAATGCGCTCTGACTGGCCTCTGGAAGTGTCCCACAATGCCTTTTCTAGCCACTCTGGTTATCAGTTCAAACTCTACTGCCCTGGCCTCAGGTGACCAACTGTCAGACCCACCCTTTAAATTCCCTGGGAATTTTGAAAATCCTCTTCCTGTTTGCTCAACCAGGCATGAAGCGCTCTTAGTGCATCTTTTCAGGTGACCATGCCTGCATGTGCCAGGCGATCCCCAGCGTGGAGCAATGATTAGGTGCTGGACCTCATCAGTGTTTGGAGGGAGGAAGCTATCCAGTCCCAGCTGTGCTCCAGCCGTAGGAATTATGGGCAGATATGAAAGAACATGATGGAAAAGGGTCATGACTGGGACGCGGTGCAGTGTTGGGTTAAAGTAAAAGAGCTGCGGAATGCTTACCGCAAAGCCCGCGAAGCAAACAACCGCTCCGGTGCTACCCCTACAACCTTCAAATTCTACAAATTGCTGGATGTGATACTTGGAGGTGACCCCACCTCCACCCCAACGACCACCATGGACACCTCTGAGCCCAGCACAACAAGGGGGGAGGAGGAGGAGGAAAGCAGGAGCGAAGGTGCTGAGGCAGGGTGAGACACCGAACCCCTCAAGGCATGCAGCCAGTAGCTCTTCTCAAGCCAGGAGGAAGGCAGCCAGTCGTGGTGGCTGGTGCTTGGGGAAGGTCAAACACCAGAGGAGGTGCCTGATAAACGGCTTTTTTTTCAGGAAGGAAGTTTTTTCAGTGTGGGTTCTTGGGGCAAGGAGGGTTTGGGCTGCATGCATGCCTAGATGCGGAATAGGGCATTGATGTGCTCTATCACATCGTGGTAATCGGCCTCGGTGATCTCTTCAAAAGTCTCTTACAGAATGTGAGCAATAAACCTGCATAGGTTTCTTGGGAGAGCCACGGTGGTCCTTGTCCCAGTCAGGCTAACGTGTCTGCACCAGTGTGCTGCGAGGTGCCGGGGTGAGGGGTGGGGGCGATTGCTGCACACAGGCAAGCTGTGTATGGGCCAGGGTGGAAGTCACATTCTTGCAGAAAACCCTCCCTTGCTTCCCCGGTCACCCTCAGCAGCGAGGCATCTTCCAGGATGAACTCCTGTGGAAAATGTTGGGACAGTGTTCAGTGTAGGTGCCGCCTGCAGCTGTGGGCTCTCTCCAAGGCACAGACACCCAGAGGATAGTATAGCCATGAAACAATCAGGCCCCTGGACCCTATGCTTACTCACCATTCTGGGGCTCCCATGGGTCATGTGCACTCACTTTGGGATGGGCAAATTATGGTATTGTGTGGACTGTGCTTGCGCTCCTTAAGTGCAGGGGAATCATCGCTCTGGCTGGTGTGTACAATGCTGCCTCTGTTAAGAGTTGTATTTTCCCTTTACAGGTGCAACCTTGAGATCTCAGCCGTCCGTCTTATCACCGGCCAAGAGCCTGCGAAGACTCAGGAAGAAGCCGCGTTAAAGCAAAGAAGACATACTGCATGAAGTGATGCAGCAGTCTCTAAATGAGAATTGAAAGGCACAGGAGTGGAGGGAGAGTGAAAGAAGGATCTGCCAGAAGAATGAGGATCGCTGGCAGAAAAACATGGTGCTCCACCAGCAAAGCACAGATCGGCTGATCAGCATAATGGAGCACCAAGCAGACTCTATCCAGGCACTCATTGCCATGTAGGTGGAGCAGTACCACGCTCACCCACCCTTGCAACCCTTGTCTCAAAACACTTTCCCTTGTGCCCCGAAGTCTCCTCCAACCCACTTTCCCCAACATCTGGGTTCTTACCTGCCCCCAGTTGCCTCCAACATCTATCGCTTCACTACCCAGCCATGAAAACTATGACCCTTATCCACTGTACTCAATCCCCATCACCCTGCCTTATAGCCATCCTGAAGTGTAGCAGTCAGTGCACAGCACTCCAGACAGGATTCCAGAGTCCTGATAGCAGGACATACTCAAGTCTGTGAGTGAACTGTTCCCCATTTTGCTCCCTTGCCTTGTTTGTATTTCTGGGTTTTTTTCCAACACATGAATTTTCTTTTCAATAAATGGACTTTTTGGCTTTGAAAACATACTTTATTGGTGCATAAAGCAAAAGATAACTTAGCCTAGGAAAGTGTAGCAAGACAGTGTAGCAAACACAAACACTGCACTTCACTGCCATGCAGGGCACCAGACATTACTTTCAGCCTCAAATTGTTCCCTCAAGGCATCCTTAATCCTTGCAGCCCCATGATGGGCTCCTCTAATAGCCCTGCTTTCTGGCTGTGCAAATTCAGCCTCCAGGTGTTGAACCTCCGAGGCCCATGCCTAAGTGAATCTTTCACCCTTCCTTTCACAAATATTATGGAGGGTACAGCATGTGGATATAACCGTAGGGATGCTGGCTTCGGCCAAGGCCAGTTTGCTGTACAGAGAGCGCCAGCAGCCCTTCAAATGGCCAAAAGCACACTCCACAGTCATTTGGCACTGGCTCAGCCTGTAGTTGAACTGTTTCTTGCTGCTGTCCAGGCTCCTTGGGTAGGGTTTCATGAGCCACAGCATCAAAGGGTAAGCGGGGTCTCCAAGGATCACAATGGGCATTTCAACTTCTCTAATGGTGATTTTTCTGGTCTGGGAAAAAAGTCCTGGTTTGCAGCTTCCTGAACAGGCCAGTGTTCCGAAAGATGCGTGTGTCATGCACCTTTCCGGGCCAGCCTGTGTTGTCAATGAAATGCCCATAGTGATCCACAAGCACCTGGAGAACAATAGAGAAATACCCCTTCCGATTAATGTACTCAGAGGCTAGGTGACCTGTTTCTTTGTTCATCCAAGTGTGATTAGAATTTAATTTAATGTATTTATTTATTTATTTTACAATGGGAAAATTTTCCCTCCAATGTCCCATAACTCAAAAATGGCTCAAATGGTTTTGCTAAGTTTTTTTAGAGAAAACTCGCCTTCAGACAAAGAATCAGAAAAGAACACTTCATCCCAAAGGGGGAATGTTGCAGAATGTTATGGGCATATGAAAAGTGGGCGTGGGGGTCATAATGGAACTTGTTTTGCAACCTTTAGTATTGCAGACATGACCAGAGCCCACTACACTTAACATGTCTGTGGCTATTAATAAATGCTCATTCCAATATCTATCAGCCTAATGATATTGACAAAATAGACAAGATTTGAAGGTTAGAAGGGACCATCATGATCATTTAGTCTGACCCTCCTGCACATTGCAGGCCATAGAAACTCACCCACTCACTCCTGAAATAGACCCCTAACTTCTGGCTGAGTTATTGAAGTCCTAAAATCACTCTAAATTCATTTTTGACAGTTGCTGAATGGCCTGATCCTTATTTCATTATAGTGGATTGTAAGCGTGTGCAAAATTCGGAATTAGATAAATCCTCTTCTGCTAAGTCAACACAGTAACATCTCTGAGAGTGACTGACAGCTTTAAATAGCATCTGGATCAATAGGAATGTGGGGCGGGGGAGATTTGCAGCCAAATAAAAAGGATTATACATTTTGTTCCCATGTCAACCACTCATGATCTTTTTTTCCTCTGGTGTTAAGAGTAATTTAGCCTTTCATGCTAGATAGTGATCTCAGTCCTATCAATCTCTCTGACCACAGAGGGGATGAACTGGCTGATTCTAGTATTACTTCACAGTCTGAATCATTTCAGTAGATGGTCAATGAATTGTGCTCCACTCCAGCAACCTGATTATAAGCAGGTTATAGTGAGCCAGATGTCTTTTGCACTTAACTCTAATGGAGATCAAACCCCTCTGGTGGTGTGGGATTGGTGTATGGGGATATGGAAGAGGACAGTTCATTTCACACTCTTCAAAGTTGAGAAAAATGAGCCCACACTTACCTTGAGGAAATAACGTGGAAAAAGAAATTAACTAATTAAAATGTCAAAAAAACTGTGTTCTGATTCACTCTGTAAAGCAATACAGTGAAGAACAAGCAACAAAATAAAATAAAAAATCAGCTTATTACCAATAGGGAAACTTACACTTAAGGATCATTCCCAATACTAGGGATATACAAAATAATAGTTATAGCAGACAGGATGCTGTGTTGCCTCAGGATTGGTCTACGCTGGGGACTGCTATCACTGGGAACTCTAATCTGTACTCTGACACCCTCAAAAGTCCTGCAGCTTTTCCATCATGTCTTGAGCAGGGAAGGGCTAGATGCAGCTGCCTCCAGTAATCAGTTCAGGCTCCAGGTAAGTCTTAAATGGGCCCAGATCTCAAAAAAATGCAATGCCCCCATTTTGAATGGAGCAGTGGAAGAGTGGGTCATATCATAAATGACTGCCTGTTGGCTGACCATTCTTTAATCTTAGCTTGATCAGGCTTCAGATTTTGGCATCCTGGAGTCAGAGTTGTGGTGCTCATGGGGAGGGTATGGTATTGGTACTAGGAAGTAGAGCTGAGGGTTTGTGATGTGATGGTTATGGGAGGCTCTTTGCAGATATGTGGCCTGATTCTCAGGTCCGGATGAGTTGTAATCACTGCAGAGGGGTGACAGAGAGTGTGGTAAGTGTGACTTTATACTCCTTCTGTGGCTTCTCAACTCTGGAGCTGACTGGGAAACAGTATGGTCCCCAATATAAGATAGAACAGTCCAAGAGCTGATCTATTTTATGCCCTGCTGCCAGTAGCCCAAAGTAGTAGTTCTGGCAGCCAGCAATATCCAGAGCACAAAGGTGTTCCAGCCACAGCCCCCTAAGTGGAGGAGTTTGAAAGGGGGTGGCCTAGAGCTGCTGCACTAGTCCAAGCTAACTGAGCATTTCTCATACATAGGGATATTCCCAGCAGGCTGCATCCATTGAGTTTCTAGCCCCTTTGCATTGGCCTGGAACAAAGAGTTGGGCCTGCGGTGTAAGGCTGGAATGCATTCACTTACTTGAGTGATGGGTACAGTGCCTGGGTGCCTGGAATGGACTGAGAATGCCACACTCAGGGCAGACAGCAAGAAACAGAGCAGACACTCCCCCAAACTGGTGGTTTATTCTATAATTAGATTCACCAGGCCAGTAACAAAAGAGCTTCTGCAGTAACATGCTGGTTAATCAGAAGACAAACACAGACCCCTTTAGGCATTTCAGCCCTTGGCTCTCATCCAGATAAACAGGTCTACTGTAGTGAGAGGTTACTGAAAATCCAGTTCACCGTATGTGAGGTTCTACTAATCCCAAAGGATCATACACTAACCCCCAGGTCACTAGGTGTCTCAGATCTTACCCAAATATCATGCTATCAGCCAATCCTTAGTAAACTAACTAAAGAATACTTAATAAAAGAAAAAAATAGAATTCTAAATGGTTAAAAGATCACATACATACAAATGATTGCAAAGTTCTTAGATCAGGTTTGTAGCAGTGATGGAATAGACCACTGTTTTGAAAAAGTCTCTCTGGTAACTTCCAAATAATTAGAAGGTCCTCAGTCCATAGTTCAAAATACTTCTTTTAGTTATAAATCAATAGTCCAGAGAATTGAAGAAGAAAAAAGGCAAAACGGAGATGTGTCAGATATCTTTTATATCCTCTGCCATGTGCACGGAAACTCATTGTCCCAAACAAAGCCGACAGCCCCTGTGTATGGAAAGTTACTGACAAAGATGGAGTCCAGGTTACATGTCCTCATCACATGTCCTTGCATGGTTTTCTGAACCACAGGGCAGCCATTGGCTCCTGGCTGCCTGAGACATCCACAGGAATTGTGTTTCTTCAATGACCGTTTGTGAGAGTGGAGAGTCCTTAGTGGGCCATCCACACATCGCTGTCTAGCCCTGATCTAAATCTATCTGGGGGTGTCACCCAGGAACACAACACATGTTTGAAATACAAATGCATAGCCAATATTAATAACTTCAGATACAAAGATGATACATGCATATAAACAGGATAATCATAGTTAGACATTCATAACTTTTCTACTGATGTCTTATATGACATAGTTTGTACAAGATTTGTGCAATTGCATAACAGCGGTAACACCAGTGATATAAATGGTCATCTACAATCATACAGCATCACAGGTGCCATATAAGACAGAGAGGCATAAATAGAGACTATGCTGGAGGTTGCTGGGCAGGGGGAACTCAACCTGTTATGTTCCTGTAAAGCAGATCACTGATGCAGGGTCGAATGCCCCTGTGCATCATAGGTCTGGCCTGGATCAGTGGGCCTGTTGAATCTATGGTTATTCTGTGATAAATCAATGCTGTCTCAAGGCAAGCTACTGAAGTGCCACTGGAGTGGTGTCAAGCATATCCTTCCTTTTCTAAAGAGCCAAGCATGCTGCTTCTTAACAACACTAACACTTCCACTGACCTCAGAGCAAGGGACTGAGACTGGCTTCCCCATGTGGAAGGATCGTGCTGCATTGTCCAGCTGCCTCTAGGCTGTTTGGACCAGACAACTCCAGTGTTCTCACTTATGCGTTTCTGCCATACCCACAACATTCTTTTATAACTGATTATTCTGCTAGTCTAACCACTGAAGCAAGGACTCTCTTTCTATTTTTATATATAACAACATACCTTGTTAGCGAGCACTGTATTATTATGTCCTTTGACTGGCCTGTTCAGAAAGGGTATAGCCAGCAACTGAAATTTGTATCCACTCACATTAATTGGTCTTTTCTTTTACTCCGTAGCATCACTCCCCACACCTATAAATAATGTATAGAAGACAATTGGTATAGCAATATCGTAAAATGAGCTATTTATTTCTTCTCTTACGGTACTTCTCTGAAGTGCTACTCCCTTTTGATAATTTTTCACATTGTCGCATCCTCTGCTGGCTATTGCTGGAGCTTCCCTATAGAGGTGAAAAATTCCTTTGCCCACTCTCAGCTCAGTTCGCCACCTTTTTGTTAAGCTAATTGGATCCCACAGACAGCAGGAGTTGTTTTCATATTGGGTTGGGGTGCACGAGCCAACAGGTCTTTGAAGGTAAACTGTTGCTCATAATCTTAGTATTCTCCTTGGTAGTGTTTTTGAGGATGGATTATGATGATCATCATTCTTACAATGATTAAATCTCTTTGCTTTGGGTAAAGAACCAATTTAAAAATATTTACAGTTACAGAACTTCCCAGTGGAAGAGCAAATGTTTTATTTTCTCCTCTGTTCATTGACAGAACTATGAGTGTCTGCTGTTTAATTTCCTGAGGCAACAATTCTAGTTGTGACTGGCAGGTTTTCATTATTCTTTATAAGGCCTTTTATTAACGCACTGTTAGATCTCTATGTCTGACCACACCCACAATGTTAGCAATTAGGTTGGGTATAATAGTAAAGGTCTGTTGCAGGAGTTTATGATACTCTGTGGATGAGCCAGAGTGCATATAGATTTCACACTGCTTACTAGCTAGATCCCTGCTTATCTTCACATAAAACTGCAAAATGATCACTCTGTCTCAAAGTGCTTCACAGGCAGGTGCAGGTTTCATTTTAGTGTAAATCGGGATAAATGTTTGCATTTCATAGTCCATACCAGGAACACTCTGATTTATAATATCCTTACATGGTTTTATCTGACTACACAGTACAGTTGAGATGCAGGTTAGACTGAAAGAATTAAAGTCCTTCCTTAAACATTTGCAGTTGGGATTTCCAAAAGTGCCTAAGCAGTTAGGAACACAAGTTCCATTGTCTTTTAATAGTATTTGTGCTCCTAACAGCTGTAGGCATTTTTGAAAATCTCACCCTGTCACTGTATTGTTAATGGAAAGTGAAGAATACCCTCAGACAGGATACTGGAATAATAGAGGGAAAAAAACAAGGCGTACTTGTGGCATCTTAGAAACTAACAAATGTATTTGGGCATAAGCTTTCTTGGGCTAGAACCCGCTTAATCAGATGCATGGAGTGGAACGTATAGTAGGAAGATATATATATATATATGTATATACAGAGAACATGAAAAGGTGGAGGCTGCCATACCAACTCTAGAAGGCTAATTAATTAAGGTGAACTATTATCAGCAGGAGAAAAAAAAACTTTTTATAGTGATAATCAGGATTGCCCATTTTATAACAGAGGTGAAATGGGCTCTCCCAAAGCAACATGCACCCTAAGGAGATGGTCTCTCCTTCCACTGTTTCTATTATTTGTCCTCATTCCTTCATGTTTGTCAGAGCATTGTGATGGATGGCAGGAAGGAGATACTTACCTGTCAGGTTCACTCACTCTGGGGCACCTGGCATTGGCCACTGTCGGTAGACAGGATACTGGGCTGGATGGACCTTTGGTCTGATCCAGTATGGCCATTCTTATGTTTTTAAATGTGAAAAATCTGGTCAGAGTGTGGGTGGTAATTGGAGCCCATATAAGAAAAAGACCCAAAATCGAGACTGTCCCTATAAAATCGGGACATCTGGTCACCCTAGTGCCTAAGTAGTTCACATGCTGATGCTTAAGTGAAATGACATGCCATGATTGCCAGTATACTTCCTGCTCTAAACACCAGGATATCAGAATTGATGCTCATTTTTTTGCAGCCATTTGTCTGACTTCTTAGAAATGAGCAGGTTCTCCTTTTAAGAAGTACAACTGCAGCCTGATTTCTGTTTTTCAGTCATTTGCCTCTAGGTGGTATACAAGCCATAATAAAGACAGATGGAAGAGGCATGCATTGAGGCGCATTCATGTGCAAATTACATTGGCCTTTGCTTCACTGTAACACATACACTTGAGCTGCCAAACTGGCTGATAGCAAAAGTATGTATGCATATGTATTTACAAATGGTAATAATCTAAGAGGCAGAACTAAGGTGTTATTTTTTTTGTTAGTTTTGTGTATTTTTTGTAAATCGCTGCAGTAATTGAAATCACCATCTCAGCAAATGGAAACTCCAGTGAATTAATCTCAGACAAGCATCTCTGTTGTCCTTCTCACCATGTCCCTGAAGTGAGAAGATGATGGTATTTAGGATTTTATTACTGTGATGGGGCCAGGGGAATAATAAGTTGTCCATGTTGTTGTGCAACCTTTACCAACACAGTTAATATTGATACAAATGAAATCCTACAGTGAAGCAAAGAATCACCTGTAACAAAGCAAATTGCTATAGCAGCTAATTGAGCAAGAAGTACTATCTATAATCCTATGGGTTAATTCATTTTTACTTGCACACTGTATATCAACATAGCTTTAGATGCTATGGTGCAGTTGAGGGGCGGGGAGGGGAATGTCATGTTTCCTAACTGAGCAAGTCTATTAGTCACTATGCTAGTATAAAATAGAGCGTGCAATATTAAACACAAAAATGAAAAGTAGTGTTAAGAGTCAGAGACGTTCCACAAAATTCTGGCAGTGCCACTCATCCATATAAAATTCAGATACTTTAAAAAAAACAATCATCCTTACCTGTGTTAATCACTAACACAATCAAAACTCCAAGCAATGTCAAAAGTCAAATTTACTTTTTACTCTTTCTAAATGCTGTTTGTTTACTTTTAGCACTGCTTTGGAGTTGGTTATTACAGCATATCAAATAGTATGTTTTTGGCTCTCCTACACCATACTGACAAAACCCAGTCAGATCTGTTTTACCAAGATTTATCCCAAAGCTCTTTAGTATGCTTACTTTTAAACATGAGGTTCCAGAATCTCACATAATATTGTATCACCTGCTGGATAAGAAGATTGATAAAGGGTCATTGTGATAGTATGACCATGCCAAGTACCCTGCTGCTCATTTGCCTCCCTCTGAGCCTACACTGGATTCTTCTGCCAACCTTTTCTTGTATTGTCAAGAGCAAGCAAAAATGCAACTTCTTCATCTTTGATTCTGTGCTTAGACAGTTACCTCACTCATGATTTAGGCTACTCTGAGGTCACAGTTCAAGCTCCTTCTTCCCAAGAATAAGTGACCCAATTTAGCAGCATCCCCTTCCAGTTGTGGTTGCCTTAAATAGAAGCAGAAACTCCTTGGCGCAGTTAAGAACATACTGAAGAAATATGTTAAACAGAAGTTAGAACGATATTTATTTAGGCTATGTCCACACTATGGACCTGCTGTAAGGTTTCCCATGTAGCTGCTCTGAGTGGGAGAGAGCTGACAATAATTAATAATAATAACGCTGCCAATCCAGTGCCTTTTCTGAACAGATGAACTGCTGAAGATTTTTTTCAGCGTGCTCACTCCAGGACTTAGTGCATAAGAGAGAAACAGGGCTCCTGGATACTGGAAGAATGGGGAGAGGGCTGAGGGTTAGATGCAGCTTCATATTAGTTGTGGTGTTTTCCTCACATTTCTGTTTGCTATTCTCAATGACTGGCCACTATGTCAAATAAATCTTATTGATTAGAAATGGGACTGGGCTGCAAACTTTAGATCTGGATTCGGACTTCTCCAATGTTCAGATCCAAGTTTATGGTCTGTCACTGACCACCTAATAAAATCTGACATGTTTTTGTGGAGACATGGAACTCCAACAAATTTGGGCTAATTTTAACTTAAGTCCAACAGTACAAGCATCAGCGTGCTGTATATACACTGTACTCAGTTTGTTTTGAAGGCAAGAGAATGCCTGTGTTTTGGCTTTGGCAAATGCTGCAGTGCCACCTGTTAGATGAGACATTCATATGACAGATGCCAAGCCCTCTTTTTCACAACAGACTCTGAGACATCTGCCTAAGTAAGATGCTGCGTCAGATCTCTTTGAAAAAGTACTTTTAAAAGCATCAAACCTTTCATTCTTGCTCTAGATTGATGAAAAGCTGCCACTTGTAGTGAGTCCTTCTTTCTGCAAACAACAGGCTGGCAGTTACCATGCTCACACATTCCCTTGCAGATGGGAGACTGCATCAGTCTCCAGCTACAGTAATTATCACATACTGGTTGTCTCTTGGCTCGCTCACCTACTGACAACCAATCAGAGATCAGGAAGTTTGTAGGTATGTACTGAGAGCCATAGTATGTGAAGTCAGAGTGCAGGTGCCAGTTGTCATGGAGATGCGAGTTCTTATTTTGCAGGTATTTGGCTTTGGTTGCAAGTTGTTTGATACATCAATTTGCAACCAATTCTAAAAATTACCACTACACCAATGACAAGCTTAGGAATAAACTTTGCAATAGGATGAACAGGAACAGCCAGCAAATACTGAGTAAATATGAAAGTTCTTAATTTGTCTTTGCCACAGAGTGGCAAAACTCATGAGTTTGCTGAGGTAGCCTCTTTGGGTTAGGTCACATGATGAAGAACTGGAATTGGCTCCCTATCAGATTAGTTTGAAGATTTCTTTTATAAAAATATAATGTGGTACAAGATTTAAGATGATTATAAGCTTTTCCTGGCAGGGAAGAAATAGGAAAGATATGTCAGTACGGAGCCAGGAACACTTACTGTACAGAATGAATAATAATGATACTAATTAAGGAAGCTCTGAGATGCAGTTTGAATCACATAAGGCAGACGTCTCCAAAATATTGTTCGCTCATCTCATGGGAGCCATCCTAACTTGCCTGTTGTATTAGGACATGCACAAGTGCAGGGACCATGGTTTTAAGGGCTTCTTCTTAGAATGTTATTGTGCTGTGATAAGTGGTTGGATACTGAATGGAATGGGTCTGAAATTTTGCTCCTTTATTGCACACCCTCCCAACACTATGAAATAATTACCACTAGGTTATAATAATGTGCTTATATTTTTTCACTGGAGGATCTCATGTCCTTTTACAAAGGCAGGTGAGTATTGTTATTACCATTTTTTAAAATGAGGAAGTTGGGGTACAGAGTTTAAGCCATTTGCCAAGGTTTTCCACAATGAGCCAATGGCAGAGCAGGAAGAAAATCCAAGTCTTCTGACTCTTAATTCTCTACTCTAGCAAGTGGACAGGGCTGCCTCCCTAGGAAAGATAGGAAGAAGAAAGATGAACCATAGCTGGAATTTGCACCCTAGAAATAAATACATTGGCTAGCTCAGCTAAAGTGAAATGAAGCTAGAGCTGAGAGGTAAGTTTTCAGATGCCAGTTCAGGGGATCTGCTGAAACATACCATGCAGAACTTGTGCCTATAATCCTATTTAGATCATGGATTATTATTTTATACTTTAAATAAGATACATTGAATATCTGCCAATCTTTACTTCCCCACAAGCTGAGAAGCATTTCAGGCCAGGTAACCTGTTTGGGACATGTAGAGAAATTTTGAGAAGTGTGCTAAAATGATACTCCATTGCCCTCACTCTCCTGGGTCACAGCATACTTGTGGACATTGAAAAAGGTACTGCACAATGGGCCTGGTTCTTGGAATGGTGCAACAGATAAAAGGGTGTTAGCAAGAAAATGTGTGTGCACCAAAAGCAGTAAACTAGTAATAGTCTGAGTATCAGCTACACATCATTAACAGCTAATCACTAATAAGAAAGTGACAATGGTTAGGTGCATGTTTCCTCCCAACCCCTTCACTCCCCATGCCCAGTTTCTGTGTATGTTAACAAATTGAAATCCTGGATATATCATATGACTGAACATAAAGGATTGGTAGCTATTTATGCAGTGAATATTTAATAAAATATTTAAAAGAAAAATAGAGAAGGTGGGACATACTCTGGATTCATAAGCGTAGGGAGTGGAGGAAACAGAGAGAACATAAGAAAGACTACAAGGAACATATGGCCCCAGCTCCCAGTCTCTCAGGCCAAGGAATTGATGCCAAAAAAAGGTGAGTTCTGCATTGGCAGGAAGTGAATCTGTCTCTTGTGGAGAACAAAAATAGGGAAAGGAATGATCTGTAGTGTATTTGCATAGCCTTCTATTCTCTATCTGGCTCTAGGGGAAGGCCTTTTTAACGGAAATACTTGGTTCAGATGATCAGCTCCATTATTTTAAGGGTATAGTAGTCAGTCTCAGACAATAAATCTCAGTTGATCATCTGAATAGAATGTTTTCGTTGGACAAAGGGCTTTCTAAACACAAGTATCTCAAACATATAGGATAACCTCAAATACTAATTTGGCTGGCAGTCTGGACTATTGTCAACTCTCTAAGGGTTCAAAAAAAGAAAATAAGACATTTGTCATATCCCATGTACTGTTAAGAACTCACCACTTTCAAGAAATAGTCGCTTCATATGAAGTAGGCATCTCCCGTGCAAGTCCGTTCACAGGTGCTATTAAGACCAGTAAGTACTTAATGCTTTTTCCATCTGCAGAAAGATGAAAACAGGCATGTTCTTCACACAGCTCTAAAGAATACACATTCTATTCTGCTACCCAGACTGTGAAGTAGACATTTCCCCTCCCTCCTCCTCAGATTTAACTGGCACATTGAGCCAGTGAACATATGTATTTATCTAATCATGCTGTGCTAACCAGATCCCTTTACGTAATATTTCAATTCCCACAAGGAAAGACATGGCCAAGTTTTAGCTTACCTTAAAATAAATAATTACTGTTGGCTATTCTTGTGTCTGCTTAAGAACAGGTATTTGTTAAATAAGAGAGTTTATTTGTATAGACATCCAAAAAAACAGTCTACTTTGGTTTAAAAACCAGCTCTGAAAACTTTAATGAAATACAAATTTAATGGTCTTCTCTCTACCCACAGGAGAGAATTTATCATGACAAAAACAATAGATACTTCAAACTCAATTAGTTCTCCATTATTATTATTTTATCATACAGGAGACCATTTCTACATGTTTATGTCAGGAAGTTCATAGCACATTTAATATACTTGTATCGTAAACTGTTCCTTTGAATTAAAAGGCATCTGAACATTGCAGAAATACTAATCCTCAGGCTTTTAGAAAGTAGGGGGAAAACATTCACAACCCTATTATTTGTCCTTATGGCTAAAGCAAACGAAAAACTCGTCAAAACACACCATAACCACACCTCCAAAAACATGTTACATATACATACCCAGCTCAAAGGCTAAGCAAATCTCTCTCCAAAGAAATATTTTGGAAGTCTGCATGTGTCAGCTCTTTCGTAATGATAATAAAGCTGACTGTTGTGCTGAATGCCTTCTCAAACTAATAGTCTTGTGAACAACAATGATCAAAATAATACAAGAATATGAGAGAGATTTACATTAAAGTTCCACACACTTAATCATAATGCCCTTCCCACAGTGGGAATTTCAATAATTATCTTCACTCTGCTTAATGATTCTCTAAACTCAACGTGTTTTATATAAAAAATTAAATCTCAATAAGGATTTCACAGATTTGTTTTATTCTTTTCTTGATTTTCAAATTTCTCTGCTCTCTAGTCAACCAGCTTTTCCACTTTATATCATTAATACAAACACTGAGAAACATAGTGTTTGTCTTTGTTATCTTCTTCACTTCTTAAGGTTAGTGAAAAGATGTGCAAAGCTATTAATGAGTGAGAGAACCACAGGAAGAGGATTTCAGTTACTAGCTTTAAAACAACATACATCTAGTTTAATGATTTACTTTCCTATACTGCGGATTAGCACGTGCAGTGACATAGACAGACAAATTACATGATCAAAGCAGTGTAGCTGAAGTCTTAGGCTAACAACCCAGGCAAAATACATGTTAGAGGGACATGTGATCATATATACTAAGCAAGTGTTGGACAAGTCCATCCAAAGCATTTGTGGTCCAAAGGGGTTCAAATCCCATCTGGGATACCTTTTTTTTTTTTAAATGAGCCATGGCTACACACATTAATAGGCACCTTTCCACAGTCTCAGAGGACACAGAACCTGGACTCTTCATCGCCTAGTTCTCAGGCCGCTAGCACTCGAGCTAAAAAGAAAGTCTTTCAGATTAAATAGCAGGCTGTCTAAGGGCTTGGTTACACTGGCACTTTATAGCGCTATAAAGCCCCCACGAGCGCTATAACCTCCTCCCCGTCCACACTGGCAAGGCATGTAGAGCGCTATAACCGTGGAGTTATAGCGCTCCTGGTAATCCACCTCTGCATGGGGAATAAGGGCTGTAGCGCAGCTGCTGTAGCGCTACAGCAAGAATGTGGACACCCACTGTGCTACAAGTGATCTCTTGAGATGCCTAGAGCCATTTAAGGCAATCGACGTCTCTTCCCTTTGTTTTGAACTCGGCTGGAGGAATGCGGAAGTACGTCTTTAGAGTTTCTCTCTTAACTCTGCAGATAAGCAATGCAAATGTTTAAGGAGGGAGCCTGTGTGAAAACAAAGCCTTCTGTGAACGGACACACACTGACAGGCTCGCTGACAGGCTTTCAGAAGAACGGAAAAACCACTGTCTCTCTCCTCCGCATACACACAACGCGTCCCCCCTCACCTCCCTCGTTTAAAAAGCACGTTGCACCCAGCTGAATGCTGGGATACCTGCCCTAATGCGCTGCTCTTAATGCCGCATTAAGTGCCCCAAATGTGGCCATGCTATACTGCTGGCGCGTCTGAGTGTGGACATACAATAGCGCTATACATATTACTGTAGAAGGGGACCGATATAACCAATAGCGCTATAATCTTGTAAGTGTAACCATACCCTTAGTCACTAAAACCTAAACTTGCTCACACACACTAAGTCAGTGTATTACACTACTCACACACTATTGTCAACCATGCCATCCTTAGACAAATACTATGAGATCATCTAATAGCCTTGTCCTTCAGAAGTAAACAGACCTGTGTTCTGTTACCCTTTATAGCCAGCCAAAGAGTGCCTCATTCACCACTGTCTTGAGTCTGGTGCAGTCATTTACATCCCTGTTCAGTGGGTGTAAAAAACTCACAAGATTAGAACTGTGGCATTTTATGGTCACTTAGCCTATGTGTAAATGGCTACACAAACCGCGAGGTGTTGGTGTGTCAGGCACAGAATATTTCAACGTGAGCCTTAACCAGACCAAACCCAGGACAACCCTTCACAAACAGTCAGATCTCAGGTCAAACTCTGCTGCTTAAGGTGGCCTTGATAAGCTGGCCTTGAGCTGAAAAACAACCTCCAAACCCCATCAAATATCAGGAAATTAAAATGTTTTCTGTTGCCTATTGGCTGACCTCAGAAACAGGGCTGTTTGTTTTTTTCAGTTTTTACAAGCTTATGCTGGAAACATGAAAAGTGGCTTGCCACTGGATTTTTCTTAATTTTTCCTCTTTTTTTTAATGAAATGGGTATCTCTAGTGTTTTGTTTTATAAAAATAGATAAGATGTTCCCATGCTTTGGTGTTATAGTCTGGTCCAATTGGGATTTTCATTCTGGTTTCCCTTTGTTGTTCTTAGTGTGACTGACTAGGAGTAGCACAAGAAAGAATCAATCACATAAGGACATGATGCCTTTTTTTAGGTGGTTTATTGGACTGACACTCACTGAATAGAAAAGAAAAATCAACTGGGGAACCACTTTAAAAAGTCACTTATCTTCTGTGTCCCACTTTTCCCATCTGTAAAATGTAAAGATCTATGGCTGCAAAGTGCTATATAAATGCTAAGTATTATTAAAGAGCAGAATTTTACATTGTGTCTTAGACTCTTGCATATAAAGAAAATGGCTATTATATCTGCTTTGGATTTAGTCATGCTGTCTGTGTACCACACCGTATTTTCTTCTAATTTAGTTCTCTGTGAAATGCTGTGGTGAAAAGATAGGTTGTGTAGTAAGTACTGAAGGTACAATGGTGAGATTATTGATGATTTCTCTTGGGAGGATGGTCCATATGCTGAGTATGGCTGTAGAAAATATTTCACTTCCTGGACACTTAAATTTATATTTTGGACTTTTTAGTTCTTTTCTTGAAGAGAAGCACAGCTGCTCTAGTGGGTTGCAGAGGGTTCCTCTGTGATAACGTGGGCCTATCCCATTCAGAGTTCTGTAAGTCAGAAACAGGTCCTTAGAAGTGGATCTTAGAAAGGGCCAGTGCAAGTTGCAGCAGACTGGTATAATATTCTCTCATCCACTGAGAACAGATTATACCTTCTTCATAGAGTCTATCAGGGACTAGAACAGATGATGCTAGGAAGTCATAGTACTGCCAACCTCAGGCATTCAAAAATTGTGAGATTACTTTTAAACTTTGATTTTTAAGCCAATGTCACTTTGGGGTTCTTTTTTGTCTTCTAGTTTCATAGAAGTTGAGAGTTCCCATTAGTAATCTTGTCACAGTGATGTTACTATATCAGAATAACAGATGAGGTTATATCAGAGTTACCTTATATTCATATAAATCCAGTGAAATACCAGCAGATGAAAGAAAATTAATAAGGGACCATATGTTCTGCTTTTAGACTGGGACACCTATGTTCCAGTTCAAAGATATGCTTTTTCCAGAGAGTGGTATAGTCTAATGTTCTGAAAACAAGACTACGAGTACATTTTCACTACCTGCCAGATTGGCGGGCAGTGATGACTCTATCGGAGTTAGACACGATAAATCGATTGCCAAGCCCACCCCCCGTCGACTCCAGAACTCCACCTCTGCAAAAGGTGGAAGCGGCGTCAACGGGGGAGTGGCGGTGGTTGACTCGCTGCCGTGTGGACGGCTAGGTAAGTCGCCCTAAGATACGCCAACTTCAGCTACGCTATTCGCGTAGCTGAAGTTGCGTACCTTAGATCGACACTCTATCCCCTCCCAGTGTAGCCCAGGCCTAAGAATCAGAAACAACTCAGTTCTGGTCTTGGCTCTGACAACAACTTCTTCTGACCCTGACAACTTCCTCCCAGAAAGTCATGTAGCTTTTCTGCCCTCAGTTTATCCATCTGAAAAATGAGGTTTATAATAATTGCTACACACTTATCTACATCAGTGAAAATGTGAGGATTAATCAGTTAGGGCTGATTTCTGCTGCCTTTACTTATGTTAAATAGTGCCATTTAAACTCATTGTGTCAGGAGTGGCAGAATCTTTCCCTGAAAGTTTTAGAAGGCCAAGTATTTTTAAAATAGGATATTTATTTGGTGAGAGCTAATTGCCTAATGCTTGAGCACTACTGGTTGATTAAAGTTAAAAGAAAAAAATCAAATTATTCACATGTGCAATCAAAACACACACTCACAAGTATAAACCAGTGTCTGATAACAAAACACTTTACATCTTAAAGGCCCTGCACAGGCATAAATTGATTAGTCCTCAGCACACTCCAATGAGGTAAAAAAGTCTGTATTACAGTGACCATTTTACTTATGGAGAAAGAAAGAGAAAATCAATAGCAGAATCAGGATCGACACTCTAGAGCTTCCCTGTTAACTCCTATTTAGTCCAGTAGGCCATTCTGCCTCTCACTGGCTGAAGCAGCAAACAAGTTTGATTAAACCCAATCAGAATGCACCTGTTCAATAGCCCTATGATATGTAGCTGTCACTTCACCGAGCTGCATCAACTTTTTTTTTTTAAACCAGACTATGAGTTTATAAGAAGATATACTACAGTATCTGCTTCATAGCATATAATTAACTACTTGGATGCCTGAGAACTGCAAATACTTACAGAATTGCTCACTGGTCAAGTCAAACCATCCCTGCATATGGGCATAGGAACGTTAAAAAAAGCCCATTTGTGAACATTGTGATCATTGTCAGAGCTGACATGTTGTCCATGGCCTAGAAATTCTGTCTGGGATTTAATGAAGTCCCTGAAATTACTGAAAAATGACACCATCAAAAGAAATTACATAGAAAAATTAATCAAAATCCTTTTTAAACATATTTGGTGGAGACACCTTTATCTAGACCTTGCTTCTAACAACCTGCTTGGATATGTTTGAGTTAAATAGTTGTTTATATCCATTAGCGAATGAGGATTGTTAGAAGTGCAGATATATCCAAAGTACTCTGCAAATACCTGATTAATAGCTATGGAATCTGTAATTATAGCACTGTCAAGAGCCTGAATGTCCTCAATAAATCTCCTTTCATCTGCCTTTTTTGGTTGCTGGGAGAGGCGTCAACCTGATTTATTCCCTGGTTCACATATTTCCACTTTGTTATGCCTTTGAAAATGCAGCTTTTTAATGGTTGGAGTTTAATTCTGGTCTAGTTTGCAACAAGTAACCTAAGACACTAATGTCCTTGTAGAAAATAGGCTAAGTCTCCGAGCTTGGCCTGACTTTCTGCTGTTTTCCTTTAATTCTCCCTTTTTCAGCAGCAGGTCTCCTCTTCTCATTCTGGAGACTACTAATATTCCTCCTTGCTCTGGTCACCTGACAGGCTTAGGGAATTGCCCTAAAACCTGTTAGATGGAGGCAGCAGCTTCTCTAAGGCTGCTGCTCATAACATAGGATAGTTTATCAGTCTGGATTAGGTTTGGAGTTTGTCTTTTGGAGGATGGTGCTAGCACAAGTCTTAAAAATGGAGGTCCTCTCTGCTCAGCCTATACGTTAACAGTTTCATGACACTATTCTTAAAAAGGGCACGCTGTACCCTTAAGGCTTAAGCAGAATTCCTCAACACACGTGTGCAGAATGTTATGAAATGGCTGCTTCCCATCACCCCAGAGGTGGAGGCATAAAGTAATAAAGTGATTCATGGAGATACATTTTTATGTGTTGATAGACATATGATCAAATCCACAGAGCTTCTGCCAACCAGTAACTACTATTGGAGTCCATGAGGGATGCTGGAAATTAATATTATTCAGAATTTATTCCATTCTTTGCAAAGTGCTTTGGGATCCTTTGGGATGAAAGTTTCCATGCAAGTATAAAGTATTATTAATATACTTCGAGCAGCAAGGGTGCTCCTACAGTGATGCAGTCAGAATCGACATTCCAGATGTGCATTTCACTTTTGGAATGTTGTTCAGGAGCTTGGGGAGTGGGAACCTTATAGTTGCTTTTAAACCTGAGTGCCATATACAACAGAACGACACACAGCTACCGTTTTTCTTGCACCACCTTTAAGTCCCACTGTTTTCTTGAAGCATAAATGATTACCCAGTGTTGAGTAAAAGCTTTAAATAACAACATTAATGTAAGGAAAAAAAAAGTAACCAAGAACTGTTCTTAGACTGGAAGTTAATTTGTTCCAAACTTCTGAAATACAGGTTTTAGTGAGAAGCAGACCACTGTTTCCGATGTACAATTCATGTGAAAGCCATTAACAAATCACTTCAAGGACTGGTGGGAGATAGACATAATTTAGAATAAGACATGTCTATGATCACCAGCTGAGAATAGCAAGGTTCAAATTAAGAACAGTTAATATCACATAGGCATGCAATTCTTTTTTGTGAACTCTAGCCCCAAAGCTTAGCTTTGTGCAATTATGCTTAATAATACCACCTTATTTGTCTGAAACAAAAAAACAAAACACAAAATCCCTCAAATGGATACTTCATTGTTTGTTTTAAACACACACTGGGCAATCTGGTGTAGAAAATGTAGTGCTTAGCTGACTGGTTAAGTTCACCCTGACTTTAACGAATCCAAACATTGCTATGATGACGATTACATCATATTACATTCTGAGTGCCATAATGTGGTGTTCATAGCATGGTGGGTGTTGACAGAGCAAATACAGATGAGATGCTCAGTACCACAAATGTCTGAGCCACCACTAATTAATTAGAAATGATTTAATATAAAGTGGAAAATCCTGCACTGTTTTGCACTGGTGGTGCTGGGGAAGTTGCAGGAAGATTCTTCCCAGTCATGTTCATGTGCAGGAGCTGGGAAGAATATACACTGAGGGTCAACTAAGTTGTCTAGTGGTTTCACATAACCCCAATGAACGAAGGGCTTCCAGCCTGTGTGTGTGTGTGTGTGTGTGCGTGAAAGACCATATGTCTGGAAATCAGTTATGATGTCACAAATGGAGGATGATCAATGATTTTGCAGAGGGGCAAATACATTTTTAATGCTAATTTAAATAACCTTAGTAACAAATAGGGGACAAAAGAACTGTAATTACAGAAGCAGAACAATTTCTAAACAGATGATTCTTGTACTGTTTGGCAAGAGATGTCAACAGCTTTTTAACAGGGTTATGAACATTTCATAATGTTCATAACCCTGCACAGCAAGGAAACAAAAATCAGACTTTTAAGTATGAAAATGTATAACTATCCATACAGCAGAAACCTCAGTCAAGCAGAGGTATTGTACACTCATCAAAAGAGCTGAGAACTCACAATAAATATAACTTTTGTATAAGACTTAATTCTCTCCAGGAAGCTGCTTGATTGGTGCACATGAACTCTGCAAAAGAAAAAAATCTTTTCAATGTTCTGCAAACAGCAACAACTTTGTGGTGTATGTGGAAATAGGCATCATGAAATTTTATACAACATCAGGGGAGAGGAGTTATTTCTAAAATTGCAGCACTGTCCAACAGCTGGAAACTAATTTAGTATTGGAGTACTTTTCCAGCTCTACCAACAGCTTAAAAGACTCTTCAAAAAAGTTGTAATGTTCTGTAACATCTGGTAGCATCTTAAAATTCACTCAAGTATTTCCTCTGCACCAAGTGGTCAGTTCTCCTGTAATATCTTTCTATTGTTCTTCTGAATGGCTGTTCACAGGTGCTTCTCCCATGTAGCTGTAATCTGACTGAACATGTTTTGAGTCCTAATCTGTTTAGTTCTTTTTTATTTTTTGAATAGTGTGTGACAAGATGACTTACAGCATGAGGCTTGTAAGTAAATAAAAAGATTTTGTTGCGCTTTCCCTCTAATTCAGTTAGCAGATTGAATAGCACACACACACTTGTTACATTCTTCCAGATCCCACTGTTTCAGATTTAACATGCTTCAGACTAATGACAGAAATCCATTTTCCTATTTTCTCTCTCTGTAGGATAATAGTACCATAAAGAAATATGAACTTCATGCTGCTCAGTCCCCGCAGTTATCAGTTCTGTTGATGGCTCCTAATGCCAGGTTGTTGATCATTGAATCATAGAAGTGTAAGACTGGAAGGGACCTAAGTTGGTCATCTAGTCCAGTCCCCTGCGCTCAGGCAGGACTATTTAATAACTAGACCATTCTTGACAGGTGTTTGTCTGACCTGTTCTTTAAAACCCTCTGATGACAGAGATTCCACAATCTCTCTAGACAATTTGTTCCACTACTTAACTACTTTGACAGTTACAAAGTTTTTCCTAATGTCCAACCTTCCTTGCTTCAATTTAAATTCACTTCTTGTTCTATCCTTAGAGTTTAAAGCAGGGGTGGGCAAACTACGGCCCACGGGCTACATGTGGCCCGCTGGCCGTTTTCATCCGGCCTGTGAGCTGGGACTGGGGCACAGGGCCAGAGGCCCCGCTCTCCCGGCCCAAGGACCGGGCCGGTCTGCCGAGGATCCCCGTGCTCCCAGGCTGGGGGCCAGGTCACGCGCAGGGAGCCGCTCGGCCCCACGCTTGCTGGCAGGGGGACGGATGGAGCGTGGGAGCCACGGGGCCCTGCGCTCCCTGGCTGGGGGCCGGGTGGAGCACGGGGAGCCATGGGGCCCTGTGCTCCCTGGCTGGGACCGCGGCCGGGTGGAGCGTGCAGATCCACTAGGCCCCGTGCTCCCTGGCCGAGGTATGGATGGAGCACGGGGAGCAAGTTGGCCCCCCACTCCCTGGCCGGGGACCGGATGGAGCACGGGAGCTGCGGGGCCCAGCACTCTGGGATCAGGCCCACCCTGCGGTCCCTGGCCGAGGGCTGGGTCGAGTGCAGGGAGCAGCGGGGCCCTGTGTTCCCTTGCCAGGGGCTGGGTCCAGGAGCACCCGGCTGATTAAGGTAGGCAGTGCGGGGGGCTTAGGTGGTGGTGGGATATTGGGAGGGAGTAGTCAGGGAACAAAGAGGGGGGATTAAATGGGGGGTAGGGTCCCAGGGGGTGGTGGTTAGGGTGGGGGGAATCTTGGAAGGGGTAGTCAGGGAACAAAGGGTGGGGGATTAGATAGGGGGTGGGATTCTGGGGTGGCAGTTAGAGTGTGTGGGGGTCTCCGGAGAGGGCGATCAGGGGACAAGGAGCACGGGGGGGGGGGTTGGATGGCTCAGAGGTTCTGAGGGGGGCAGTCATGGGGCGGGAAGTGGGTGGGGGTTGGATAAGGGGCGGGGTCAGGCTTCCCTACCTGGCCCACCGCACAATTTTCTAACCCAAATGTGGCTCTCGGGCCAAAAAGTTTGCCCACCCCTGGTTTAAAGAAAGAACTTTTCACCCTCATCCTTGTAACAACCTTTTACATACTTGAAAACTGTTATCAGGTCCCCCCTCAGTTGTCTCCTTTCCAGACTAAGCAAGCCCATTTTTTTCAATCTTTCCTTATAAGTCACATTTTCTAGACAATTTTTGTTGCTCTTCTCTGGACTTTCTCTAGCCTGTACACATCTTTCCTGAAATATGGCACCCAGAACTGGACACAGTTCTCCCCACTGAGGCCCTGTCAGTGCCAAGTAGAAGAATGACTTCTCATGTCTTGCTTACAATATTCCTGCTAATACATCCCAGATTGATGTTTGCTTTTTTTGCAACAGTGTTACACATAGTGATATAGGGCTGGAAGGGATCAGTTGTCATCTAGTGCATTCTCCCTTTCTGAGGCATGATTAAATATGCCTAGAGTCGGACCATCCCTGACAGATGGTTATCTAGCCCCTTCTTAAAATCCTTCAAAGTCAGGAATTCTACAATCTCCTTAGGTAACCTACGCATGGGCCACATTTACTGCAGCCCTGTTCTATACAAGCAATGATTATTTTCTTACCAATGGGGGTTGATTATTTTAAGTACGCAGAACTCAAGCTCCTCACCAGATTCTAATAGTTGTAAGGAAGGTGATACTAGGAGTGGAAAGTATGACAATGTTCATAATTTTGAATTCTTAAATGCAGTAATTTCTATCCAGTTCCAAAGACTAAAAGGGGATTGAGAAGTAGAAGACATTGAATCTCTCATTTGAAAGAAGAAAGTCTAATACATAGCACCATAAAATATTGATTCTTGATGAAAACATTATAACCCTGACATTCATTGCTATGTAATATTTATAAGCTGAGAACATTCCTACTCCCACTTCCTTTCAGAAAGAACATTTGGGAGGAGGGAATATTTCTACTTGTACCATGGGCAGCCTCATTTGCTCTCAACAGATACCACCTTTATGCCCACACTGCACAAAGATTCCACTCTACTTTGAACTCTTCTTTTCTATCCAGACTCACATCTAAGACATTTCCAGATGTCCCATAGTTATTTCAAATTCCCCAAACCAAATGTGTCTTTTCATCACCACTTGATAACTGCACTAATTTATCCAGGACCACAACTCAATTTAATTTTTTATTTCTCTTTCATTCATTGCTCACATCCAAACTTGTTCCCAAGTGTTTTTGCTCCATCCTCATAAGAGTTCGAGAACCCATTAGTCTCTTTTACAGTTGCTAAAATCAATCCTAAATTTTCAAACCCTGGCTAGATTTTATGTAAAATCTCTGGATAATCTCTGACATGGGTAGGGGCAACACCCAAGAAATGCCCAAGCATCTACAGTAGTGAAGACAAATTCTAGGTTTGGAACATCTAAGGGGAAGAAAAGCATTCTTCCTCTCCTTTCCAAAATCTACCATAGAATATCAGGGTTGGAAGGGACCTCAGGAGGTCATCTAGTCCAACCCCCTGCTCAAAGCAAGACCAATCTCCAACTAAGTCATCCCAGCCAGGGCTTAGTCAAGCTTGACCTTAAAAACTTCTAAAGAATGAGATTCCACCATCTCCCTAGGTAACACATTCCAGTGCTACATCACCCTCCTAGTGAAAACGTTTTTCCTAATATCCAACCTAAACCTCCCACTCTGCAATTTGAGATCATTACTCCTTGTTCTGTCATCTGGTACCACTGAGAACAGTCTAGTTCCATCCCCTTTGAAACCCCCTTTCAGGTAGTTGAAAGCAACTATCAAATCCCCCCTAATTCTTCTCTTCTGCAGACTAAACAATCCCAGTTCCCTCAGCGTCTCCTCGTAACTCCTGTGCTCCAGCCCCCTAATAATTTTTGTTGCCCTCTTCTGGACTCTTTCTAATTTATCCACATCCTTCTTGTAGCATGGAGCCCAAAACTGGACAGAGTACTCCAGATGAGGCCTCACCAATGCCGAATAGAGGGGAATGATCACGTTCCTCAATCTGCTGGCAATGCCCCTACTTATACAACCCAAGATGCCACTAGCCTTCTCGGCAGCAAGGGCATACTGTTGACTCAAATCCAGCTTCTCATCCACTATAACCCCTAGGTCCTTTTCTGCAGAACTGCTGCCTAGCCATTCAGTCCCTAGTCTGTAGCAGTGCATGGGATTCTTCCATCCTAAGTGCAGGACTCTGCACTTGTCCTTTTTGAACCTCATCAGATTTCTTTTGGCCCAATCCTCTAATTTGTCTAGGTCCCTCTGTATTCTATCCCTACCCTCCTGCATATCTACCACTCCTCACAGTTTAGTGTCATCTGCAAACTTGCTGAGGGTGTAGTCCATGCCATCCTCCAGATCATTAATGAAGATATTGAAGGAAACCAGCCCCAGGTCCAACTCTTGGGGCACTCCACTTGATACCAGGTGCCCACTAGACATGGAGCCACTGATCACTACCCATTGAGCCCAACAATCTAGACAGCTTTCTACCCACCTTATAGTCCTTTCATCTAGCCCATAATTCTTTAACTTACTGGCAAGAATACTGTGGGAGACCATATCAAAAGCTTTGCTAAAGTCAAGGAATAACAAGTCCACTGCTTTCCTGTTATCCACAGAGCCAGTTATCGCATCATAGAAGGCAATTAGGCTAGTCAGGCATGACTTGCCCTCGGTGAATCCATGCTGACTGTTCCTGATCACTTTCCTCTCCTTTAAGCTCCATAAAACTCATGTTTTGTTTAGTCTTCCATGGACACTTGTTTATACTAACTATCCCAATCAGACTAACTCCTTAGAGCAGGCCTGGACACTTTGAAAAACTGTATGCACAACTGTCACCTTACGTCCTTTAAATTTGGCTCTTGTCCATAATAAGCATTTCCCATGCAGAGAGGACCATAGACCTGAAAGCTGTATCTTTTGTGGCCTTTTTAGTAAGAATCTCAAAATGGGAACCCTTCCTTGATTACCTCCTTAAACCCTTTGGTAGGACAGCATCAGACCTAGCCTATTGGTATCAGTTATCTCATCATCCTCCCCGACTTTGTCTCCCTAAGGGCCCTCTAACTATCCTTTGAATTGCCCCCTTCTTATTTATTCCACAAAAGTATTTGCACATATGAATCCTCCAAGAGAGATGTGTATGTCTCTTACTAAGTCTCCACTGCATTTCTTCTAAATCCATTCAGGATTATTCAAATGCTGCTTTGAATAAAATTTTGGCTCCTGTTTCTCTTGTACCACATTTACAATTTAATGCTGTAGAAGGTGTATACAAAAATGAGTTTCCCAGCTTCTTTATGGCATTTAATTTCCAAATTTATATCCCCCTTCCCAAGGCCATCTGCTCTTTGTTCTAGCTCAGTATGCCTTTTCCATTTTTATTGTCCTCCCTGGAGATGTCAACCTAAATGCACAATTGTGAGCTTGATTCTCTTAAAAGGACTTCAGCTCATAATTGTGCACCACACATTTTGAAACTATATCGAAAGTCTAACTGGATCACAAAAATCAGTGTGCCAAAAAGGAACAATCTAGCCCAATCATCATTTTTTTTCAACTCTCCCCACCAAGTCTGAAACAGTATATGAAGGGAATTAGCCAGCAGACTTACTATAGAGTTCATTTTAATTGGTATTACACCAAGACAAGACAACAATGTGTAAAGTACATGAGATCAATAAAAAACAAAAGTAAGTGAACAATGATATCTGTGCTATGGCACAGAAGAACCAGGCCTGGAGGGATTTCCTTGGTTTCTTGCTTCTGAACTTGACTGAACTAGGTCTCAGCAGAGAGTCAGAGTCACTTCAGCACACTATTGCTCAGTACTCAAGTGGCTTCCTCCATAGTCTTTCCTGGAGCACCAGCACACCTGGATTCTGAGAAAAAAACACCATGGACTGTAGCCATCTGCAGAGGAAACATCTAACTTCAGGAAGCAAAATTGTAAACGAAATCATAAATCCTTCCCTCAACAAGCAAATGATAAAATCCAAGCTAAAAAGATATAGACTCTAGGAGGTGGGAGATCTTGAAATATCTTGCTAATAATTCCTAATAAAAGTAATTGCCACCTTTTAAGTTCTTTTATTATCTAGCCTTAGGCTCTCAACACAGTATAGCACTATGAGGTATTATTATTTTATTAGATATTTGTACAGAACCCATCACCACACATTTAGATGTTTACAGTCAATTTTTTGAACAGATAATACATACAAACATATGAGTAACCCATAGGCGTGGCTTAGTGGAATTACTGCCCTTTGGGCTATATTCTCTGCACCCAAGAGCTGTAAATTGCTATGACAGTTAATTAACAGCCTGCACATGATCTGTTTGGAGGTGGCTCCTAATAGCAATAGACTAAAAATGGAATAAATTAAGACATTCTGCATTAAAAATAGATCTTTTTGGAAACAGAAGGCACCGTCTGCAGATATGGAGAGCAAATCATGCCCATGATTATACATATGCAACTATGTGATAATCAGTGTGGGGGATGGGTTCCAGAGCTGTCAGAGTTTGGCCTATAACTTGTTATTAATTATTTTGGGAATTTTTCATTCACTAACACAGAGGCAGCGGTGTTCTAGCAGAGTCAGGAGAACTGGATTCTACTGCTCACTTGCTGTGTGACCTTAAGCAATTCAGTTCACCTTTTTGTGCCTCAGTTACCCCAGCAGTGAAATGGGGATACTTGTAAAGTACTTCAAGCTCTATAAAGAAAGTGAAACAATGGCAAATGAATATTATAATAAATGCATATAAGAAGGTTCATAGCATCAATAGTATGGGACAAATGCATGATTTATTACTGTTTTTTACACAAGAATTGTAAATGGAGCAAGTGGAATATGGGCCAGATGGTCAGGTTGCTGGATGAAATTTCTGTGAAGTAAAAAAAAGGGGCTTAAATCTATTCCAACTTTTTTCTGTCAGAAACACGATAAAACTGTGAAATATCTTGAATTCACTGAACAGAGAAAGTAAAAACACTAGGCTAGAGGAAAAAACAAGGGAAGCAAGTGCATAATTTCATGCTTTGGTATACCAGCTTGACAAATAATAAATGAATAAACTACAGAAAACTGGGAAAATGGTCAAAATGGTGTGAGATATTTAAACTTCTTACAACATGCAATTAGAATTCACATTTGTTGTACTTGTTTTTGTATATTGCACACGGAAAATAAAAAATGAGCAGGGAACAACTTTCCATGGATGAGACTTCCACATTTATTTTTCTTCCATGTGCATAGAAAATGGCAGTGAAGTATCCTATGAAAGAGGCAGGAAATGAGAAAAGTGTAGATATTCGTGACTGTACTTTGTGCTTCAAAATTACACTATTCATTTCAAAAACAAAAATGATATATTTTTAAATTTGTAACAGTTCCTTGTATTTTCTTTTTTTGTTTAAATATGTCAGCTTTCCAAATCTGTTTTCAAATGACACACTGCATAACAAATGATGGCACTTGTAACCAATGTGGCGTTTCCATATTTACACTAATGAAAGAAATTTACAAGACGTAATAGCATACAATCTCAACATTTAGTAATAGCAATAAAACAAGAAGGGCATCCATTTTATTTTTCTGTACAAACTATCATAACAAGACTTTTATTCACATTTTAAAAACCAGCTTTAATTTTATCTGACCTAGACATTTTCCAAATTCATTTTACTCAATTCTCAAACCTTTCATCACATCGCCCACACCTTCACCAGACAACAGGAACTACAATTAGATCTAACGTCTAAACAGAGCAAGAAGTTCTCCCTTCCAATTTCTCTCTCACCTTCCTGATAAGTCCTTGAAAAAAGTTCTTCCTTCTTCCTCCTTTTACTTCACTTTCACATTTCACCATCCAAACAGCAAACAGGCCATTCCATTTCTTCCCAAGCAAGATTAGAAGCTATAGCATTCCTCTGTGTGACTTTCTGATGCTACACCCAAGAATCAGGTGACCCTGGGTATTGTTCTGCTCTGTAAGATGGCCGTTTAGTGGAATAAAAGTCTACGTAATTTGTGGTTGATTTTAGTCCATACTGTGTCATGTAATCTGCAGCAGCTGGAAAATGAACTCGATCATCAAAATAGGGGTCTTCATAGCTGTGTGGGGACTGCAAATATAATCTGTATGCATCATAGTTCTTTCTGCTGGAGTCATCTTGACTGTAGTACAACTGCTGATGCTGTTGACAAAATGGACAAATAATTAATTTTTAAAAATTAGATTTTAAGGGAAAAATATTTGAGTTTCTTTTTCTATCTTTGGGTAAGTTTTCAGAGTTATGTGTATAGTAAGCTTTATTGCATAGATGTAGCTATATATTATCCATTCACACAATGGAGTGATGTGGCTACGTCTTTGCATATTCATCTCTACAACTCTTTTAAGCCACTCTGATTTTTCAGACCCATAATCCTCAGTGGATGCAGCTCCACCAGTTGGGTCAGTATCCCCCAAAAAACTTTTTTTTTTTTAAATGAGCGTGAAGTCTAACCAAAGGTTAGATGAAATTATGGAAAAAAATTCTTCACCCTCCATCTACTCTATGCCCTCCACAAGTGCAACTACATCTACTTGATGTAGATGTTATAGTATGATAGAGTATATGATGTAGTATTTTATCATTTAATGTCTGTCAATATCTTCAGTTTTTACAGTACCTATAACTTCCCCAGATCTGGGGGGAAAAGAAGGAGACACAGTCATATTTACTCTCAAACATCCAGATAACAAAAGTATCTTTAGACTGCATGGACTATGATTCCCCGCTCAGAAACTACAAAAAAGGCAAGTCAGGAGATAGGTCTCACAACCAGCCACAACAAAAATATAGATGAATAATTAAAGTCAAGTGATTAAAAAAAGGAAATACAGAGGCAATGAACTGGTAAGTTATTTCCAGATACAATAACACTCTCTAAAAAGCTATTTATCAGAAGTGCTTTCTGTGAAGCATATGTATAACATGAAATGGTATACTCTCCCTTTAGTTCTATTAAAACAAACAATACTATCATTATATGTTGAGCCTTGCTATCAGTATTCTTTTAAAATGAGATTTCAAAAATTACCTGTAGCCGTCTATTTTGTTCTCTTGCTGGTGAGGAATAGGAACTGATGTAAATTGGTGAAGGTTTGCTGGACCCTGTAAGAAAAAATAGTATTTTATCATTTAATGTCTGTCAATATCTTCAGTTTTTACAGTACCTATAACAAATGAAAGTGGCACTTGTGTTTAGCAACTTTCACATCCTGCTAGTCCCTCACTGTGTTGAAATCAATGGAACTGTTTTACAAGGGCCTGTCACAGTCTACTATATTTAAGATATTATCATTACGGTCAGGACATCTAAAGTATTAATGACAGTGGCTAAACTGTGCACCTTGCACATTATTAATTATTATTATTATTATTAAAATAAAATCTACATGCTTTCCTTCTCATTTATTTTCATGACACTGGGATTGAGACTTTTCTTATGCTGAACAAAAAGGCAGAGTCCATTGGAACATATTTAAGGTTACAGTTGGGACATTTATTTTTGTTTTCTGTGGTTATTTAAAGAGGTTTCCTTCTGTAAGTCTCAGATGAACAGAGATTAGGCATCTGACCACAGAGATAGGACAAGCATGAGTATTTTCTGCTATTTATATCTATAAATAACTTAGAGTGAGGAATCTATCCCAGCTAGGAACTGAACCAAGATTTATGGGTCCAAAAGTAGAAGGTTTACTAGTTGGAGTAAAGGAGAAACTCCATTAACTGTCAGCAGCAGTAGAACCTTAATCTTCTTCCTAGTGCGTTTCCACTAGAGGGCAAAATCATTACCCTGGGTGAAAATGAAAAAATGAATCCTCTTAAAGAGGAGTAGTAATTGAACATTGGCAGTAAAATGACTCCCCTGGACATGTACTCTGAGGGCTTGTACTCAGGACTTCTGGATTGTAAAGCATGAGCCTGTACTGCCTGAACTAAAAGATCAGGTAATTATCTAAATGCAGGAACAGACTCACATAATCCTTTATATATGTTTTAGCCACTACAGGGAACAAAACATTATGGTGTTAGTGCGGGCTACAATAAGTTAAGTGAGAGCAGAATGTTCTGAGTTCAAGACAGACTGGAAGCTATGAATTCCTCAATTCTAATCTTTGCTCTGCCATCAACTCCACCTGTTGCTTTGATCAAATAACCTGATGATTAGCTAATACCTTAGATTCCCTTTATGTAAAATAGGGATATGCTATCTATCAGCTACCTCACAGGGGTGTTGTGGAGAAGTTGTGTTAAAGTTTACAAATCTTTACAAATTTACAATCTTTACAAAGTTTACAAATCAGTTTACAATCTTCTAACTGCCATTTAAGTGCTAATTATTATGGTTATGTACATTTTTGAGCACTCACAAAAGGGTGTGTTTTAGGCATATAAAGATACAAACCGTGGTCACCATCTACAGTGTGTGATATTTTATCTATGAAGTTTAAGAAGCTACAAAAATAAGAATGCAAAATAAATAAGGTAATTTTCAAAGGGGGCCTATACAGATTATTTTTGAAGTCACTTTTTCCTTCACTCGTCTTACTTTCTTTTAATAAACTAAGATACTATTTCAAAAGGAACAAACTCCATACCTATAACAAATTAGTTTGTTGGTGCTGGAAAAACAAATAAACCAAAACAAAACAATAAAAAAAATAGTTATATGATGTGTCTATGCAAAAAAATGTTGCTTTACAATAATGCCAGCAGGACAAATAAATCTCACAATATATGTTTTAACAGGCATTTCCTTAGAAAAGAACATTGTATTTGCAATGCAGCATTCCTGATGTAAAACACCCATTTACTGCCATAGTAACCATACATCATTAGTAAACAGTAGTGTGAAATCACAGCTTAAAAGACAACAGCACAAATAAGATCTGTCCCTCAGCAGCAGTTAAATTACCCCGGGATTTTTTTTTTTTAAAAAAATAAACCAGCTTTTTAAACAGGGAATTTGTTTTCTCCCCCCTATTCACTCTGCCTTACTTAGGGAGAATAATAAAGTGTAAGACAGTTGAGATCAGGGAGAATATGAAATCTTGCATATTTCCCCTTAATATTTATGAATAAAGCCACAAAATAAAAATTAATATTCAACATGATTTGATAATAAATGTTCAGTTTGATGTTATTAAAGATTATTTTTAAATGGGAAGCATCACACATTTTATTATTCACTGAACCACAACCTTCCCGCATTTTTAAAGACAAACGTAACCTGATCTCTTCTTTTTTGGGTGAATTGAGCATTTCTAAGAGAAACAGCAAAAAATAACTGAAACAAAAACCCCATTTCTGACACACACAGTAAAATTAATAAATAAAAATGAACACAAAAACAATGTAAAAAGTGAAGAGGCTTAAGTAACTGAAACTCGGGGAAGCTGAGCTGCCAAGATACATGCCAGTTTTTATTTATACAAATTCCTTTGCAGCACAATGTTTAAGTTGGCTTCACATTTTATTACATTGATGCATTGTTTTTAAAGCAACAAACGCAAAACAAAACAGTATAAAATGGTCATATCTGGAAGGAAAGTGATTTGCTTAAGGAATCAATGGTGAACAATTGACTTAGCATTATTGTTCAAGACAATTTTGTTGTTGCTGAGGAATGCAACAAAAATAGACCAATCATTAGTTTTTAACTGCACACACTACATTGTCCCAGGCCAAATGCGGACTACTTAAGAGTATTTTAGGAGCATTTTGTTTAAAGTAAATCTAACTTGTCTCTTACCAGTATATATGTCTTTCTGCGTAATGACATCACCTTGGTTATTGTAATACTGCATAGAAGGTTGTGTCCTATTGTATTCAGAACGAGGTTCTCTAATTCCTAGCAGTGCTGGTGATGAAGATGTGCTGCCAACTGATGAAAAGGAGGTAATAGAAAGAAAGCATCAGTGTTTGAAAAAACCTTAGGGAAATGAGAGTGATAGCTGGTAATATGACAATGAGTTTGGTTATAGAATCATCACCACTCTCAAAAATATTCTCTGGTACAAGTGAGGCCAAATGTCTTCAACAACCCAAGAATCATAAGAACATACGAACGACCATACTGCATCAGACCAATGATGCATCTAGCCCAGCATCCTATCTTCCGTCTGTTGCCAATGCCAGATGCTTCAGAGGAAATCAACAGAACAGGGCAATCATCAGCTAATGGCGGTTAGATACTTAGGACACCCAGAGCATGTGGTTGCATCCCATATCATCTTGGCTAATAGCCACTGATAGTCCGATCCTCCAGAAACTTATCTAATTCTTTTTTAAAACCAGTTATACTTTTGGCCTTCACAATATCACCCAGCAATAAGTTCCACAGATTGATTGTGCATTGTGTGAAGAAGTACTTCCTTTTGTTTGTTTTAAACCTGCTACCTATTAATATCATTGGGTGAGCTCTGATTCCTGCATTATATGAATGGGTAAAAAACACTTATTAGCGTTCTCCACACCATTCATGATTTTGTTGACCTCCATCATGTGCCCCCTTTTTTCCAAGCTAAAAAGTCCCAGTTTTATTAATCGCTCCTCATATGGAAGCTGTTCCATACCCCTAATCATTTTTGTTGCCCTTTTCTCAACCTTTTCCAATTTCAATACATCTTTTTTTGAGATGGGGTGATCACATCTGCACATATATTCAAGGAGTGGGTGTACCAAGAATTTATATAGTGGCTCTATGATATTTTCTATCTTATCTATCCCTTGCCTAATGGTTCCTAACATTTTTACATTTTTTGACTGCTGCTGCACATTGAACAAATGTTTTCAGAGAACTATCCACAATGACTCCAAGAACTCTTTCTTGAGTGGTAACAGTTAAAATTTAGACCCCATCATTTTGTATGTATAATCTGAATGATGTTTTCCAATGTGCATTGCTTTGCATTTATCAACACTGAATTTAATTAGCCATTTTGTTTCACAGTCACCCAGTTTTGTGAGATCCTTTTATACTCTTTGCAGTCTGCTTTGGACTTAACTATCCAGAGTAATTTTACATCATCTGCAAATTTTGCCACCTCACTATTTACCTCGTTTTCCAGATCATTGATGAATATGTTGAACATCACTGGTTCCATACAGATCATTGAGGAACACTGCTATTTACCCCTCTACATTCTAAAAACTAATCATTTATTCCTACCATTTCTTGCCTTTTCCTGCTATGAGAGGACCTTCCTTCTTATCCTACAACTGCTTTCTTTGCTTAAGTGCCTTTGGTAAGGGACCTTGTCAAAGGCTTTCTGAAAGTTAAAGTACATTATATCCACTGGATCACCCTGTGAACATGTTTATTGATACCTTTATAAAAGCTGTGTGAACTCTTCCCCAACAAATTGTGTTAATTTATGTGTCTGGTAATTTAGTTCTTTACTGTAGTGTCAACCAATTTGCCTGGTACTGAAGTTAGGCTTACTGGCCTGTAATTCCTAGGATTGCTTCTGGAACCTTTTTAAAAATTTGCATCAAATTAATTATCCTCCAGTCCTCTGGTACAGAAGCTGATTTAAGTAATAGGTTACATACCACAGTTAGTACTTCTGCAACTTCATATTTGAGTGCTTTCAGAACTTTTGGGTGAATACTGCCTGGTCTGGGAGACTTATTACTGTTTATCAATTTGGTTGAAAACCTCCTCTAATGACACCTCTATCTGACATAGTTCCATAGATTTGTTACACAGAAAGAATAGCTCAGGTGTAGGAATCTCCCTCACATCCTCTGCAGTGAGGACCAATGCAAAGAAGTCATTTAGCTTCTCTGCAATGGCCTTATCTTCCTTGAGTGCTCCTTTAGCACCTTAATTGTTCAGTGGTCTTAATGATTGTTTAGCAGGTTTCCTGGTTCTGAAGTACTTAAAAACGTTTTTGCTGTTAAGTTTTTGTGTCTTTTGCTAGTTGTTCTTCAAATTCGTTTTTGACTTACCTAATTATACTTTTATGCTTGACTTGCCAGAATTTATGCTCCTTTTTAATTTCCTCAGCAGAATTTAACTTCCGATTTTTAAATGTTCCTTGTTTGTCTTTAACCACTTCTTTTACTGAGTAGTTTAGCTAACGTGGCACTTTTTTGGTCCTCTTACTATATTTTTTAATTTGGGGTACACATTTAATATGAGCCTCTGTTATGCTGTTTTTAAAAAGTTTCCCTGCAGCTTGCAGGCATTTCACTCTTGTGACTGTACTTTTAATTTCCATTTAATTAGCTTCTTCATTTTTGTGTAGTTCCCCTGTCTGAAGTTAAATAGTACTGTGGGTTCTTTCCTCCCATAAGGATGTCAAATTTAATTACATTATGATTGCTACTACTGAGCGGTTCACCTCTTGGACCAGATCCTCTGCTCCACTTAGGACTAAATTAAGAACTGCCTCTCCCTTTGCGAGTTCCAGGACTAGCTGCTCCAAGAAGCAGTCATTAATGTTGTCTTGAAACTTTATTTCAGCATCTTGTCCTGAGGTGACATGTACCCAGTCAATACGGGGAAAGTTGAAATCCCTCATTATTATTGAGTTTTCCATTTCTGTAGTCTCTCTCATCTCCTGGAGAATTCACAATCATCATCACCATCCTAGTCAGGAGGTCAATACTATATTCCTACTGCTATACTCTTTATTATTCAAGCATGAAATTTCTATCCATAGCGATTCTACTGTACAATTTGATTCATTTAAGATTTTTTCCTTATTTGACTGTATACTTTCTTTTACATATAGTGCCCCCATCAGCATGATCTACTCTGTCATTCCTATATATTTTGCACACTTGTATTACCATGTTCCATTGATTATTGTTGTTTCCACCAAGTTTCTGTTACGCCTATTATATCAATATCTTCATTTAATACCAGGCATATAAATTTACCCACCTTAATATTTAGACTTCTTACATTTGTATACAAGCACTTATAAAATTTGTCACTTTTTAGCTGTCTACCATTATGTGATGCAACTGAATGGGGACTCTCATTTGACTGTTTCTCTTCAGTTCCCACCTGTACTTTATCAACTTCTATCCTCTCCTCTTTACTAGGATATAGAGTATCCCCATTAATAGAACCCCCCTTTTGGGATGTTTCTGTCCAAACCATGTGCTCCTCTGCATCTGTCGGTTTTCCACCAACCCTTAGTTTAAAAACTCCTCTATGACCCTTTTTAATTTTACATGCCAACAATCTGGTTCTGCTTTGGTTTAGGTAGAGCCCATTTTTCCAGTTTAAGCTCCTTCTTCACTAAGAGGTTTCCCAGATACTAATAAATCTAACCCCCTTCTCCTTATACATTTCATCCATGCATTGAGATCCTGCTGTTCTGCCTAACCGGCCCTGTGTGTGGAACTGGAAACATTTCAGAGAATGTTACCATGTAGGTCCTGGACTTCAATGTCTTACCTAGCAGCCTAAATTTGGCCTCCAGGACCAATCTTCCCCAGCACTGCACATATGCCTGTCTAGATGTCTTGAGAGATCCACAACCTTCATATTTGGCAGGTGATTCACTAAGCAATTCTCCTGGTCATCAGACACCCAGCTAGCTCTATTTCTAATGATCAAACCTTCCATTACTATTGACACTCTCTTCCTAACAACTGGCATTCACGTCTCCAAACAACAAAAGTTTCGGAGAGTCTGTTTTAATTCATTGGTATGTGTAAAGCACTTTGAAGGAAGTATTATTACAGTATATAAATATTATATGCATAAATCATATTATGTTTTGTTTTATAACAAAATACAAAAGAGAAACCTTAATTCCAATGCACTGGTCTGAAAAGCAAGACTGATAAATAACACAAGGGTTAAAAACTGAAATATCACTGAAGTAAGGTAGGCACATTCAAAAGTACCCTGAAGTTCTAAAAGGGACATACTAGACCCCCCTCAAGTTGAAAAGCCCTTCAGCCAACCTGTCCACGAAGAGGGAAAGATTTGTTAACTGACCCGACTGAATGATAGGTGACATTTGCTGATTTGTTGTAGACAAGGAAGGATGTGATTTGAATCTGTCTCGTTCTAATGTTGATACTGGTGTAATAAAATGATTCTGATTCCATCCATCCTGTGGAGTGGGAAAAGGAGTATGTCAAAATGAATTACATTTCATTAAAATAAATGGTTCAGAATCATTGTGAAGCTGTTTCCAGATGAATGCTAATTTTGTCAGAATCACACTCGTAATTTACCTTCTTATAAATGCTACGGAGGTCTCGGTATTGCCATAATGTATTCAATACCTGAGCTGCTGCCTTGACCACCTTCAATGATGATCTAAGAAGATAAAGAATATTATATTATTATACAGGATTGGACTCTTGTAAAGAAAGTGCATTTACGCATTACAGCTTGAAACACTAAGGGAAATGGGCTGGGTAGCCTAAGCCTAAAGCCCAGTGAACAGATTATCATATCACAAAAATTCCAAGACTGCAATTAACAGTCATATTGGCAGTCTCAGCAAAGAGGCCATATAGGCACACTTCATGAACGTATATGTTACATAAAATAAAATTAAAATACATCATAATAAATCATTAACACTCCTGCCTCTAAAACAATCATCCAATACAAATATAAAGATTATTGTAGGCAGGGCTGGTAGCTAGTAACAACATTGCCTGTTTCTTCTGATTACGAGATCCTGTTTTCAGTTTCTAATAACTTTGCCATACTTTACTATTTGGGCTGAAATGTTCTGTGTCAGGTATCTGCCTCAGGCTATTTATTTATTTATAAATTTCAGCAGTTTCCAGGAACAAGTCAAGAAAAAAAAATACATTTTTGCCACGTTAAAAAATTCTGGGAACTTTTTCTTTGACGAGCAATAGTGCCTCCATGCATTGGAGCAGGAACTTGAAATATGGCAGGGGGTAGCCTTTGCATCAGGGATATGCCTTTTGTTGTCCCTATGAAAATCTACCCCAGCTTAACCAAGTTATAAATATTTTAAAAAACAAATCACAGTTCTCACATGCTCAGGAGAGACTTAGATTTTAACAGCTAAATTCTCCAAAGATTTCATCTTCCCTGAGCATGCTCCATCCCCTCATAGCTTCTAGTGCTAACAGGACTGTGCGTTCATCATCCTCAGAGAGAGAAACCATGGGTGCTGGGATGGTGTAGGGAAAAAGCACAGGTTACTGGACAAGGAGGCTAGGGACCAGCAGGGGTAAGAAACAGGGGCAGGGAAGAGAGGAGACAGATCTGACAAGAAACAGTTACTCAACTGTGGTTCTTTGAGGTGTGATGCAGACATGAATTCCACACAGGTGTGTCCACGGCCCAGTGCAACAGAGTGACAATTTTGCTAGCAGTATCTGTAGAGGGGATCGCTCACACCTTATGGTTGTAGCCTCCCCTGGCTATATAAGGCAGTGCTGCCCCAACCCCCCTTCTCCCCAATGCACTTTCAGTGAGCTAACTGCAAGTCCCAATGACTGAAGGTGCAACAGGTACCCCAAAGATGGCATGGATAGAAGCTAGTATTGGTTGAATTCTATAAGCCAATGATCAAATCAAAAACAGATTCCATTAACTGAATAGGCCATTCTGGTAGAAGACTTTCTATTGTTGAGTAGGGCCTGTTCAACTATCATCAAACACTGCTCTCCCTCCTCATTTAGCCACAATGCAACTACCCCGTTAAATGCAAGGGAACTGAATGCAGTGTGTGACTGCGATTCTTTGTGAGCAGGTCAGGATGGAGAGGATGGGATATGGGAGACTGAACTAACAACGTGGGGAAGTCAGAGAACCAGTACTGCCTCAGCCGTGCCATGCCAGGACAATGAGAATGAGTTTGGCCCGATTTGCTTTCAGCTTGAGGATGATCTGTGAGACGATTGGGTTTGGGGGAAAAGCATATACGAAAGCCAAATGCCAGCTGAAAAGAAAAGCATCAGACAGGGAGCCCAGACTGAGGCCCCCTGGAGAGCAGAACAGGGGACGTTTCCTGTTATCCCTTGTAGAAAACAGGTCGATTGTTGGAATGCCCCAAGCTGCAAAAATGACCCAGAGAACGCTTGTCTTCAGAGACTATTAGTGATTCAGGGAAAAATTCCTGCTGAGATGGTCTACAAGATGATTCACGACTCTGGGCAACTGGTCAGCTATTGGTCAGTGCTCTCTGTAATGGGCTTCACTCACCACTGTGGCACTGCCTGCTGACTGTCTTGAGAATTAGCTCTGCATGTTAATGCTCCCTCTTCGGGTGGTGCCTTGCTGCTGTCACTCCTGTGTTAGGACCCACATCTCTCCAAGGACTGCAGCATCTCCTTCAGCGACACACACTGTGCTCCCCACTTACGGGGACCTGCAGTCTGCTGTTCAGCCATTTCCCTTAGTGGCTATTGCAGCGAATTGTCTGGTCACTTCTTCATGGCCCCAGTATCCTCTTTGCCCTTGCCTCAGGGAGTCAGCCTGCAAACCTCTGCAGCCAGCCAAGGAGCTCTCTCACTCCCCCAGTCCCTGCTAGCTGCACTGCTCTGCCCAGGGTGCTGGCAGTTCTCTCAGCCCTCCAGAGACACAATCCCTTCTCCCTGGGCTCCTAGCAGAGAACTGTCAGGCTCTGCCCTGCAGCTCCCTTTTTATATGGGCCTGCTTGGACTTGATTGGCTGTTCACTTCAGCCCTTCTCTAATTGGTGACCTCTGGTGCAGCCACCCTAGGGCTGTTTTTAACCCCTGCCAGTGAGGGGCAGTTGCCCCATCACACTCTCCTTGATGCAGAACTGCCACAACCTGATTGCCTCTTGGGACAGAATCCTGGAACACATTTTCCCTTGCTTGTTTCCATAATGCATTGTGATGGTATCACTGTAAGTATGTGAACCATTGAGTCGATATGGTCCAGGAATGTCAGAAGCTCCAGCAAAATTGATAAGGACTCCTGCTTCAACCACAGACCTTGAATTTTCAGCAACCCCAGGTATGCTGCCCAACCCATCAGAGAGACATGAGCAGACCTGGTTCACAAGAATCAGGGGGAATGCCCTGGTAAACATTCTCTGAACACATCCACCAGTTGAGAAAGATAAACCAATCTGTCTAGGGGGTGAAGAGTTGATGGTAAACCATCCTGAAGCACATCTGGAGAGGGGTGAAGGTGCAACTTTGCAAACTGGACCATCTGGGTGCAAGCTATACTAATTAACTATATACACCTAGAAAAGTCACTAAAAACAGAGGGATTGCAAAGTGAAAAATCAGAGAGAGCTGTGACTCCAGCTGGGGCAGAAGAAGAAACAGAGGGAGGTCACGGTGGCATTGCCTCATATAGCCAAAGGAGACATTATGGCACGAGGCATGAGGGCCTCTCCCCTCTATGCGTTCTGATGGGTAAAATTTCCGGCTCTGGTGCCTACACACCTAAGAGGAATATAGAGCTGCATCTACTTGAAGAAGGAGCTGAGGTTCAGGAGGAACAACTGTGACTGACTGGTCAAAGAGACTGGGATAAGAGGCCAGGAGACTGAGATTGGATGACAAACCTGGGCAGACAGATTGGGACTGGGTGTCAGTGGGGAGGGAAGAGGAATGTGAGCTGTAGACTGGACAAGAAGCCAGGAGTAGGGAACAGGGACTGTCTGGTCAAGGAGACTGGGACTAGGATAAGAAGCTATGGAAATGGATAGGCAAGGGAACTGGGACAGGGCAAGGAGCTAATGGTTAGGTAGAGACAAGATTGGAACAGGTTGGAGAAGATGGGGCAGAAGGGATCAAGCTTGGAGGAAATGGTAGTGTCTGTGCCTGCTAGATCATTGTCTCCTCCACAGCCTGGAATGGAAACCAAGATCTGAGGATCTCACCATTCCTCTGCTTTCAGCAAATATATATGAAACCCATGGGCAAAATGTCCCTCTAGTGGTGGTAATTCAGTGTGCAGGATAGACCATTTCTGGAAATAATTCAGGGTGGGGTGGTAAAGGAGGCTCTTGTCTTTAGAATCCTTGCATCATTTGTTGCACAAATTGGAAGGTGTTTCATAAATGAGGCAGGAGACTGCTACAACAGATAGGCCTCATGATAATAGCACCTGAATGCTGCCCTGAATAACTGGATTTTATCAGTCCCTCTGCCACACAGTTTCCATGCGATACTAGTCAGGTCATTTAATTCAAACTTTACACAGGTGGTCATTACTTAGGCACCCCTCATTTTCTGGCTGCCCAACTTGATAACGCTGGAGTCTGATTTAAGGATGTGCTGTGTACTCACAACTGCAACTAAAGGTAATGGGAGCTGGGCTTTGAGCATATAAAGTGCGATGTAATCGTACAGTACTCTGAATAATTAAGGCTGTAAACATCTCATATTGGGCACCCAAAATTAGTGAATACTGTTGACCTTTATCTCCCTGTGCCTTAGGTCCTCAGCTGTAAAAAGCAGATAATACCCCCTCATCTCACAGGGTTATTATGAAAATAAAATTAATTAATAATTGGTAGCACTCAGATATTACAGTGATGAGCACCATAGAAAAGCCCATGAAGAAATTAAGAATTCTTATTTCAGAGCAGGATTTGAGTAGTGTGCAGTAAGACGTAAGACCAAACACTGAACAGTGAGGAGAAAACAAAATATCAAAGAGCTGCTCATTAAGAGAGCAACCTCCATGCTGTGCATGGATTGAGACAGAGGTCCTGTGGAGAAAATAATATGTGATCATATATAATTAAATACTTTGTCATAATGTTATGCACAATGGGGCCAGATTAGGGTTCCACAGGCAATCTTAATTCTGGCATTTCCTAACGTCTAACTGCCTGACTTTTCAATCTTAATAATGTTTTAACTTTTGTGTGTGTGTTTAATATTCATAACAGCATTTTCAGATACTTTTATCTTAAAGGTCCAGTTAATCTGACTACAGTATATTACTGTACATCCCCTTAAAGCTTTATATGGAGAATACTGTACAGTGTAAATGATTGGCAAATACTATATGGAAATAATACAGTTTGCAGCTGTGGGAGGCTGCTCATCTTATCAGAAAACCTGAACTGAAAGAACAAATCCTTTTTCTGCAGGAAATTCACTTTACAAGTTTTGTTTTCTTGTTTTTATCTGAAATAGATTAAAGAAACATTTTACTTCCAAATCTAGCAGCTCACTTGCCTGTCACCCCTTCCTTTTGTTATGTTCACCAGTTTTTCTATTCCTCCTGTGTCAGCCAAAGCTTTGGCATTTTCCATGTTTTTACTGGTGACCTCATGCAAAGCACAACAGATTGCTGCTACAGTCTCATCAGACAATATGCTTGGGCCATTGCCTCCTGGAAGGCGATTCACCAGATCTCGCATAGCGTATTTACCTACAAAAATCCATAAATCAAGTTAGGAAATGCACTTTGCAATTTACATTTGAAACATAAGCACTCTGACAAGAAAGATACAAGTCTAAAAGCAACACTGAGGAAAGTAGAATAAAAAATCAACACAAAGTGGAAAACTGAAATAATTCAGACTGAACACAGGGGCAAGAGACACTGTAGTGCAATTTGCTAAATGAACAATACATTGTATTTTTCTTCTGGATTAGGAAAAGACTGATAAAAAATATTATGGCCATGTGCCAATGTGCACAGACGTACACTAATCTGTGAGCTTATTAATTTTAGTTAAGGATATTTAGCAGAGCTGTTTTATAGCAAGAGAGAAGCAATGTTCCACAAAGATTACTTAAGCATCTTTCAAACAAATTAAATCTTGTAGAAAGGTATAAGACATTACATTTGTGCCTATTCCAATCTACTTTAGGCAGGACTTGGATTGATAGGTGGTTACTGCATGATCACATTTCACTGCTTCTGTGATAGTTTTAAAAAAAGTTGAATAAAGGAATCAAAGGTTGAGAAAATGTTGGAACTTGCTATCACTTACCCTTTCCCCTTATTCAAGTCATGCCTTAGTTGCTGACAGATACTATGATTATTTGAAACTCTTTATGCCTTTAGGTGGACACAAACCACCACTTTACCAGAAATAGCACAAATAAAACTGTTTAACGATGTTTATGTACACTGACACATCCATGTAGGAAGAGATGCAATAACGAATTTGGCTAAATAAACTGGATACAAGGCACAACTTGGCCTTAATACTGGATACTTTAGAAATAGAAATTATTGATAGGATATAGAATTGCTACTAAAATGACATTATTTCTCGTCACTGGGCGAGCAGTGCTCATACTGAGGCTTTCTTTCAGAGAGGTGTGCAGAAGCCTTTCAGTAGTTTTGGAGGTATTACCAGACATTCTGTTGGCCTCATTTATCACCCGTCAAAGATTGGATCCCAGCTCTTTCAGATTTCAATTACCAACTGACAAACAGGAATAATCACTTTGCAAACAAAGAAAATTAACTAAAGCTAAAGTAAATATTTTTTTTGTTTAGTCTGCTTTGATAACTGAATAGCTATTAATGGATTTTTATTGAAGACATATATTTATATATAACGGTGAATAATAGATAGATGAGATAAACTTTACATAAAAGGTATTAACTTTGTATTTCCATAATGTGTCGGGGGAGAACTTCTGATCCTTAACCACAAAAGAAATACGACTGAAAGTAACTTCTTTTTAAGCATATTAGAAAACTGCAATATTTGTAAAAACCAGACAACTTGGGATATATTGGTACTGTGACTCCAACTGCCTTTGATGGAGCTAACAAAAAGGTGAAGTGGTGACACCTTTGCTGTAGTACCTGCTAGGATGTGGAATTCTATCTACCTTGACATTTGCTACAGTGTTTATATCCCCACATTTAAAAACAGAGATTTTTCCTCAAGGTTTTTATTTAACCCCCCCCCATATATAACCCTATTATTTCCATAATTAGACACTTTCTTCTCTTTCCTTGGTTGGATCTTTCATCTGTTTATATTATCTATCTACTTTTTGGAAGATTTTGATTATTATATTGTTTGTAGATATGTGCAAAATATTAGGTGCACACATTTTCCAACTATAACAAGTCTATTTTAAAGTGAAAATTAGTTTTTGCAAATACGGTTTTTAGAGCAAAAACATGTCAAACCGCATTTTTGTTAAACACATTTCTTCAGATACAAATTTAGGAAATGCAGTTATGTAAAATAAGGTGGCAGAAGCATATTGCAAAATTCCAAGAAACAAAAACTGTAACCCTCTCAGTACTTCTAATGTTATTTTGATTTTATTTATTTAGATTGGAAAAAAAAAATCTAACTCTGGGGTCTACATACAAGACTTAAAATTCCCAGTAGAATAATTATATTAGTTCAGTTAAATCTGAGTACGTCTATTTGCAGAAAAGACCCATGACAGGAAGCATCAGAGCTCAGGTCGGCTGATTTGGGCTTGTGCTATGGGGCCAAAAATAGCAGAGTAGATGTTCAGGCTTGAATCTGAACTCTGAGACTTGTCAAGAAAGGTGGACTAGAACCAGAGCTCTGAGACCCAAGCCTGTGCATCTGCATTGCTGGTTTTAGCCCACTGTGGGAGCCCCATAAGTCTCAGTCAGTTGACCTGAGCTCTACGACTCGGGGCCACAGGTCTTTTTTTGCAGTAAAGATGTACCCTCCATTGCCACTGACCCGACCAGCATAGTCAAACCACACAAAAATAGGTATCCCATCCCAATCAATAACCTCATCCCCTTCTTAAAATTCTGTAAAAAACTATGTCAGGTTTGCAGCATGTCTGGAGGCTTAACAAATCCTCCCATGAGGGGGCCCATGCGAGAGTTGAACAGCCTCAGGAAGAATACTATGCCAGGATTTTTCTTTCCTACACTTAGGGCACGTCCTCACTACCGCAGGTGGCTGTTGATCTTTTAGCAACTGATTTCTCACGTCTTGTAAAGACGCAAGAAATCTATCGCCAGCGCTGCCCCCGTCGACTCCGTAACTCCAGCTTGACGCGAGGCGTAAGATGAAGTCGATGGGGGAGCACGCCGCTGACTGCCGCCGCCAAGAGGAAGGCAGGTAAATCGGCTACAGATATGCCGACTTCAGCTACGTGATTCTCATAGCTGAAGTTGTGTATCTGCAGTCGATCCTCTCCCTCTCCCCCTCCCCACCCCAGTGAAGACCAGCCCTTAGAAAGGTCCAGCTGGGTATCATCTGGATGCTGCAGGCACTGTAGCACACATCTTCTTACTGCCTTCTTGTTTGCCTCATAGACATTGAGCAAGAGAGGGGAAAGAATAGAACCCTGCAGTATCTCCACATGATAAAGTCTCATGGTGCATAAATGATAGTCCACCATTACCTGCTGGTGCTCCAATGTAAAAAGGAGCAAAAACACTTAAAAGGAGCTCCCGTCTACTCCTGCCAAAACTTAGAGCCTGTTAATGCCCTATGATCAGCTGTATAGTATGATCAACTATATCGGACTGAAGACAACATACAGGTCGAATAAAATCAACACAAACTCTATTTGTTCACCAATAGAAGATCACTGACCAATGCAGCTATTGTAATTTCCATCCCATGCCTGGAGATACACAGACCCCTAGACTGGTTAGGGGTCTATGAATCTGAAGACTGTTAATATTACCAAAGCTGCTTCACCAACATCTTTCTCAATAACCTTTACCTACACCACAAAGCAGTGAGTACAGATCTATAGTTGGCAAGATAACTTTTATGATCATAAAATTATTGCACATCACCCAGACTACCCAGGATGGAGAAGCTTTATAAATAAAATTATTATAAAACTGTACTTGCAGTTGCATTTACATTTCTGAGCATGAACTGTACCTCTGTTTGTAGAAGTGACACTGGCCTAATTACCACACTAGTCTTAAAAAAAAAAAAAAAAAAAAAAGGCTAGAAAAACATTTCTTCCTGTTCAAAAATTAAGAGTTTCTGCATCATGACAAATGTTCGTAGAGTTAATTTAGAACAGTCAAAGGTGAGGTGTTGCGGCATATGCTGTTCCGCTTCCTGGCATTGTAAGGTTTCATACCTAGGGCAGGACAAGTACTTATATTTCAGCAGAAAAGTACCTAAGATGAGAAAGCACAGGCTGGAGGTGAAGAGAGTTCATCATTAGTTTAGAAAAGGGAAGTAATTAATGAATTATCTCTAGAAGAGCAGCCCTGTCAATTACATATATATATATATATATGTATACTTAGATCTGGAGCTGGTTTCTGGTGGAGTAGGGTTTTTTATGGCAGGAGAAACAAAACAAAACAAATCTGATATTGTCAGAATAAAGCATTTGTTTGTGTGTTGAGACAAGAACTGTTAAATCCCTTTATGATAAAAGACCTTGTAGCCCTGTGAGAAGGTAACTAATTAGCTTAGGAAAGGGGAGTGATATTTCTCATCATGTTCTACAATCAAACTTTCTGTCTGATTTAGTTTATATTCAAGCAACTTCTTTCTGCTGTAAGGGGACTGGCTACACAGGTTGACCGAAGACAAACAAATAAGACAATGTTACTCCAAAAAGCTATTTCTGCCAAGAAGATTAAAATGTATGTGACTCTAATGATGTGATACGATAAAAGGGATTACACAACTAGCTCACACGGTGTATTCTCATCCTAAAATAAGCTTTCTCCCTAAAAGTACTAAAGAAAAGATTGCCCTGTTCTGCTATCCCTGTATACTTAAGTATAGTTACATATACTTACCAATAAGTTCCTTATTGCGAACATCTAAAGCCATATTCCTTAAGGCAGTTGCCACAGAAGAAACAACTCTATCATTATCCATTCTCAGAAGTTCCACAAGGATTGGAAGCCCTTTTTCTTTTCGTACAGCAGCTCGAATATATGCTGCAAACTATTACACAAAACTCAATTACTTACACACCTACCATTTTAAAACAGCACCAATATTATCTTTTACTGTATTACAATTCATATGTGTTTTAGTGGGAAAGTTCCAAAGGCAGACATAAGACATGGGCACCCAGTTCCCATTACTTGGTGCTGGGAGTTAGGCCTGCCCTTTGCGCCACTGAAAATGTTCTCCTTGTAGAACAATGTTTAAATATATGAATTAATAAAAGAAATGTACTGACAAAGGAGATTAAACCTATTAGAGAGGAAACAGTATTTCAGGGAAAAGATTGATTAAAAAAGTCAACAGCAAAAGTTTGAAAATCCCAAATGATATCTGTCAGCTATTTTTGTATAGTAAAGAAAGCAATGAATATTTTTATTTCTATGACAAATACATAGAAGTGATTAAAAAGAGATGTCGTGCGCCTTTGCAATGGACCATATGTGAGGGCTACGAATAGGAGTGCACAGTTGGAATGTAGCAGCAAATAATAAAAATAATGACCTGCTCTTGTTAATAATCAATTAGCTATGAACTACTATCATTTACTGTAATACCCACGTTCTGATACTTGGGAAGAGGTGGTACTTGCATCTATTATTTTGTACATTTTTAGTTGGCTTTGGTCTTCAATTTTTGGCATTCATTTTCCACCACAATTCAGTATTCAAAGTGTTTTATTTTTGGCACATGTATTAAATGGGAAAACCTACAAGTTTTTATTTTTTTTCCTAAACAGTGGTAGCTGAATTTAATGCCATTCCCAATAAGCCACACCCATGTTCTGCTGCTAGCTCTTCATTGCCTTTCACCGTGAAAGTGAAAAGGAGCAGAATGGAGAGGACTGTAAGGGAACTGAGACCAAGAGAAGTGTATAAAGTTTTCTCTCTGTCATATTTACCAATATTTTATTGGTAAATTTATTTAAAAATGAAAACCAGAAGAACTTTATATTATGGTATTTTGTATGACAACTATAAATACTATTAATGAAATAATGGATGTGGTACAGTTGGAGATTAAAGCCAATGCCCAGCAATCTTGAGCTCCTGAATGCCTTTAACACCAGGAGTGGTTTGGGACAAATAGTTCAACCTCTCTCCCTAGGATTATACCTCTGTAAAATGACAGTAGTATTTGCTTATCTATTTCATAAGACAGTTTTGATTATCAGACAATTTTTGTAAGTGTTTAACGTAAAGGGCTATAAAAAAAATCGAACTGTATGTTGTTCTCTTGTCTAGACAAGAGAATACCAAAGACTAATAGGATATGAAAATAATTAGATTTTAAAAAGTGAACAGAATGGAATCTCCCTAAATTAATCTTAATTCCAGGTATGTGTGTCCACGTCACAAAAACATCTTGAAATCTGGCACGTTTGGCTCTGTGTTCAGACAGGCCTGGGACAGGAATTACAGCATTGCCAGAGGCACTGCCAGGTGCCTGAATGCACAGTGCTTGACTCTAGCTTATACTTTGACATTTCCTTTGCTTTTCTAAACTGAGGTCAGGCAAGTATTAAGAAAATGATATATTTGGAGCAGGATGCCGAGGATCCTCCATTTCCATTTACTTCAATGTGAGTTTAGGAAAATGCCCATCTCTGAGGAGCCACTGAGCATCTCTCAGGACTTTGGGTTTCATAAAGAAACACAGGAGGAGTGCACTGTAGGACCACTAATAACAATGATTAATGGAGAAACACTGTATGCACTTTAGGAAATGGCATATTCTACCCTGCTCAGGTGTCATGATGTTATTAAAGGAGAACAGTTAGTTGAAGGAGAGGTGTAATAGAAGAGGTGGAAATTCATTTGCCACAGGATTATGGGACGGTTTAATAGAATACCTTCCAGTTGCCTGCAGAAAGATTCTGGAGAGATCCTGCAGAGCCCTCTAAAGTAGCTGGGTTGGAGCTTTCTGCTAGAAGTGTTAGATATGGTTTTACTACAGATGGGTGCCACAGCATTTCCACACCCTTAGGAGACTTTGAAAATCCTGGTATAGGGCCAACTCCATCCCACTGAGGAAGAAACACACATTAGCTGTAAGTATATTGGTTTACGCAAAATTGAAATAAAATGTTTATATCACAATTTAAAATATTGGATATAGTCACCACTTTATTGGATATGGTCAGTTTTCTCCTGTACACAGTATTTTATTATTGGAAAAAAGAGTTACCTTTCCGTACCTGGTGTTCTTTGAGATGTGCTGCTTGTGTCTATTCCACAGTAGGTGTGTGTGCTCGCCAGACGCACCAGTGCTGAAGATTTTCCCCTAGCAGTACCCATAGGAGGGGGAGCGCTCCCTGGAGTGGCACAGCCATGGCACAGTATAAGGGGCACTGCGTGCTCCCCCCCACCTCAGTTCCTTCTTATCAGACAACTTGGAAAGTGGGGAAGGAGGGTGGCCACCGGGGAAACCTCTCGCTCGGTCATCCATAAGGAGAACCGAGACCACTTCGCCAAGTAGGCGCAGCGTGTGGAGGGCCACCTGCTCTTCAGGAGGACACGTTGGACTCCTTCCGAGCATGTCCCTTCCTCTCTCCCTAAGTTCCGATGCATCTTCACTGGCCGCAAGAAGGAACTGAGGGTGGGGGGAGCGCGCAGCGCCCCTTATACTGCGCCATGGCGGCGCCACTCCAGGGGTTGCGGGGGGATGCTCCCCCCTTATGGGCAGTGCTAGGGGAAAAACTTCTGGCACTGGTGCACGTGGTGAGCACGCAAACCTACTGTGGCATACACGTGAGCAATCACTCGAAGAAGGAAATACTTGATGCTTTTATAATAGAAGAAAAATACAAACCTGATCTTCTTGTGAAGTTCGTTTTTTCTTCTTCTTTTTTTTCCCCCAGCAGCTTGGCTCTGAATCTTTGCTGGGTGATTCTTTCCCTAACAAGTCATCCAATTCATTTATACCCAGCAGACGTGCCTGAGGTACTTCCAATTCTAGGCGATAGGACAAGTTTCTCAGGGTGCACACACAGTTCTCCACTGTCTGGAACCCAAAGTATGGAGATATCCTGTAATTAATATACTTTCACAAATGGTGAAACAGCATATAAAACAAATCAAGTACAAGGAAAAATAATTTTGGAGCACAGGACTGGGGAACAAGAACTCCCAAATTCCAATTGTCAGTCTCACAATGATTCTCTCTTTGGCTCTGCGCAAATTATAATCTCTCTGCTTGTTTTCTCAACTACAAAATTAGTGATAATAGAGGCCTACCTCACAAAGGTGGTATGAGGATTAACTAAGCATTTATTAAAAACAGTTTTGAAGATAGAAAGCATGGTAAATGCTAATTATTATCACCCCCCCAAAAAAAGGTGCTTCATCGTTGTGAGAATTAAACACACAGAATAAATAAATTTGTGTTCCACAACAGAATTTGATTTTGTACGTAAATAAATGTAGGGATGGAAAAGGTTTTGTAAAAATAAGTAGAGCTCAAGAGTGACTTGCCTGACTTGCTCTACCCAAAAGACAACTAGTCTTATACCTAGAAATTACTTAGTTAAAATAAGCACACACCTTGCTATCATAATCTGATGTGTTCACACATGTATGGATCACATACAGCAAAGAATCAACCAGCCCTTCACATGACCTCATCTGCTTCCTTGCCTCTTCTCCTGCAGAGCTTAGATTCCTAAAGTGTTAAAGTTCAATAAGAATTTAAATCAATATGCTGTATATTTATGTATGGTATTCACAGTTATACATCTATACAAATAATGTTCTAATCAAACAATTTTTAGAAGGAAAGTCTTTTTATACAGTTGGTTGATAATCTACTTTGGGAAATTACAAGCAAACATGCCATTTGGCTCAATCTCGCATTTCAAACACACACAAGAAATTGTTCTTCAGAGGTCTCTTTATGTCTCAAAAATAAAGCAGTAGATGGCAGGGATAGTTTAGCAGTATTCCAGAGTGTGAAATGGACAACACCAGGTCCAGGCAAATCCCCCTGTTCTATCTCAGCACCGAATACCAACTCTGTAGGTTAAAGCAGTGGTTTTCAAACTGTGGGTCGCAACCCAGTACTAGGTTGTGGAATGTCACAGCGGCTCTGCTCAGCACTGCCAACCAAGTTGTTAAAAGTCCCATTAGCAGTGCTGCCCAGCTAAGACAGTCTAGTCCCTACCTTTTCTGACACCGCACTGCACCCTGGAAGTGGCTAACAATAGGTCTGGCTCCTGGGGGAGGAGAAGTGGCACAGGGCTCCACATGTTGCCCCCAACCTGAGCACTGGCTCCACACTCCCATTGGCTGGTTCCTGACCAATGGGAGCTGGGGGTGAGGGGGTGCTTGTGGGTGACAGCTGTGCAGAGCTGCTTGTGCACCTCTGCCTAGGAGCCAGACCTGCTGCTGCTGGCCGCTTCTGGGGCGCAGCATGGACTGTGGTGCCAAGACAGGCAGGAAGCTTACGTTAGCACCCTCACTGTGCTGCTGACTGGGAGCTGCCCAAGGTAAGCCTGAGCCCCAAACCCGCGTCCCAATCCCTGGCTCTGAGCCCCCTCAAACACGGAGCCCCTTCCTGTACCCCAAACTCCTTATTCCTGGCCTCATCCCAGAGCTCTGACCCCCTCCCACACCCAACCCCCTGCCACAGCTCAGAGCCTCCTCCCACACCCTGAACTCCTCGTTCCAAGCCCCACCCCGCAACCCTCACCCCAGCACCCAACCCTCTGCCCCAGTCCTGAGACGCTCCCACACTCCAAACCCCTCTTCCCCAGCTCCGTTGGGTCATGGGTATCAACAATTTTCTTCAACTGGGTGGCCAGAAAAAAGGTTTGAAAACCACCCGGTTAAAGGAACACAGTCAACTTGAAATCTCATAAATTAAAAATAATTAAAAAAAATAGTCTCCTCATGTACTGCCCTGAATTTCATGTCATTTTTTGTGGTTTTATGTTTTCTTATTTTTAAAAGTACTCCTCTTTTTCTTATTGCTGTTTGAAATATCCACTTAAACAAGAGATGAAACAGTGACACTGACTATACATAAAGTGTCAAATGCAGAAGTGCTGCCCAGCTAAGCACTAAGGATAAGGGGGAAAAAAAAGAAAAAACATATTTGTCTCTAATTGCTTTCATTTATAGTAATCTCAGATATTACTTGTAACAATAGCAGGTAAAAATAGTTCATTCAATAGAACAATTTTTAACTTGATAGTGTCCATTTAATATTTGTACATTGTTTGCTGTCAGTAATGTTTAAATATTTAAACTAATGAAGCATTCCTAGTTTTCTTACTTAGGTTTTTCATTAAAAATAAATGTCTCTAAATAGTTACATTTGCTTCAGAATTCAAATTTATTTTTCATCAAAATTAAGTTTTAGATTGTATATAATCTTATTAGTTATGTGAATAGTATCACATGATTTTTGTAGAGATGGCTTTACTCAAATTAATTTGAGGTTTGAAAGAATAAGTTTAATGTACAGTACCTTCAGTATCAAGACAGTGGTGACTGATAAGGAAAAGATTAGTTATGAGCACAAAAACAACAGAAGCTTAATCCTTGCCAAGTAGTGGCATTAATATATTCATAAAATAGTACCTCTGAGCTCTTAAGTTTGTATTGATACTAACTGGCATGCGAGGAAGAACTAAGATGGTTAAATAATATAGTTGTTACATCCTTTTTAAGAAATTGCAAGTTAAAAGGAATTTGAATATATTGTTGCATAACTTGATTACTATGTTAACAGAGATCTTGAACACGGTGATTTACCTCAGGCATCCTGTAGTATTGCGCAGAACTAGAGAAGTCTGGAATTTAATTTTATGATCATCATCAAAGGAAGAATTATTCCATCCAGAATGTGGAACTATCACAGTGTTAGTTAGTGTTGATAGAGCATCTCGAATGATTGTCATCTTTACTGCATCACATGAGGACAAGTTCCAGAGAACTCCTAAAAAGGGAATTCCATTGTACTATTTAATGTCAGAAGATAACTGGTAACTTTGATTAGAGTGAACAAATATAAACCAATAGTAACCACATAATATCTATTTTCTTAAACATAGGGGATAATTAATTTACCTATATACAACCCAAAAGAAATATAGTGGATTATTTCTGCAATGCAACCTTTATACTCCATATGAGCAACAGGTGGTCTACAGGCTGGGGAGACAACATGGTTCCCAAACTGTGGGATATGTTTTCCTCAACGTTCCTCAGTCTGGCTGATCCATCAGGGAGCATGCCTGTAATTTCAGATCAGCAGTGTACCAATTAAACTTCCTGACTGAACAGACAGAACATGCAATTATCATCACAATGGACCTAATACTGGGTAAGCTGGTGGGTCCCTAGGGTTGAGGGGATAAGTGTGAGAGAGCAGGTGCACAAGTGAATGCAATATACTTCTCACATCAAGGGGAAAAAAAGAGAATTTTAGAGAAACTCCCTCTGTTGACTTGATGGGGTACAAAACAAAAGATTCACTGAGGAGGACAGAGCCCTGTTTCTGTTACCTGAGAGGAGAGGGAAAAGTCCCTCATCACATTCTAGAAGCCAGGAGGAAGATATTCCTGTGCTTCTCTAGTAACAATACAGAGACACCCAGAGTCCTAACATAGTTGCCAAATATTCTTACACGCTCCCCAGAGATATATACCACAATCCTGACACTTGTATCTCCAACTGCTAAACTCTAGCACATCTCAACAACCAACCAAACTAGCAACTCCTCCCAGACAAAAATGTTCCCTGCACGCCCCACAAAATTACAAGCACCAACTCATAGTTCTGTAGTGAGAGAGAGAGAAAGAGAGGCAGAGAAAATGTTGTAAAGTTGGCAGAGGATGAGAAAGAACAGTGGTGGCCAACTGTGTGGAAAATTAACTTAGTACTAGGGTAACTAGTTGCATACGGCATATATTTGCCACCCTTGAGATGCCATTGTGCATGCAGAACCTAAGTTTTCATTGTTAAAAAAGGGAATCTGAGAAATAAACTGATCTCAGCTCACCTTAAGATGTTAACTCTGAAACTCAGTGATGATAACTTAAATGTCAACATTAACTAATTCATTACTGACCAGAACATGTAAGAAAAGAGATTACAAAAGTCTGTACAATTTACTGTGAATGACATCACATGAATGAATATTGCTTAGGAGAATACTACTGCTTTTCTTTTGAATGACAGTCATGAAACAACTAAGCCCAAAGAGCCCAGCAGACTCCAAGGGTGTATACGAACCCAACAGGAGAAGCCAAGCTCCTAGAGTCCAGCAGAGCATACTTGATGATATTTTGATCATCTCCATAATACACTGTGAAAGGGTCTCATTGTGTGTCTCAAATGTATGAACCTTTGAAGAATATCACTTCTCCACCTCTTTTGATAGCCCATTTTTGATTCCTGGTTAACACTTGCATTTTGTATGGTAGGTAAATACTGTATGCATGAAAGTTAGGTGCGCCTCTGCTTTTAGCAACATGCCAATACAACCTTTACTATTACAAAAGCTGACCTTCACTACTCAGCGGTAAGTTTAAATAATCCTAGACATAGGAGTAAATCCACTTATTCTTGTTCATAAAGACAAACACTAGGCACTAGATTTGCCAAATTCCATTCAGTGTACAAATAATTTACAGTAAACGTTTTAAAATTGTATTTAAGCTTAGGTCATGTGTATTTGTTTTAGAACACAATTTACACCCAACATTATTTAAGATGCAATGTTCTGGTCAACTCCACTTCATCTAAGATGATTTACGGATTGGGACAGAAATCTTAGGTTGCTTTCATTTCTACTATTTGAAAATAAATGGTCAGTCTGTACTCAAACAAATGAAGGTGGTTTTGTTTTTTTTTTGTTAAACTCTATACAAAAGACATGCAGACAGCAACTTTATCATCAGGAAGAGTGCTCCAAAAGTTGTATATCTACTACAAAACTTCACCACAGAAAACAAAGAATCAAAACATACTAGATACAATTTAACAATTTATTGGCACCAAAGAGAATTGGAAAGAAACCAGTGATTTATTCTTTCCCCTCTTTAGCAAGGTTATATGTATCTGAAATAATATTCTGCTGTACTAAGCACTTTGTTGGTGCTGCTGTAGTGGTTACACTCTACCAGCACTATATGAAAAATCATAATAAGAAAAAGCATTAGGAAGAGGCTGGTCAATTCTACTTATCCCTTTGCAGTGAAAAAAATGTCTGGGACCAGCTAATGAAATTAATAGTATCTGTGCATTCACTACCTCATTTAAAAAGTAATAAACCACATCCCCTCCATCTTCACTGAAGTGGTGACACTTGATGGGTCATGAAAAATGCTATTAAGAAAGTAGTAAACAGAAAAGAGATCCACCCTAAGGGACAACAAGATAAATGAGAAGGCAGAGAATACAAGAGTTATATCCTTTCATAAACAACAAGATAAAGTACATGCTGTTAGATTCTAATATGGCACAGACCCTTAATAGCAACAGCAATTACTTTCAATCATTTCCAGACAAAAGTTTTAAGAAAGACGCAGAGTAAAGTTTGTTCTTGTTACCAATATTATTTTGCACTTTTCTAATTCCTTTCACTGTCCAGTTTTACAGCTATTATAATCCTTACAGTACCCTCTTGAAAAAGGCAAGAATTACCAACCCCAGTTTTCAAGGAGTTAAGGTGGTAAGGGACTCATACAGAGGGAGTTCAGGTTCAATTTTTCAAAAGTGGTTTCTGATTTTGGGTGCCAACTTGAGACCCCACAAACCTGATTTCAGGAATGCTGAGATCCATAACTCCAGCTGAATGCTGCTGGCCACCCAAAAATTGATAGTCAGAAAAATTTTGAAGCTTTTAAATTAAGTGTCTTTCCCAAGGCTGCAGAGCAATTCAGTGCAGCAGGAGCAGAGTTGAAATAAATTAATAGCCCTGTTTTCAGACCATTAGATTATAGTCCTCCTCCTCCTGAGTAAAGTAAATTACTGTGACAGGCAGGCTACAGTAGAGGGAAAAAAAGGCTTCAAAACAAACAACTTCAGCTTAAACTTTCTCCCTAAGCTTGGCAGTTTCCAGGGTTTGCCCTTGAGGACCTTTGCTGTCACAGCTTTTTTTGGAGCTAACGTGATCCACCTATTTTGTGTGTCAACAGAAATTATTTTAGTTTTTATCCCTAGCCAGGGCCTGAGAGTGTGCCACCCTGCTACAGACATATAGTTTATAAAAAACTAAACGGAATCAGAAACCAAACCTAAGGAAATATGTATACACACATATTTGAGATCAGTTGGACTGATATAGTTAGTAAATCTAGTCCACTGCATTTCTATAATCCTTTATGCCCCCACCAGGAAACACAGCTTGAAAATTAATCTAACTTCCCAGTTAGTATTCATCCTTCACTGGATGTATTTGTAATTTACTCTTTATGTATCATATTTCACTACTTATAGAGTAGAATAGCAGTGTACAAACCTCCAGAGAAAGTTATTAAATGGCATTTCCTCAATAGACCATTACAACTACTATTATAAATGATATGATTATTTTTTCAATTTGATCAAACCCTTAAAACATTGTTAATTTTCCTTTCATTATACAAACATTTCTGGCCACAGACAAATGAGATAGAGCAAAACCTTCTGGGCATGTAGCAAAGCCCATCTTTTTCAAGGCTGTTGAGTAGGGGTGGGTGAAGGCAGATATATTTATGGGCAATCCTCTGTTTTCTGTTCTGATTTATGCAATTTATGTTGTGCATTACTACATTGCCCCTAACTATCCCCTGGGACCCCACGCCCTATCCAACACCCCTGCTTCCTGTCCTGACTGCCCCACGGAACTTCCTGACCCTTATCTAACTCCCCCTGCTATCCGCCTCCTTACCAGGCTGTTCAGAGCAGCAGGAGCTTGCAGCCCCGCTGCTGGGTGGGCAAACTATGGCCTGAGAGCCATATCCAGCCTGCAGGACCATCCTGCCTGGCCCCTGAGCTCACCGAGGAGGCTAGCTCCTGGGCCCTCCCCCGCAGCCATGCTGCTGCATGGGCAGCGCTCTAGGGGGCGGGGCTGCGTGCTCCTGCAGGGCAGCATGGCAGCATGTTTGGCTCCGGCCAGGCTGCGCGGCTGCTAGACATGCTGCTCTGAGAGGCATGGTAAGGGGACAGGGAGCAGGGGCATTGGATAAGGGCCAGGGGGTTCCAGGAGGCAGTCAGGGGAGAGGAGGGAGTGTTTGAGGGGCATGGGAGTCCCAGAGGACCTGTCGGGGGAGGGGAGGGATGTTGGATAGGGGGCAAGGTCCGGGGAGATGGTTAGGGTCAAGGGGGCGGTCAGGGTACAAGAAGAAGGGGGGTGGATGGGGGTGAGATCCTGGGGGGGGGGGGGCGCAGGTTGGATTGGTCAGGGATTCTGAGGGGGGCAATCAGGGGGCAGGAAGTGGGAGGGGGCAAGGGCCAGGCTGTTTGGGGAGGCACAGCCTTCCCTACCTGGCCCTCCATACAGTTTTGCAACCCCAACGTGGCTCTCGGGTCAAAACTAATCTAGACTAAGGTAAAAACACACTGACCAGACACTTGAGTTTTACTGCAAAGTAAACATACATATGCTCCCTCCTGGGGTTGACCTCACGAAGATTACCTTGCAGTAAAACTATGTTCCAGTTGGGAGAAGAAATTGAGGATTGAGCCTGGTATTTTCTTTTATGTGGTTTTGTTTATTTACAAGGACCCTACAAAGTCCTGCTGCTCTAAATGCAGGAGGAACCAAAACCAAGAAGAGTAGTTTCTTATCTTACAAGCCCAAGCTTCTTTCAGCCAACAGTCCCCACCCAGGCCCTTTCTCTAGGTGTTTTTCAGGGCCACATGTGGCCTATAGGTTGCTGTTTGGCTTTCTTGCTCTGCCTTTGAGTCTCTCAATTCCCTTCTCAACTGTCAGTGCAGCTGTCATTCTGGTGTTCCTGTGCTGGAAGGCAAGAGCAACCTTGGCAAACAGATCCAGGAATGTGGCCTTTTGCATCAAAAAGTTCTGCAGCCACTGTTCATTGCCCCCAAACCTGCACTACAATGTGATTCCACCAGTCAAGGGCTCTCAGCATCTGAAAATGTTCCATGAATGCCACTAATAAGATTGAATTGTTTTTCACTGTGTCCTTTAGCACCCTGTGTTGGAAGAAATCATTTTCCTCATGTGGTTTTAACTGTAGCTTTGCAAATATAAGAGGTTTGTGCATCCTGTATTTGGAACTTTCATGAAAATAATGCAGAGGTCTGCAGGTTCCATGCTTGTCAGATGGTGGACATCAAAAAGTGCCAGGCAGATTTGTGGATTTTTTAAAAAGGCACAAAAATTACGGGATATGGATTGCATTATGGGATGGAGAAGGTTGCATGCTGGGAATTTGAACCCTAGCTTCAAGAGATCCCAGGGTGAGTCATTTCTATCCCACAACACATTGCAAAAATTTCCCAAAAGGCACTGAAATGGACAGTGGTGCATGGCACACTGGGATACCTACCTATGGTACATTGCACTTGGACCTAACAGTAAAAAAGTGCAGCTGATCCTGTCCACCTACCTATTTAAGGTAGATAAACCCCAGTGGCTAGGGTGTAACTACTACCTTCAACTCCCAGTCTTTCCTTGTCTCTCTGGGATCCTGAAGAGAGGGGCACTATTGGGAGGAAGGAAAGGGGTGCCATGAGGGTGGGAGAGTCCAAGTGGAAAGGCAGGGACAGCCATTGGTGTGGGAATGAGGCCACAGAAATTAAGCCAGAGGACTCCGCATGTCACAGTGTGGCTAGATCTTGGATTACCTCAATCTGGCCCTCGGCTGTTGATGTAAGGAGTCAGCCTCCTCCTGCCTTGTCCATATTTGAGCTACTGAAGTACTGTGGGAGATATGACTTCAGTTTGTGGAATCCTTGAAGTCGGAAGAGGAGTAGGGGGCAAAGAGTAGAGACAGAAAGGAAAAAAATAAAATGAGAGAATCAGATTTAGAGAACTCAACCAAACAGTGAAATACAGAGTATAAAGGAAGGGTTAAGTCTCAGCACTGGTAGCAGTTGGGGATTTAAGACAAGTAATGACAAGGGCGATGTCATGGGGGAAGAAATTCATTAGTGTGAAGAAATGAAGGAAAAAATTCAGGAGAATGGGGAGGTCAGTAAAGTGGAACAGAAAAATAGAATCTCAGAATATTCCCCTTAGTTACATGAACAGCAGCCCTCTGTGAAACACCAAAAATATATAAAATGCAATATGAAAAACAAAAAATAGCATTTTTCTATTCAGCTATCAATGGTGTGTCCTCCTCATCCCGTATCAAATTAATGCTTAGCAAGATGTATATATGCCTGCAGTCTCCCTCTTTCATCCAGGTCTTACACAGTGAAATTTCTGTACCCAATTTATGCTTGTTTTAAAATATAGTTAATGAAATATAGTAGTTTATGAACTTTTGAACTGGTTTAAAACACGTGAGAATATCTTTGTATTCTGTGTAGTTAAGAAAAGGATGAAGTACTGAGCGAGCACCCTAAGGTTTGGTCCACAGTAACAAAGTTACCTGTTGCTGACACTGCAGCAACAGGCATAGCTGCCCACAGTTTAACTGCAAGTGTAACCATGCAAAAAAAATATATATATAGCACCATTTTGACAACTTAAGGTACAGATTTTAACCATAGTTTCTAAAACAGTGTGAACACTTTGTCCTTCGCTATACTTGCAAGGACAAAATGTGTTCAGCAATCTGTTGTTAGCAACAGGTGTTTTTTGTACAGGAGGCAAGATTTAACTGTATTATTTATAATTTACACATTTTTAGCTTTGTTTATACTTGGAAAATTACTGTTGCTGAGAAAAGGTGCCTGCAGTAGTTGCAAACTGAATGTTTTTTAGTGATTTAAATACAAGCAGATACCAGCACAGTCTCAGAAACCACTGCTGAAACCTAAAACCGAGGTTTTGTAGTGCAGTCAAGGCTTATGACAAATGTAGACAAAATCTTCAGGTGTTTCTGTTTCTTTTAAAATATATATAAATATATTTAAAACTAAAGATATGTTGGAGAGCTGATTTGTTTTAAAAGCAACTGGCAAAGCATTGATTAAATATGTGTGTGTGTTTTATATGGTGCAATAAGAATGTCAGAGGGTGTTTTAATTTTTCCCCTTTTGTTTATTTTTTGGAAATACACAGAATGTCAACTCCAGTCTTCCTCGATTTGGCCTGAGGACTACAAAATGCTTGGAGTCTTGGCAAAAGTTTGCAATTATTGAAGCTTTCACAGTGATAATGGCATGAATGGATAATGGATGAAGTTTCTGCAAACACCGTGGGGTCTATCCTGCTCAGAGCAGATCTCAACAGTAAGCTAATTATATGAGTTCCAGGAGGCTTTTCTGTACTA